>CM060898.1:26652537-27252537 GCA_030762935.1 Hymenopus coronatus | reverse complement strand
GGTTTCCACCATTTGTCGCAGTCCAGTGCCCATTCTATTTGCAACATGGTTGACACATTCTTCTTTCTTTAGTTCAACTGTGCTGCCACATACATTTTCATTTACTAAATGGTTACATGTTTTGTAATCCCCATCTGACAGCACAGTTATATAGCGCATCATGTACTCTAAAACAGACCGCTTCCACAGTATGTCTGCTGCAAAAATCTCCATTGGTGTGGATGAGCCTTCATAAATTTTATTGCACTCACCACTTGATTTGTGCCCCTCTAGCCAAGCATGGAATTCAGGTGTATTATCTCCTAATTCTGAAGATGTTTCTTCACACATTAGACAATATTTGGAAACTAGAGTATAGTCTAGCACCAATCAAGTCATAATATCTATGACAATTCCAATATTGTAATTGGAAGTAAATCCACGTTTGTGCCAGGATCCATCAAAAGTTACAGCAACATCAATTGCAGCATTTTCATCTAAACCTGAATCACTATTTAAAGATTTATGTGCTCTTCTGACAATTTCCCTTGACTGATGTAAAACATTTTCCTTTAGCTTTTTGCTATGATCAGCCAGTGTTTTCATGTGTCTAGTGAATGTCCTAGAATCCATACCAGATATGCCTACTACACAGCAAAACTTTTCTAATCCACTATGGCTCACACCCAAACCCAGAAAGGCATCACAATCTTTCTATTCACCTCAAATGGAGGTCTTTTAGATCTGAGTTTTTCTACTCTAGGGCTAGAACAAGCTTTCCCTGGACTGAACCCACATTCACTGCACTTCAAAACTAATTTAACAGCAAAGCCATGCTTTTCTCTCAGTTGCACTGTAAGTGAAGCTTTGCCACATTCTCCACACTGCACTTTGCTCATGAGCTGGTTCAAAGCATTTGAATGTACTAAAACATATTCACTATTTACACCTACACTACTAGATACATTATAGTTACATTTGCAAAATTTACAACATTTATACTGGCATCTGCACTACTATTTACATTATTTGCTCTCAGCTCAGTAAATCTTGCAAGCTTTTCTTCAGTTTTACTAATATTTACAGCTTTCTCAATACCTGTAACAGGACAATCCATTATTGTATGTGAAGACTTCTGTTCATTGAATTCTTTCCACCTAGCAAGACCACGTTTCCTAGCAGCTTCCTTCTTTTTAGCATTTCTGCCTAAAGGCTTTCTCCAACGGGAAGATGTAGCATGCATTTTACAGCGTAATATATACACACAAAGTATTACACGTTACTTGCACACAAATTATATTTCCAAGCAAAATTATACTATAAACAAACGCACATGTACTGCTAAGGAAGCCACCATTACAGTAAGATGTAAACACAGTAAGGTAGTCAAAACAATAATATACTTGCAAATATTTATAAATTTGTTGTATATTAATAAAATAGTTATCTTCACAATGAAGTATTTTGTACCATATTAGATCTGAGAATGCTGAAAAACATTTAATTGAGCATGTGTTTGAATTTCTTTACACATTTAGGGATTTTATAATGAATACGTAGTAATAGTTCACTGACACGTCACAAGAGAGCAGCACAAAGCAATCATACACAAGATTTGAACTGTATTTGGACAGAAAGTGCAAAAAACCCGGTGAAAAATAATCAAATTAGGCAAACATGAAACATCAGAGTGGCTAAACAGAAAAGGGGGCGTGATAATGTCAGCACACGTGCCATTTATTTCCTTCTCAAGTCCTTTAAAAATGGCGGAAATTAAAAAATTTCACCGCTAACTGATGAGTGAAAGTTTGGGGAACAATTATGTGTATAAATCTAAAAATCATAAATTTCACAATTTTCGGTCATTTTTCAGTCCCAGGGTCCCTTAAACATTCTCCTTCCCAACTTCCTTATTTGTCACTTTTTTCAAACTCCGGTCTGACAGATGATACGACTTCACCCACATTATACACTCACTTCCTCGCTATTAAACTCACAAGGACTCCCAGAACATTCAAGATTTAACTTTCGTATGACATGAAAATATCTTCAACGTATGACATTTTAATTAAGAGCTTTAGAGCCATTTTTGAGAAAATCAGAAAAATGTTCATATAAAGGGTAATTGTGGAAGGGGTATTTTCTTGAAAATCATCGTGCTGAACCTTTGGAAGAACTTAAATACCAAGTTTGGTATTTAACTGACTTTTCGTTTTTGAGCTATACTGCCAACAGAAAAACAAAAACACACACACGCACACACACAAGGAAAATGGATTTAAGGGTCTCAAAACATATATTTCCGGTGATATCTCGATATCGAATTTTTGGGTGAATTTCAATATCTTCTCTATTCACTATGTGCATTGTAATTCGGGCTAAAGAAAGTAAAAGTATATTATAATTTTTACTACACGTTTTTAGGGAAGACTCTGTTTTATAGCTATGCCCACGAGCCGCGCCTGTCATCATAAGTTTTCCGAGGGAAAATTAACTTCGTCCTTTATCAAGTTGGGAAAATCATTCTTGGTGTGGGGCAAACCATCCTTGGAAAAGGTATTTTCTTAACTAGGAATAGGCGTCTTTTGCAACGTCAACCAACTAATCGCTATATTATTACATCATTTACACTTCGAGAATCATCCTTATACTCCAAACTTTTGCTTAGGGAACCTTTACCACTTTGTAACATTGTCCATTCGGTTCACTTATGTTTGCTTCATTTATTGGTTTTCAAGAAGTTACATGCTTTGGACGGCATACGTTTTTCCACTGCTGCCTTTGTACTTAGCGATTATTCCACATATCATGCGATTCTTCTGACTTTTGTGATTTGTGCTGAGGGAATCCGTTCACATTGCAACGGTTTTGCCACTAATTACCGGAAGGAGAGGAATGCCCTCCCCAATTGTAATTTTGTTGTGTTTTATTACCGACGTTTTCGTGGGCCTGCTAGAGTGGTGGATCGTATTTTAATAGGGCAGTGAATACGCTACGTGAGTCTTCAATTATTTCACAGATGTTTATGCAATTCACCGGACGTTGCGTTCCCATAAATTCCTTTTCCTCTCCGCTTTCTTCCTATGTTTAGAATCAAGTGTCCTTCAGTGCATTGGCTCCCGCAGTCTATATTGTGTAAAGCGGAAATGTCTAATCACGCGGAGAAGCATGGTACCATCAATTTGTTTTAGGTTCTTGGATATCCTGGAAAACGAACAAACAGATTGACTGGTTAAAGAGGCTGCATTGCTTCCCGCTCCGCCAGAGCTACATCTCTACAGGGGAGGTGATAGGATCGGAGGAATAATCACGTTAGCGATCATCATCAGCGGTTTCTTTTATTTCTAAAAAAATCAAACTCGGAGTTTCCGTGGCACCGACATATTTATTTCAATACACCGAAGGGAATTGCCTCTTTTTTAATTTATTTATTTAAGGTCACTTTATAACAACAAAGGTCATCAGCGACATGGAATTCCTGTTTGTGCTTTTGATTTTTTTTTTTTTTTTTTTTTTTTTTTTTTAACATCATCACCGATTAGGAACTGCCTCTTTGAGCTTTTGATTTTTCCGGCGACATACATCTTTTTTTTTTTTTTTTTTTTTTTTTTTTTTTTTTTTTTTTTGTTACAGTTTTCTACATCTATCACGTTGACCCGTTTACAAGGAAGGCGTCCTCTAATAAATGCGGCATTTGTAATATCACATTAGGCAATCACAATCAACATAAAATCTTTAAGAAAAATTTTAAATTGTTCTTATGTACCCACTCCCTATATACTGTTGAGGAATTCCTTAATATCCCTAAAGTAAATGTTTAATGTATTGCAAATAATACATGATTGAATTTATTACAGTTGTTGTAAGTTTACTCATTATTAGTATACAATGGTTCCACCACTTGGCATTACTTCTATACGCGGGTACTTTTGTTATTTCGTCATTAGAGCCGCATTGTAATTACTTACTGGTCTGATATAAACATTTAGGGCCCTAAGCTGCAAAGCGTAGCCCAACGTGGAGGGCCCTAAGCCGCAATGCGTAGCCGAGGGATATTTTTTATAAGTTGAGGTGTGTAGCAGTTGCGGCCGAAGGCGACAGGGTGTACACGAATCTGTGAAGCTAAAACCCCAATATTCCCAAGAAGAAGTCAAAATTTTGACAATCTGGCAACTTTCACATCTGAACAACTTAGTAGGTGTGTGCGTGCCGCGCGCACATCAGTATATGGGTGGTGGAACCGTCGTATAGCTTTACCGTTTACTCTGTCTTTATTAGAAAGATAGAAAGAAATAATAGTATTATTGGTGAATTTTGTTCTATTGGTTAAGATACATATTCCATTTGTATTATGTATTCAACGTCCCAGAGTTATTGCTCGCAGTGAGACCAAATAAACAAACACAAACAAACGTATCTTATTCATCAGAATGAGATACATTTGTTCAGGGTTACTGAGTGATCTTATTAATTGTAAAAGAAAGCTTTGAGTCTTATCTCCATGGTGAATGATACCCTTATTTTCTCTTTCTCACCTTGCATACAGAATAGAAAACTGTTCTCGAATTGACGCATCATCTATTACGGATCGAGCGGGATCGAGTAAGTGCTTCCAAAAGCTTCTTTTGAAGCTCTATGCCCAGAACTCCGAAACAACATGGACAACAACAACAACAACAACAACAACAACAACAACAACAAAAAATAGAAAACTGTTCTCGAATTGACGCATCATCTATTACGGATCGAGCGGGATCGAGTAAGTGCTTCCAAAAGCTTCTTTTGAAGCTCTATGCCCAGAACTCCGAAACAACATGGACAACAACAACAACAACAAGAAGTTAAATTTCAAACAGAACCTGTTGGCTAATGATTAAAACTTAAATATGTAACTGAAATGTGACAAATGTGAAATACTGCCCCTCAAAAGTTTACAGTTGCAATTAATCATGGATGTGGAATTATTGCGCTCAGGATCATCAAGAAACTCTCATAGTACTGTGCTTTGGTTCGAATTTTTGTTGAATCCAAGTCTTTTGGAAAATCACCTGAAACAAATCAGTCCAGGTTTGTGGACCACCTTTAATGCAAATAAATGCCATAATGCTTTGTTTAGGCTGTTTAGTCTTGACATTAGCCAAAAACATGTTAAGTCTAAATCCGCGCAAAACTTCCACAGGCGATCCGGATTTAAAGGTGGTGAAAATATTGTTTGAAATCCGCTAGAGTGCTGAGGTTATACCGCTTCTTAAAATCAATGGGGGTTTCGCTTCACAGATCTCGCAGCTTCTCTGCTTCTCTCTACTAATAAAAAATCACCCCATAACGCTTAGCGGCTTAGGTCCCTAAAATTTATAACAGACCAATAAGCAACTACAAGATGGCTCTAATGTCAGAATAACAAAAGTACCAAATCTGAATCATGTATGAAAGCAATGTCAACATCCCCTTTGTCTGGTGTTGAAGTTGTGGACAAAGATACACAATGGTTGCATCATATATGTGACACTTTCCAAATTTCTTTCTTTCTTTCATTTCAGCTAACAAATTTTTGATCATCTCGGTATAAATATCTCATTCCTGACACCAGTGTAATGAATGTCTTTATTGACTCAAAGTTTGTTTACGAATAAAGTCTTAACTTTACTGCTACAAATAATTCACTCATTGTTTCATGCCATCCATGGCTCACTCACGACTCGGTACAATTCGCGAAAACAATAAAAAAATCATTGCATTGCAATCCTTTTGTAGCTAGAAAATTGTGTCACAAACTTTCAGAGATACTGAAAGCCAAAGCTTGGAGAAGAATCGAGAATCACACTCCTGAAGGTTCCTGTTACATTCCATTTGTTTACACATCCCAGCTGTGATGATTCTCATAGGCAAACATGAGAACCATTGCATAAAAATGGCACTGTCACAATATCCTTAAAAAACTATGTTCTTTTTTTTTATCATTATTATTTGTGTAGTGCTTAATGTCCTTTGTCATATTGGATGATGAATGAAATTGGTGAAATGATGCTCAAATCTCAAAGTCCATGGAGCTTAAAGTTACTCGATATTCGTCTTCTCAGAATAAGGGAAAAACCTCCCAAAAAACTCATCCTTAACTCAAACTTGCATCCTCTTGAATGTGAGGCAGACATGCTACCACCACACTATCCAGACAGCCTAAACTATCTTCGTTTATAACAGTAACAGTCTTAAATACCTCAATTTGATAAACTTATATTATGATGAACACTTCAAACATAGTTATTAAAGAAAACCAAGTTTTATGAGTACAGTAATGCTAAATTAATTTACAGTAGATTTAGTCACTTCACTGTTGTAATCTTTGGAATCATAGTACTCCTTTAGCAGGTGTTTCTTCGAATTTAACATAAACCTATATAGTATGCTTAGATTCCTTATGTCCCATGGTAATTTATTAAATGAAGTTATCATTACTGTAATTACACTTGTAAGTCCATATTTATTTGTTTCAGCACTCAATATCCTTAATTGTTATTGATTCTGTAGTGATATAATCATGAACATGTTTATTTAACACTAACTCTGATTTCATGTGAGATAACCCATGTAAACATAGATGTACAAACTTAACACAACTTAGTAATTGCGAATAATAAGTTTAGTTGTAAAAGTCCAAATTGAACAGAGTTTTATAGTGCAGTTTTGCAGGGTTTTAATTTGATTTAAATGTGTCTAAGTGAAATTTCTTTATAAAATTCATGTAACTAAACTGTGAGCAAATGAGAGAATAGTACTCACTTTTTTATATGTCTGGTGAAAGATTTAAGACATTTTAATGCAATTTTTTACTTTTCCTTACATTCCAGGATTATTATTTGCAAATGTCATAAAATTTCCAGATTATGTTTTAAGTGTGTTTAAAATACAAACTGTATTCCAGCAATCATCCATAATTGTTTTTGTTACAGATCCTTCACCAACAGATTTAATTGTAAAGTTTTTATCCATTGCACCAGATTCAAAAGATGGGGATGCTAAAGCAAATGAAAATGAACCACAAGAAAATGGTAGGAGTGAAAGCTTGGTGGCAAAAAGAAGCTACAAATATCTTGCGTTGAAAATATTAGCACTCAAAGTAGCAGCCTTTTTGAAATGGGATTTGGGGGTGCTGGAAAACAAGTGAGTTTTTACATTTCTCTTATATTTCAAGTTATGTTATAATTTGATTACTTCAGCAAAAGTAGGTTTCTGCTGATTTTTACTTTCTCTACACATACTAGAAGGTACTGAATTGCACCCAAAATTTTGATATCAAGATTCCACTCGAAATACATGTTTTGAGACCCCCTGAATAAATAAAATATTTTTTGAAAAGAATCCCTGTGTGTGTCTGTGGGTAGCATAGCTCCAAAATAAAAAGACCATTAAATACCAAACTTGGTATTTAATTTTGGTGTCTTCCAGACTTACAAGTAGTCAAATAATAAGGACAATTTCTACTAATGTTTATCTTGATTAGCATGATGTAGATAGAAGAATAAGCTTTTTAACAATAATTTGTACAGATATGCAGAGAAAGTCATATGATTGAAACACATAAGATTTTTTATTTTATTTATGTTTTAATCTTTCATTTGTATAGGCCTCTTTAACTTCTGGTCATATTGGGACTTTGTCTTGTGAAAACTCATTGATTGTGCGTTATTAATGTTGGATTTTAATTATTTCTATTTTCAAACTTACACACTCACACACATCACACCCAGATACATACTTTCAGATTCTGTAGGGGATAGGAAATGATTCTGATTTAAGTAAAATTACCTGACTCAGCTAGTAATCAAAACCAAGACCTGTGGACTGATGGCACAGACCACTCAACCATAGAGACAGTCGTTTCTGCAATTGTCAGCAGTAAAATTCACTGTTTTCTGTCTGATAAAGTAACAGATTTAGCTTTCCCAAGTTCCTCCAGATCCTATTAGCAATGTTGATTTCTGCAAGTTTTAATTGTTACTGCTCGTACCTTTCCAAACGGTCTTTCCATATCAGTGCCAGAGGTAAGAGAATTGAGAACTATCAAACATGCTTGGTGAAAAAGATAGAAAGAAAATAAATAACAAGAAGGAATATTTTGGACAGAGTAGAATCTTACTCTCAAAAATATTATAAATCCAAAACCACTTTTGCTTTTATTTATACATGTGTATGAAGGTCCCAAAGGGCCCTTAGTCTCATCAGAGGAACGGTTAAAAATTGTGTGGATGACAGTGATCCAATGGTAAACAGCTTTCTTAAGCTCCTTTCATTTTAGGAACTTTGATTAATAAATTGAAAACACTTAGTAGCTACAAACATAAATAAAAATTAACATATTTAAAGTAAAAGTCTGAGATGTAACTTTCACATGACTTTATGCTCTATCATCTATATCTAGTTTTACTTTCTCTGCTACTATAGTAGGTAAGTAGGGGAAATATTATATTCTACCCGAAAATTCAATGTCTAGATTTCACCAGAAGTACATGTTTGGAGGCACCTTGGACTCAGTAAAGCATTTTGTGAGTATGTGAACGAGGGAGAGAGAATGTGAGTGTGTGTGTTTATTTTGGAGAAAATGTCCCACCACACCTCTTTATGTGAAATAATTTTTGTTATTTTTTATTTTCTTAAAAATTGGCTGTAACAATTTTAATTAAAATGTCATTTAAAGGTATTTGCATGACAAATTGTGTATCTTAAATTTTCTGGGAGTAGTCTGTGAAGCCCTCTACATTTAAAGAAATTTTATAAAATCTAAAAACATAAGAGAGACAAAATCCTACTATACAAAACAAATGCAGATCTTTTAAAGACACACAACTTATTTCAAATAATCTCTTTGTGGTATATGTAAGCCATTTCCAAGATTTCTGTTCAGTACTTTGTCAATTTTCATTGTTTCTTGCAATTGTATAGAAAGAATAGTGGGATTTTAAGCCAGCATATAAGTCCAGTTCTTAAACATTCAACTATTGGTTTTCTCTTTGTAGTTGTAATGAAATGTATAATTAAACTATTTCTGCAATCTTTAGATTTAATTGTGTTAAAACAAAATAGAAAAATAAGCTTTTGAAGGATTAATTTGCATAACTTCTAATAGATGATAGAGTATAGAGAAAGTCCTGTTGATGTAACCCACCAGATTTTTACTTTCTGCAAACTATTATTACAAAAGGTTTTTATATCTATTCCAATGTCTTCACAATTGTCTTCCCTCCACTTTTTAATAGTTTTCTATATTTATATTTGTCAATCATGAAATATTGAAAGCAATATTTTTACAACACTAGCAAGGAGTACATTGATGGTTTAAATGGAAACCAGAAGCAAACTAGAGCGCCTGTGCAATCTCATAAACCCTCTGCTATAACAGTTTAGTCACTTATAACTGAATGTGAACAAACACATTCTATTTTATAAATTTAACTGGGGGTTTTAAATTTTTCCTCAAAGAATAAGTGCAAAAAGTTACAATTTGAATTGAATGTTTTATGTGAAAGAAGAAACAGCATCTTAACCTGGAAAAGTTGTAGTTCACCCATCAGTTAATGAAACACTCCCTTGTCATAAGGTTTTATTTACATCTCCTTGAATTTAAACTGAAACCACAATAACAAAGGAGCAAGATGTTAAGGAAATGAACAATATGGTATAGCAAATGATGTGAGTTTAAGGAAAACCAATTCAGGGTTTGCCTTAAGCAAATAAAGGAAACTATGGAGACAACCCTAGTCATGATGGGTCATAGAGTTTGAATTTGACCTCCTAAATGTTAGCTATAAACTCTAACACCAGATATTAATTTAACAATTATATTAATTTGTAACAATTCTTCACTCATATATTTTAAATCTACAGATTTAGTATTTGTGTTACTTAACTGTTACTAGTTCTTTTTTAATAAGATCTTTCTCATTATGGAACAATTAAATTTGCACAATTGTGACAGTTTATGTAGCATTTTTTGTTGGTCTTTGATATACTTTTAGGATGATTTAGCTCACACTTAGTGAAACTAGTGACATGTTGCAAAACAGTGCACATATTAATAATTAAGTGTGTTTCAGATTACCACTTCCAATGCAATTGATGCTTCTACAGGATCTGTTGTATCTGACATTGGAAAGAGATGTTGAAGTAGAGTCACATTTAGATCTGGGTTTGGGATCCTGTCCAGGACATGTCCTTTTTGCTGTATCATTGTATCACAGATGGGTTCTTCGAGCTGTCAAGGGCAGTCGCCTTGCAACCAAACAAGCTCGCCAGCCTTATATTCCCATGTAAGTTTCATACTGAAATTATATATATTAATCCATTCTCTCTGTGGCGTGCATCTAAACTTTGGTTATATTTAGTCCAGGGCTACAAGATCCCACGTATGTTCCTGCTAATGTAAGTGAGGAGCTGTTGAGGAATCTGGAAGCCCAAGTAGCCAACAGTATTGCAGTACTGAACCATATAATAGATCTGCGTATAGTACCAATTGTTCCAATTCTTGGCACTTTTGTAATGCTAACTGAGGATAGCACAGATACCAAGCAGAATTGGGAGGAGGGGGTCTCCATCTCACTTACAGAGTTCCTGTGTCAAGTAAGTACTAAAATTTGTTTTTATACCCTTCATAGATATTCTTTGGAATATTGGCTCATATCTATTGTGTTATATTGGATGTACTTCTAACCAAGCACACACACACACACTTACAAATGGAAATTTTATGTGTGTCTATTGAAATGATACACCCAAACTACTCTGCATTAGTTTAATTGTTTTTTCACACAAGCCAGTGTAGGGCAGGGGCTGAAAAGGTAGTGTCAGACTGAAAAATTCAATCCAAAAGCCAAGATTTGAACCAAGGCTCTCCTGGTCTCTAGCTGGTTGCTCTTACCACTGAGCTACCATAGCAGCATGTTGGCATAGCATTAAATTTCTCAACTGACTCGCCTGTTTCCCGGTGAACCACAGGTTGATCTCAAATTTGGGACTTACTTGAATTTTTCAGTCTGACTCTACCTATCCAACTGCTATCCTACACACTGCTTGTGTGAAAAAAACAATTAATTTAACACTAATTGATCTAATGGTTACTAAACTATGAAGCCTGGGACTTAAAGTATTTATTACATTGTAAGTCACCATTGGGGTAAGTCATCTCAAAATAATTTGAGATCACTTTGTGGTTTACCAGAAAACAAGCAAGACAGTTGAGAAATTTAATTCTGTGCCAGCAAGCTGCCATGGTAGCTCAGTGGTAAGAGCAACCAGCTAAAGACTGGGAGATCCATGGTTCAAATCTTAGCTAAGGCATTCAATTTTTCAGTCTGACTCTACCTATCCAAACAATTCTGCAGTTTGCAAAGGTTTATAATTTAAAACATGCATGCTTGGTTATAAGCGAACTGTTTGTAAATTAATATTTTATTTTTGGATATTGCTTATAAAATTGTTATTTCATTTAATGAATAATGTTGTAGTTGCCTCATTTATTTCTTCTTTAAACAGTAATACTGTGAATAATAATAGGTAGCTTCTATAGTTCCTTTATGAAACATTAAAGGGAACAAAGAAAATTGTAAATTGTTTTTGTGCTTATAACAGAAAGCAATACATTTATAGTGATTGAAACTGGCAAGTTGCAAATGTATATATGAAAGAGATTGCAATCTCAATGAATTTAATTGCACAGCATAAAGATATTGCTGAAAATAAGATAACAAACAAAATACTTTTTAGTTTTAATGCCCGTCAAGATTCTGATACCTGCTCATTTTCTTAAGTTAACTTTCGGGTAAATGTTTGCCATGATCTGAACAACAGTCCTGAGATACACTTAGTTGATTAGTTTAATACTTAGAAAACACAAATATGCTCACATGAAAATGTCATTATAAATGAACAAGAAGAAAAGAAATAATAAACTGCACTTGGTAATCCGCAGTTCTGAATACAAGCAATATTTCTAATATTTACAATATGACATTAATTATTGTAAAAATCAGTAATATAAGCAATAATATCTTTTAAACTAAAACTAAAAATTGAGTCGATTACTGACACTGAAAAAACTTACTTTTTAAATTTCCCCGAGGTTAGTTTCCTCCATTATTAACCAGACATTGACTGATTATTGGTAGCGAAGCTTATCGATCCTAGATGCTCAGGTAGTGCTTCTATGAACTTGAAGAACGGTTGCTCTGGAAAATATCAAAATTTAAGATTCTGTGCTTGCCCTTCCTTCTAGATTTTTTTTTTTGGTAGTGTTTAACGCCCGCTTTAACTACTAATGGCACCGCAGGTGGTGACACTGATGATACATGAATGATGATGGAGCACCGGTGGAATGCGATGGCGGGGGAAACCGGAGTACCCGGAGAAAACCCGCCCCAGCGCCGCTTTGTCCACCACAAATCTCACATGCGGTCGCTTGGGATCGAACCCCGGCCGTCTAGGTGAGAGTCGAGTGGTCTAACCACTCGGTCACGGCGCGGCCCTTCCTTCTAGATGAAAATCTGTTTCCAAAGTTGACAACTCTTTACTTGAAATTATGAGGATTTTGGGACAGTGATGTACACTCTAAGTTAAGTATTGATTTGCACCAATTGTAACACATTTCCATCACTTGCAAGTATTATTACTAAGATCATGCTTTGTAAGTACCATTGTATTCATTATCAACTTTTCAACTGCCAGCATTATGATTATCCAGCGTTATAGTAGACGAGGTTGCCTCTGATAATGGATTTAGGAACTTCTGGATGTCTCTAGGCAGGATTTCGAAATATATCAATTGTTTTCTGTTCTAGATGCGGTTATTCTCCCAGGTTTCGAATTCCAAACAATCTCTTTTACGTTTTAATAAAATTAGGCTGTTCTCAATCTTGTGATGATCTCTGCAAAAATGCCATGCCACTGCTGTCTTAATTTTATGTTCCATGGTATTTTTGGAGAAAAAATCATGACATTGAGAAAACTGCAATTTTATTAAAAGGCACAAGAAAAATTGGAAATTGGAAACCTTGGAGAATATCCACATCTGGAAGAGCAGAAGCTGTGTGATGAATTTCGAAAGTCAGGAGAGACATTTTTGTCCAGAAGTTACTAAATCCACCACCAGAAGCAACCCTATCTATTATAATATCTGGTAATCATGGTACTGGCAGTCAAAAATGTTGACAATGGAAGCAACGGTACTTCCAAAACATGAAAATGTATCGCAATTAACTCAGATCAATACTTAACAACTCTTGCTTACCAATTATATTTTGGTATTTTTGGTTCCAGATTTATGACATGATTTTCTGTCCAAAAATGAGTGATAACTGCTGATTTTTCTAGATGTTTGTCTTTTATCCATCGGAACTGCCTTTTGATTCCAATTGCCAACTTTCTCTTGATTTTCCAATGCAAACTTGGTTGCAGTTATTACAATCAGTTTTCCAGATTCTTTATTTGAGGGAATGCTGTCCATAGTGGTAGAGTTGAGTGCTCTTTAAGGTGTAACTGGAGCCATTGTTCTCTGAAAATTTTATTTAACTTGTTGAACATCTGTGGGTGATATGTGAATGTTTTTAAATACACCTTTTTACTGAGCCTGGTTGTTTCTTTCAACATTTTTTTAATTTTCTTTTTGCAATATTCACTTTCTTGTCTAGTAAAGACTTTTGGAAACCATTTATTTCTGCAATTTCAATTATTTTTTTTGTATTCTGCTTCATATTCGTGTACTGAAAATGGTATATTTAGGGACATGTTAAACTATTGAAAATTGCTTGTTTGTGAGATGTTGGATAGTAGCCATTAGATTTTATGCAGTTGATTTTCTATTAATGCCAAATTTATTCTTTTATAATTTTCAGGTTTAAGAATAATAGTTGTTCATCCTTTTGTGTTTCTACTGTGAAATTTTATGATTTTACATGTAGATTAACAGTATCAGCATTTTCTATGTGATTCTAGGGTACTGTTGTAAACATATTATCATCTATTTTTGTTGCCAGCTTTTGTAGACCCAAAGAAAACCTTTTATGTTCTTATTTCTAATTAACTCTTAAAAAGGCCTGTAAATAATGGAGAAAAAGGGCTGCTCATGGATAAATCCTGAATTATGGCAGTAACATTTTTATTGGAATTGGAGGAAGTTTTATCCAGAATTTTGTCAGTTCATGTATTCCTAAATTTTTCTTGCAGGTATCCCTATTGATTGAATACAATTTTTTAACAGTGGTAATTCTTCTAACAATATACTTGTAAATAGAGATTTTAGGTTGATCAACACTAGTGTATTGTCTTTTAACTGGAAACCTTTGATATTTTAAATAAATATAAGAGATCTGTTTATGCTGAGACTATTGAAACTTGGGAATGCATTAAAGTACTTGGTTAACTATTTTGTTGAGTCAATACTGTTGATTATGGGTCTCATGGGTACGTTTGGTTAGTGGATTTTTAGTAGACCTAAGAATCTGGGTAGAGTAGGTTAAACTGCACTTTTGGGTGATATGTATTGGTATTGTTTGCTATTACTTTTTCAAACATTTTTGCACATGTTAGAGGGTTTGTGCTGATAGTTGAAACTCATTTTCATATAGCATTTTTTCCATTTTATTAATGTAATATGCTTCTTTAATTATATCTTTTTTATTTCCTGTATCAGGTTTGTTGTATGACATTGTTTTGTTTCAAGGATTGCATAGTGTTGATGTGTTTTTTTCTTTGGTAGTATCTAGGATGATCTCTTCTAAAATCTTCTTGTGTTAGCATTTCACCAATGAAAACTACTGCTGTTGGCAAGCTTTATATTGAAATGTTTTCCCTCAGCAACATAAAAAAAAACAATACTGTCGACATACATCCACCATATTATAACATACCCCGACAATAGTATCATGTATCATATGTTAAAATATTAACAGAACTAATTGCTTTGACTATTTTGATTTACTATCAATGTTGAATGTCATAAAACTGGTCAGAATACATAATACCAATGATAATTATATTCCTGTAAATAAATGAGAAACACAAATGTGTTTAAAAAGTGTTTTGGAGAGGTGGCTGAATAATAGTATAACTTCAGATCACATTTAATTTTGCTATTTTCATTACCTTTTATGAAAACGTTTTGTTATCCTCTTATAGAATTATATCAGGATATTAAGTTTATATGCTTTTGAAGTAGTAGTTTCATATAATAAATAAAACAATTACACTCACTCACTCCTAAGGTACAAAATTTCATGCAGTAATAATTTATTATTTGTAATGATTTTGACAACAACAACACATAGAGTTCATAATGTCCTTAGCATGCACTATTATAACCAGCAGTCCATCTATTATTAACTTGTTATGAAGTGCTTGTAACTGTAACCAACTGTTGAAGCTTTGATCATCTATCATTTTGTCAAATTGTAAGCTGCATTTTATGAATTAGGTCCCTAAATTTTTTCTTAAAATCATTAATTTTACAAAATATTAACAAGTGCTTTTTCTTCTTAGTTACATTTTGATATGGGAAGCTTCCATTTCTTCCAAGAAGTGTATTCACTTGCTGCAGAGCACATAAGTAAAGCAACAGACTTGCGAAATGACTTGGCAGATTCAAATGTGCTCTTATACTGCACAGTTCCACCAGAGGAACTAAGGGGCTATAATGAAGCTTGTGACATTGTTGCCTCATCTACTGCTACACACAACTTGACATACCAATTGCATCGCTCAATAAGAGATCAATACATGGTAAGTTTATTTAAGCTTTAAAACAGAAAATAAGACTAAAACTTTGCTTATGGAAAAAAAAAATCATAATTCTCTATTTGGACATACCTTTTTAAACCTATTCACTCTTAGGTTGATCTGCACCATAAAGGACCCATGTGACCAGTGCATCGTGGTACAATACAGTAGCAAGTGTGCAGGAATATAATCCTAAGCTAATAATCTAAATTTCAGGATGAACTTGTTCTTAAATGGTATAATACAAGGATTGTCTGTAAACTAAGGTTCCCAATTTATTTCCATAATGATTAACATGTTTATTGGCATTGAATAATACATTTTTGGACAGCTTAGACATTTTCCTATTTTCAACAGAGTCCTGTTCTGATCAATGCATTCTTGCACATGGTTTACCATCTTTTGTAAGCCTGCATTGTAGTACTCTCCCGCCACACAGCGTAGGTAGTTTAAAACATTTTCTTGCAGCTCCTCTCCAGTTCTGAAATGCATTCCACCCAGGTGTTTCTTCAAGTCAGGGAAGAGATGGTAGTCACTTGGGGCAAGGTCTGGGCTGTAGGGACAACATGTGGCAGCATCCCATCCACATTTCTGTCTGTGTTCTTCCGTAAGCATACTCGGGGCACAAACCATGTTATACCCTAAATGTTTTGTAAACATTTTGTGAATGCAGGTGTTGCTGACATTAGGGATCATTTCACAGAACTCCTGAACCATCACCCTTTGAACTTTCAGCATTACTTCTTCCACCATGCAATCATTTCATCTGAAACCGATGGCCACCCAGAATACTGCTTGTCATGGACATCTGTACATTCATCTCTGAATTCTGCACACCTTTTGTGCGTGTGGTGTATGCTCATACACTGTTTTTGTACACTTTACACAGTTGAGAATCAATGTGCACCAGTGCAGTATATTTTGCACACAAAAACCAAATCACAGAGGGTAATTCACACCTGGTGGGAGAAGCGAGGGGCAGCTTCATCTCTAATGGCTGCCAAGCCAAGACTGAGCGTTGTAGACAGCTCACTGGGGGGGGGGGGGGGGGGCAGTGTTGCTGGATCTCGCGTAATAGTGTTCCTTGCGACTGCAGGTCCTTGGGAACCTCATTTTATGGACAGTCCTCATATGCAAATATGTAAAAGTTTAATGCTGATTTTTGCTGTTAAACAATGCTACAACTCCCAACATGCAGTTTGTATGAGTCACTTGATATTCAAAATATTGTTTGCAACTGTTACTGTTTATAATCCTGGAGGATGGTTGTCACAAATTTTCTCTTGCATCTTCATCGAGTTATGTAAAGCATAATGCTGGTAAATCGTTGACTTGTTAATAAAAAAACATTACATTTGAATGTCTATTTAAGTTTTGTGAGCAATATTGAACACTTCACGTAAAAGAAGTAATGAAGTAAACTTCTGAGTTCACCAGTGTTTCTGCTACAAGTATAAACAGTGTGTGTAAAGTAAAAACTGAAAAGGTTTGATTTAATTGGAAGATTAGGCCTTTGTTCTTTTTATTTAACTGTCTCCCTTACAAACCGTTCCATCATCCCCCTCACAAGAAAAGTGATAAAGATATCACAATTTGAATGCAATTTGAATAACAGTTCACAATTGTTTTTTAAAAATGAGCCACTATCAGATAATAAAGTGCCACAGCAAGTTAATGCTGATCCAGATTTGTCTTAATTTCAGAAGAAGCACATTTCATAAAATTTTGTGTGAATTTGGGTTTGAATTTGTCAAAAGAGGCCAAAAAAGTTTTTATTTCTCTGTTCATTAAATTACATGTTGCGCGTACTTGCCACTGGTCAGTATAATACTAATTTCAGTAAGCAGAAATAGTATTGTATTCAATCAAAAAATTTGATATTGTGGCTTTACTGTTTGCAAACCAAAACAAAAACATCTTTAGAAAAATGAGTTTGTGTGTGTGCGCATGTGTGCAGGTGGAGAGCATAGCTCAAAAACTAAAAGTCATTAAATTCCAAATTTGATATTTGTGGGGGGGGGAGGGACATGCCTTAACTCAAAAGCAAAATATGAGATAAACCGCAAACTTGGTATTTAAACTCATTATCTTCATAGATTAGAGAATTAAAGGGAAAAATGTCTTCCATTTGAACCTAATTTTACTCAAAGATTTTCTTTCTTTAATTTTCTGAAAATGGGTATTCTGGTTTTTTGTTTTGTTTTATTTTTTTTTCACAGTTATTTCATAGAATTTAAATGTATTCCTTTCTAGGGCATAGTCTCTATTCTTCAAGCTGATAACATCTGCAAAGAAATTCCTCAGGTGTATAGAGATACTCTGGAATTGGACATACAAGGAGCAATGTCAAGCCGCAAGTTCACTGTCGCCAGAGACCTGTTGCTACAGGTTCAGACATTAAATGTTGTTAGGAGAGTTATTACTGGTACTGTGACTCATGGTGACTACATTCACAAGCTTATTAGTAGTGGCAACAAAGCAGTAGACTTGCTGATAAATGTAAGTGATTGTTATAATGCATCAATTATATGAAATATAGATTTTCTCTTTCACTAATATTATTATTAAATTCACCTAAACTCCATGAATCCTGCTGTAGTTAATACAGTTACAATATATGCCATTTGGTTGGATGGTTAGTATCTAATGGCTATGAATCAATTTGCTCTCTTGCACTCCATATATCAATGAGAGATTTGTGTGTTTATTGAAAGATGGTTAGTGGAGCAGGAGCAGGAAGTTTCTCTCCATATCTTCTTTAAGTTCACAGATTTTCCGACATTAGGAGTTGAAAATGGGAACAAGTGTTCCCAAAACCGGTCCCAGTAAGTAATATCAAATGTTGTTTTGTGTTACAAAAACAGACTCATATTCTTTTCATCGAATATTAAGATTTCATTTTATGCTTTTTGTATTTGGCAGAGAATATCACTGATGTAAATATTGAAGAGTATTGTACACCTCAATATGTCTGTTGCTATTATAGGATACCCAATGTAAGGTAGGTTTTACCCCTATTCTGCGCATACTAGAGAGTGGTAGCTTTAGGGATAGAGCTGTTTGTGCATGCAAAGAGAGGGAAGTGGGTGGCCTCAGTGTTTAAGGTGCAGGAGGGTGAATATTTGATTATTAAGATCAGGAGCCATAAATAAGTGCTATGGCAAGGAGATATGGGGTTTTTGCTGTTAAGATATGGTTAGGGGATGAGAAAACTAAGAGTTATGCAAACTCCTTTCTACACTCATCTGTACATTATGAATCTATAGGTAACACTAAAATAAAACTTTGCCATCGGCAAGTATGTTTACAACTTCAGCAGCTCAGATGAACTAGATTAACAAAATGCTTTTATGACCTAGTTACTGAAACTTTTATAACAAAACCCATGCTTATGCCAGCATTGCAGTAGGAGGGTAGAGCTTTATCAGCACTTCAATTTCTTGCTATTAATATTGATTACTGAAACTGTTGCCACATTACTGCTACCTAATGAAATGTAATTTACTCAAAATTACCATATCAGGTAACCTATAATATTTTTATAGTTTATCATTATATTTAGTGGCAATAAAGCATTGGATAACAAATTCAGTAATCTAATGTAACATTTTGCCCTGAAACTCCTAACATTTTAAGTTTTTTGAATAGTTTGTACTTTCACGTTGAGTCATAGACTCCTTGAAAATCCATAAATATTCCTAAAGTAATTTATTTGTTTAATGTATCTTTAATGTCTTGATTAAAATTTCATATTTTGTTATTTATTTAACAGTGTTCTCTAACTCCTGGTTGAATAGTTTAAATTATTTTTTTCTAAAAACCAATTTAATTGAAATAAGAACTAAAGCTTTCCTGGCGACGTGTTAATTCAAAATCTTCTCGGGCTTCTAGCCAGGTAAAAACTTGGCTAGAAGCCCGAGAAGATTTTGAACCAATTTAATTGGTTGGAAATCATTTATCCCATTGTTTTTGCTAATATACTGATAAATGCCCTAAGGGTGGTAATGTGAAAGATAACTGCTGGTTTTTTTATTTAAAAATTTGTATTATTATTTTTTTGTTTATTTGTTGTTGTTGTTTTGTTTTTTGTTGTTGTTATTTTTTCATTCATCTAGTACTTTTATGAGTTATTGAGAATTAAAATTCTTAATTACTATCCTATTCATATAAAAGTTTTACATTTTTTCAAAATGGGTCCAACAATTTTGATCAAAATAGCGCACATTTAAGATACAGATATTGTCTCATAAGCAATGTCATAATGTCATTTTTTAAGAAAAATAATTATTTGAAATGTGTTCGACAATCAATGAACTAATCTTCAAGGTACAGACCATTAGATCCTATGGTCTTAAGCCATCTTTCAGCAAGGTTTATTATCCCATGATGGTACCAGTCTCTGGTTTTTGATGCAAAGAATTGTGAGACTGACTTGCACTGCTTCAATGTTGTCAAAATTTCTTCCACATAGAAAATGGGTCATGGATTGAAAAAGAGATGATCTGATGGTGCGAGATCAGGGCTACATGCTGTGTGTGGTAGCAGTTCGATTCCTCCCAATTCCTGAATTTTTTTCCATGGTTGTTTGTACAGTATGGGATCCTGTTGCAATAGAACTCTATTTCGATTAACTAATGCTGGGTATCTCCATCTCAAAATTTCATGAAGTCATTCCAGTTCATGAGAATGAAGATCTGCGCCAATTTGGAACAAACTCCCAGTGAATCACACCTTCAAAGTTCCACCGGACACACAACATTACTTTGGGACCAAATCAATTTTTTTAACGATGACTTTGGCAGGTTGGTGGGGATCAAGCCACTGTTTCAAGGCATCAGGGTTTCGGTAATACACCTATTTTTATCACAAGTGACAATTCTCCTGACAAATCTATCATCCGTGGGATTTCGGATAAGCTGACGACAAATATCCACTCTACGTTGAGCCTGTTGAGGTGTCAGTTCATGAGGTACAGATCTATAGCTTCTGTATGATTTTCCAAGTGTCTTAATGTGGCGATGTATGGTATCTTTTGATGCACCAAGTTCTTCTGAAAGCCTAGGGTACTTTTCTTGTGGATTTTCTCCCAAAACTTGGTGTGTATCCTCAATATTCCATACTTTAGGTCTTCCAGAACATGGTAAATCTTTAGCGTTCTTGTCTCTATTGTTGAAACGTTGGAACCATCTTGTCACATGCTCACTAACAACACCTTCTCCTTCCACTTCACATATTCTTCGAGCTGCGGCAGTGGTTTTATAATCTTATATTTCCAGTAGTGCTTTAGAAGGACTCCAAGTTCAAACTTTGTTATCTCCATTTTGTGATTGTTTATTAACAACTGAAGACTGATACATGCTCGCAATGTACGCAACACTAGCCATGGCATCCTGTAAATAGCATTGCCAAACCAAAGAAACCCAATAAATTTCAAAACAGCAAAATCAAAAAACCGACATTACTTATGAGACAACCTAATATTTACCTGGCCAAAAGAATGTATTTCTTCAGTCTGCTGTGAATATCCTATGAAGTCATTTTCCTTTGGAAAGATTTTTGTGCGGGTAAACAATAAGAGATTTTTAAAACATACAATTTATTTATAGCTTTATTTGTGGCATTGGCCATTTCAGGGATATCCATTATTATTGGATTGAACATTTCAATACTTTGTCATATTTAAAGTGCTGTTACTATTCAGTTATTTCTCCCGTCATGGAAAGAATAAGGAATTTGAAGACCAGCATTATAACAGTTTGCTTTTAAACATCTGATTATTAATTTGGTTTCTTCTATCTCCCTTGTATCTTCAAAGAAATGTGTAATGAAGCTATTTCTTGATTTATCTTGATTTAATGAAGTAATGGAAAAAACAAAGTTTTAAATTTTGTAACAATAGTTTATAAATAATGACAGTGACAGAGAAGATCATCTGAATGTAGTACAAGATGTTTTTCAATATTATATGTAGAACAACCATTATAATACTAGTTGCAGCACATGCTGGAGTTTTAGCCAGGTTTTCATTAGCTTTACTTTTTTATTTATAATTGGTTGCATAATTTGTTTGTGCATAACAAAAAGGCATGAATTTCTGATTGTTTATCATCTGCCCTGATTTTAGTTCCCTCTCTTTATGACTTTAGCCATTTCCTAATAAAATTTGCTAAGGTAGTAAATTAAACTGCCTCACCCTGCAGAAATGAACTTCAGTTTTGGTGGTCCTTGTAGCCAGGAATTGAACTGCAGAAAACTAGTAAATACCTATAAAAATCTTTTGAACAAATGAATGTTCAGACAAATAAAGCTCATTTGAAAATTTTTTTTATCTAGGTCCACTGGTTTCCCTCTCCACTCATTCCACCATAGCTCTATCATGATCCATTTTGCTTGCATTTCATATCATCCATTTCCTCATACTCATGCCTGGCGACGGGCTGACTACTTGTTTCAATTCTCCATTCTGTGGTTTTCTACCATTGGTTCTCCAGCAGTCTTCTGACCCCAAGTCATTTGCTTTTATGTCCTAAGGGTGTGTCAGTCCTAACTAGGGCAAGGGTAAGCCGACTATGAAGAGAAAAAAAATTAACTAACTTCAATGCCTATTAAGCTACTTATAACAGCTGTGTACTCTTTAATGAGGCTAGAATATTTGCTGTATATGTATGCTTGAATTTTCAGGCCTTGAAGCAGATATTGTCACAGTGTAGTGCAACAGAGAAAGAACGAATAAAGCTGTTCCTTCTCCAGCTTGTAGAATGTGGAGATATTGTAAATCTGCCAGAGAGGCTTCTCTCATGTGGTGAGATTGTTGACCTTTTTTCTGCTCTGGAACTTGATGAAATATCGAGCAAAACAGAAGGTGCTGGAAAAAGTGACCTGGATATTCCTGAATCACTTTTAAAAGCTGGTTGGGACATGCCAGACTTTATACTTAAAAGCAAGTAAATCCTAACATTTCATTTTTATGCATATAAATAAGTTTGATAGTAATTTTGCTCACTGTTTTAGGTGAACACTCACTTCACACAGTTCACTGCATTGTCTATGGCCCAGATTAGTACGTAATTATATGTTTGTTTTCACCCTATTGTATACATACCTAAAACAAAGTTTAATATCCTGATCTAGGTCTAAGAAGTATATTTGCAAAATTTTATTTCGTATAAAAATACACTGTTCCTTAAAAATATATATGTGAATAAATATTTTTGATATTTTCCTCATAAATACATAGTTTAATACTTTTCATATATGGAAAAATAAATACTTTTGATGATTTCTCTCAAATATAAATATATATATATATATATATATGTTATATATAACTTATTATGTGAGCGATAAGAATTCATTAGCCATGCTACTTGACATCTGCTGATTGAATTGCTTGTGTGGGGAAGTCAGAATTCTACCCTGAAATTACATCATAGATGTTTATTAAACCTGGCTAAGCAGTGATATAAAATACTGAGCTCAATGCTGTATGTAATGTACCCTGTTACTTTAGTTACATCAGATCACAAAAGCAGTTTAATTAGCACTGTGAATTAAACATGCTAAAAGTGAAGTTGAGTATAAGTGAATGTTTACGTCAACACATACTAGAGTTCAAAATCATTATTATCACTGATGGGGAAAATACTATTTTGCCAGCCTTGTGTGAAATCAAGTGTGGGTCAACATTCCCAGATAATGCAACATTTTTTAGGAACTAAGCCATAGCAGCTGCGTCAAGTACTTTGTTAAGATAGTTTCTAACAGTAGATTCGACATCACCGTCTCTTTTTCTGACACACCGAAACAATCATAATTTTATTCAGATAGTGTAAAGTGTTTATTTAAAAAAAATGGAAATGGCGTGTTATTTATGGACACTCTTTAACTAATGTGGTTCTCAGCGCCCCATTCTAAATTGGGCACGAAAGACCGCTTAATTTTGCTCAGAGGCCTCTCTATCAGGCATGAGGTTCTTTTATGTGCCGTAAACCTACGACACAGGGCTAACGGCTTTACTTCCCTTCTGAAGGAAGCTATGCTAAGGCTTTTTACACCCAAAAAAATCCATCATCCTCCACTGGGTTTGAACCCGCGACCTTGGGTATGTGAAGTTAGCATGGTAACCATTACACCACAGAGGTCGACACATTTATTTCAGCAGACATTCAGCAGGTGAATAATCCCAAGCTCAGAAAGTTTTTTACAAAATATACAAGTAAATCCTTCTGATGAGTTGCACTTAGCTCCAAGTGAAAGTACAATTTGCAAAAAAAAAAAAAAGATTGCGGAGAAAGAGTTATAGAGTAATTTTTTTTTTTTTTTTTTTCGAATCAACAGTTCATGCCCGTACATACATGAATACAATTTTGCCCCTTTCTTTTAGAGAAATAACAGATAGAATGATTTTGCCTTTTTTCAACAAGAACTCTGCAACAGTTCATACAGCAAATCTTTCGATGAGAACAATTGAAAGTGTATTTCAGGACAGAATCATTTGTAGAGATTTGTGGCCCTCTCAGTCCTCCGACCTAACCCCTTGCAATTTCTATCTCAAAGGAAAATTAAAACATAAAGTGTACAAGACAAACAAGAATTAAAACAAAATATCTGCCAGGAAATTGTCAGCATTTCTCAAGGTGAACTATGGCAAGTGATGGATAGTTTTATAAAGAGTGCCAAAAATGAATGGACTATGACAGAGGCCAGTTTTGGCATCTCCGTTAAAATTACTTTTTAAAATGTTGTATGGTTTATCTGCTCCTTTCTTTGATAGCGGCAGACAGGAACGACTGCCAAGGATGTGAACAGGCAAAATACTGCACAGATGGTTTGTACTTTTTTGACTAACTCTTTACTTGTATATTAAAGAGCAGTGTTCTTTGTAGGAAACCGGCGTCTGGAAATGGGTAATCTGGAACAGCAGCTTATTGTCAGCTACAGTCCCCTGGAAATCAAGCAGATTCTAGAGAAATTGATAGTTGCTAATCCAATGAAGCCACAATGGTGTGTCAATAACAAGGTAAGTGTGAATGGCATTTTATTCTACTGATTGATAAAAAATTTAATTGTGTTTTATTACTTTCTCTACATATACTATACATAGTGTATAGAAAAGGTATTGTATTGCATTAAAAAATTTTATACCGAGATTTCACCGAAAATACATGTTTTGGGAACTCTTGAATCCAAAAAAGCATTTTTATAAAAATGGGCATGTGTGTTTGCATGCGTGCAGCATAGCTCAAAAACGAAAAGTCTGTTAAATACAAGTTCAGTACCTTCCAAGAATGCGACACAAAGATTTTCAAGAAGATCCCCTCACTCTCAGCTACCCTTTACATGGAAAAAATTTCAAAAATTTTGGTTTTCTCATTAACAGCTCTAATGATTTTGATTAAAATTTCTTATGTTTAAGTTATTTACATTACAAATAAAATGTATATCTTGAATTATCTGGGAGTAACCTCTGAAGGCTTGTTTATTCTGGATTAATTTTTATGAATTTTGCATAACTGGTAAACCATAAGAGAGAGAAAAAAACTTACTGTACAACAATTGTAGATCTCTTTAAAACACACAATTTATGCTATATACATTTTTTTCGTGTAGTTCAACATTTTCTAGATATTCCTTATTGATTTCAGTTTTAAAATACTTAAACTTTTCTTAAAGGAACTTGTGAACGCAAAGAAACAGTAGTAACCGCATTTTAAAGCATTTGACTGTCAGTTTAACCTATTATTTCCCTTCTGCTCACAAGGAAGTAAGCAATAAGACTAATCCTGCTAATGTTTATCTTGATTAGCATGAAGTGGATACAAGAATAAGTTTATTAACAGTAATTTGTTATAGAGATGTAAAGAAAGTCATGTGAATGGAACACGTCAGATTTTTTTTCACATTATTGTTTTCAAGTTTACTATATATAAAAACATTCTTCACATGGTATAGTTTAAAAACCTATGGCATTATAATAATAATAGAAAATAAAGCATACTATAAATTAGTTTTACTTCTTTTACTTCAATTTTTTTTGCACCTAATTTTGTTTTAATGTATGCCATATACTATTTTTAACAGTGGGATATTCCAATACCACTTCAAGGCTTGGTGATGACTCTACCTCGAGGTTTTGTCCAAGATTTTATATACATTTTACTGTCCAAGTCACAAGAGCTCACCAGCTTAAAGGTAAATGTAAATCTGAAGCAGTATTCCTGTAGTTGTCAACTGATATATATTGAAGTAATGATTCTCAGGTTTGTATGATCCCCTCAGATTTCTGTGATCACAGAGTATTAACATTAGAGTTATGTGAATCTGATAGACCATATTTATCCGAACACAAGGCAACCTCAAATGCAGGATGACCCCCATTTTTCAGAATTTAATTTTGGGATTTAGCACATCATCTTTATATATAAAAAGAAGACATAACTTAATTTTTAAATGAAATTCAATGATTTGCCATATAGTTTAAACAAGTAATGAGCACTTAAGTTGATTAAGTCTATTATTATTATTATTATTAATATAATTATTATTAATATAATATCATCATTTTACTTCATTTAAAATTGCACAGAAATTCACATTGATAGCAGAAGAGTGACAGAGAAAGAACAACGGAAATGTGATGGTATGTCTGTGTTCAGTAGTGACAGTGGTAGCTTAGCTGTAATGATGATAATGGATACAAAATTTAATTAAGACAACAGCAATTAATACACAATGTATGTGGCAGATTTTGTACATTTCATTTTGCGCCAGAAAGTATTAGAGGGTTTCCCCTCTGCGTCTCTGCATTGTCTGCAATGTGAATTTATGTGCAAATTCGAAAATGAATGTTTTTTTTTTTTATATATATAATATTAAATTTGTTATCTTAATAGAAAATATCATCCATTATTATAGCTAAGTACCACCACTGCCATCATCACACATATTCTGTACATCTCCGCATCTCCCAATCAAAGCATGAATTTACACCCAAATTTGAATTAAGTAAAATGTTTTATGATTATTAAGTTTGGAAATGTACCAATATAAAAGCGACCCGGGGAAGAGAAATGTGCTGTCTGCTTGACCGTTGGCTTCCAGTGCAACATTATGTGCAGCCACCAATGTGAAAGGAAATCTTTTAATTTTATTTTATTGTTGGACAGTAATCTTTTTTTCAGTGAGAATGCACATAGGCCCATTAACAGACACTTTCTGGCGCTAAACTGACTTTGGCAGTTATTGTATACCATTTCCCCCAGGCTTTACTACTGCCATACCCACAATGTTTAAAACTTACTTTTTCCCTGCATTGTATTTGGAAAACATATATTGCAAATGCAAGACGATCCCCCAGTTCTGAACGTTAATGCTTTGAAAAAAAATCATCATCATCATCTTGTATTCGGGTAAATATGGTACCTAGAACTGTAGGAGGGGTCGGTTATTTTGGCCCCTAAAATAGTATACATAACAAAGGTCTATACTAAAACTGAATCACTTTATTTGTAGCAATAAAAGCAGTATTTAAAATTTTGCATTAAAGATTGAGATATTATGGTTCAAGTTTGATCACTTTGCATATCCTTAGCTGTGATTTTATGTTGTGATTCTATATCCTACACATATCATTTTTACTTTTCTTGCACATTTTCCACACACAGGTTGGCCGCGCCGTGGCTGAGTGATTAGACCACTCGCCTCTTACCTAAGCAGCCCGGGTTCGATCCCAAGCGACTGCATGTGAGATTTGTGATGGACAAAGCAGCCTTGGGGCGCATTTTCTCTGGGTTCTCCAGTTTCCCCCACCATTGCATTCCACCGGTGCTCCATCTTCATTTCATGTATCACCAGTGTCACCACCTGCGGTGCCATAAATAGTTAAAGCTGGTGTTAAACACTACCCAAAAAAAAAAAAAAAAAAAAAAAAAAACACACACACACACAGGTTTTTGATACTCATCACCAGCATCGCTGGTCTTGTTGCTTTACACAAACTGATCTGGCATTTCCTGTACTCTTTACTTTCTCTAATAGTACACAAGTAGAGTTAGGGTCCCCTGTACCCAAGAGAGAGAGAGAGGGGGGGGAGGGAGAGAGAAGTAGAGTTAGGGTACCCTGTATCTAAGAGAGAGAGAGAGAGAGAGTGTGTGTGTCTGTGCGCACATATTCTAAAATTTCAACACTTAATAAAATCCTATGAATAATGCTTCAACAAACCTCAGCAATAACAATGCAGAGCTTATAGAGGGTGATTCTCTGATCTTGAAGCATGATTTGTTCAACCTTTGTGATTGTCTCATTTTAAACAGGCAGTTCTAATGTTTTTTTTCATCATGAATTTCAGTGCAACTTATCTGCAAATTCTGTACACCACTTGTGGATATTTCTAACATCCATATACAATTCTCTATACCTTCCATTCAAGTTTGATGTATTGTGATTGGTTTAATCTTTTGCATTTACAAACCAAAGCACAAACCTTGCACATCTGGCAGTAGCAGTAAACAGGAGCTTCATTACAGCTGGGTGCCAAATTAAGAATGAATGCCCCAGCAGCTACATGGTTCTTTCTGTAACAAGTGGGGAAAGCAATAATAGTGTCCAACAGCCAGGCAAACAATTGCCTTGCAGCCCCAGCATTTTGGAGAGGTTTACTATACTGTAATGCTAAATATGCATTGTATTAGATTGTGAATAATGGCACCTGGAATGTTTAGCAGTCTTGCATACTAAAAGGCTGTCATATTCTGTTTGATGTGAAATAGATGCAAAGCTCCATATAAACAAAGCAATAGCTATTTTAGGATTATAGAGGCCCCTGTAAGTTTTACTGGTTTTAGCAAAGTAATCAAAAATTTTTTTTATTTAAATTAGTATAGTAAAAACCAAAAATTTTATACCATCATTTCACTGGAAATACATGTTTTGAGACTCCCGGAATTCCCCCTTCCCTCCCCCCAAAAGTAAGCATTTTTAGAAAACAAAAAATCAGATACATACCACACTGGCATTTAAGATCAATATCTTTTAAGAATACAACATGATGATTTTCAATAAATCCTCCCACTCTAAACTACCCTTTACATGTAAGTTTTACCAAAATTTAGATTTTATCAAAAATGAATTTTGATTAAAATACCATACATTAAAGATATTTTTATGACAAATGAAATAAATGTTGGTTGGTTGGTATCTAATGTTGATCAATTGGCAGTGAAGCCATTCTCTCTCTTGCATTCCAGTATTTTGATGTCATATTATCATGTCAACTCAAGGTTGGGCAGCGCAGTAGATGACAAATGAAATGTATGTACATCTGGCATTCTTTGGGAATAGCCTCTGAAGTCCTCATTCTCGATGACTTTTACATTACTAGTAAATCATAAGAGATAGACAAAAGTTTTTTGCACAAAAATGTAGATCTTGTTAATGCAGACAATTTATATGGGGATAACATTTTCTTTTTTGTGGAGTTAATCACTTCCAAGATATTCTTGTTATTAGTGTAAATTTTCCAATAGTTTAACGTTTTGCAAATGCAAATATCCTTATTCTGTCTGTCTGTCTGTCTGTCTCTCTCTCTCTCTCTCTCTCTCTCTCTCTCTCTCTCTCTCTCTCTCTCTCTCCTTCTCATACTGGCCATGTAAGGAGAATGAAATTACAATGAATCATAGAGATCCACTCTTAAAATATTTGACCATCACTTTAGCCTAGTGTATTCTCTTATTCCCCTGGCACCTATAAGGAAATACGCAATAAAACTGTTTCTGCTAATGTTTATCTTGATTATCATGAAGTAAATAGAAGAATAAACTTTTTTAAGAATAGTTTGTTGCAGAATAGCTAGAGAAATTAAAATGAATGTTACACATCACATTTTTTATTTATTTATTTTTTGTGATTTTGTTTTATCCCCTCTAATGCATTTTCATTTTTGTCAGGATTTCAATACAGCAGCTGAATTTTTACACATAGTGGAACAACAAGCACGAGGAGCAAGTGGAATAGCATCGAATGTATTGATGAAGCTCTGTCGATTATTATCATGGGAAACACTTTTGATTCGTATCACGCAATATCTCACAGAGTGGCAAAATTACAAACTCAGTAAGTCCCATTTTAGTTTTTTTTATTTATTTATTTATTTTATTTATGCTGAGCTGTACGCAGTTGAACATGACCAGTGTTCTTTACCGGTCATACTCACATTTTACAATAGTTTATTATTCTAATTTATTACACCATTTTGTCTATTTACTGTCCATACCCATTTATTTTTCACTTTGAATAAGGATTGTCCAGCCTTCTTACAGTCTTTTTGAAACATTTCAGCTACTGCTACATTTCTATCTATTTTAAATTATTTCTTATTAATATATTCTTTTCTCCAAACTTCAGTCCCTTTACATTTAAATAAAATGTGTTCCATATCTTCATTTCTGCCACATATAGAACATTGGTTTTGTGGAATACTTTTCCGTAAACCTTTTAATCTCCATACGCCTGCTTTTAGCCATGCAATACCTTCTTGCTTCTCTTTATTTGTCACATCTATATACTTTTTCCTTCCCCATGAGACTTTCATTGGTATATAGAAAACTAAAGATCTATTTTCAGATATCTCACTAAATATTTTTTGTATTTCTACATCCTCAAATCTTTTCTTTGCCAAGTTCCAGAAATTATTCACATTATATATTTTCTCTTCTTCCCCATGTTTCCCCATACCCACTACTTTCCAAATTATTTCTGAGATATTCTACCCATCCCTTGTTCTTTAAACTTTTCTCTTGATACTAAACACTGTTAAATTCCTTTCTTCCAATTTCAGTATTCTTTACCAAAATTTCAGTGCCCTTTCCATAATCTTTCCCTTGCTTGCCACTCTACCCAGCTCTATTTGTGTAACCTGCCTAACGGTTGCATTTGGTAACCCAAGTATTTCTTTGAAAAATTTCTTATGCACCATCTATAACTACCCATCCTCCTTCTAATCCCCATACTTCTATCCCATATAGCATTTTTGCCTCAACCACCATATTGTACACTTTTTCTAACCATCTAATATTTATATTAGGTACTTATTAGGTACTTTATGTTTTCTAATAGCTGATAAAGCTCCTTTTCCTTTTGCCAATGCAAATTTCTTTTGTTTTTCCCAATTGCTACCACTGCCTATTTTAACTCCTAGATAAACACATTCTCTCACTACCCTGTACGCTTTTTTATTCTCATTCTTCCATCTTTCATACTTGCTCAATTTCCCCCCTTTTTTGAACACTACAATCTGTGTCTTGTCCTGGTTCTCTTTTAAACTCCATTCTTTACAGTAATTATTTAATGCTTGCAAAGATTGTTTTAAGCCATTCACTGTAATTGCACCTATCACTAGATCATCTGCAAACAGTAGTCCTTGGAATCTGAATATTATTAATTATTGACATAGAGTTATTATTTCTTCCAATTTCCATTAATACATCATCTATATATAAATTAAATAGGACTGGACTTAACGTAGATCCTTGTATAAGACCTTTCTCTTGTTGGATTTCTCTTGTTACAACCCCTTCCTCCACTCTTATACAAAAAGTATTTTCCTTATATAATGCTCTAAGGGTGTGCACCATTTGTTTACTCACTCCTTTAGTCAACAACTTATGCCACAACAATTTTATTGAAGCTCTATCCGATCATATGCTTTCTCTAAATCCACAAAAGCCATGTATAACTTTCCTCTTTTGTCTTTCAAGATTTATCTATCAATGTTTTTATAATAAATAAATTATCAGCTGTCTTCCTCCCTTTTCTAAAGAGCCCATCTGAAATTCCGAAAAAAATTATATTCTTCAACTCATGTTTGTATCCTATTTGCCATAATACCAGTAAAAATTTTTCTTACATTTGATAGTAATGCCTCTATAGTTGTTTGGCTTGTCAATACTACCCTTGCCTCTGTATATTGCCATATTAGTTAATATATGTGTATATTAGTAGAGGTTGTGATGCTCATGAGATGCTATAATGCAAATTCTTTTAGATAATTTATTTCATCTTTTCAAGTTACAAACTTCATATATGTACAGTTACTTTCCTGGAGTTGCTGAATTTGGTATCATATACAGTTAACAGCTAGGTTATTTACCTTTCCCTCTTTTTTACATTTTTATACCCTACCAACTTAATCTATTTACTTCTTTTATAAATTACAGCCTCATTAGTTCTATTATTAAGATTCTCTCTTTCTTTGATGATTTTCCTCTCCCATTTCTCTCTTACTTTCCCTGTTTTAGAAATTCTTGTGTATTGTTTCCAAAAAGTTTTAGGTACAACATTAATCTAGTAACTTTTTCCATTTTATCTCTCCATATTTTGGCTTCCTTGAACTCAGTTATACAGTGTAAATTGTTATCAACATTGCCACATAGTGGGCAATAGATCTCTTATCAACTTTTAGACCTTTTAATAACATTGCTCCTGATCTTGTCCATGCCAAACCCTCTCTTTCCATTTTTTCACAAACATCAATGTATTTTTCTGTTCCCCATTCTTTCATAACATTCCTATATAATATTAAACTACTCTTATCCCTTAAGGTACCTCTTATTTCTCTATATCATTTATCCTAGCTTTCCCTTTATTCCATAGTTTTTGTGCCCTTATTATCTGTTGATTTATTTTGAAGAACAGAGATTGCATAAATTGTTATATATCACCAATTGATTCTGCAATTTTTAATTTATGGAGAAACCTGAAAAAGAGTTTGAGAATCGCCTGTTTATAATGAAAGAAGCAAAACAGTATGTCACAAGAGAAATTGCCAGAATCACATCTGCACAACTTACGTACATTTTTGAAAATGCCATATGCATATGCCAGAAATGCTTTACAGTAATTAATTTTAAAAAGATCTGTCAGCTACATAAATACAACTTTCCAGTATCCCTCCTATATCTATTAGTACTTCCTGCAGAGAAACAAAACAAGGAAAACTATTAATTGTTACAGACGATTACCATGGTAAATTTGAATTGCAAGTGTGTTGAAATTTTATTTCACAGCAGTTCTTTCATATCCAGTAAATCTGACAAACTGTTTTGTAAAGCAGTTAGACCTAAGGCTCTGTATTGATATGTTCTTATATTTCAGAAAATATTTATTTTTAAGGCAGGATTTTTAGACTCCCCCCCTCCCTTAATAAATCATTCACTGATGATTATTCTTATTGTTGCAGATACAGCTAATCTAATGGCAGACTGCAAGCAGTGTTTAGCAGCTCTGCAGAGTGGAGATTCTGTTATTCCTCGCTTGGAAATAAGGGAACACTGTGTAATATGTCTGTTGAATCTTGGAGAGTGGGATTACCTTACTGCCCTAGAAAAACGCTGGAACTACTTTGAACTTGCAGCTGCCATTGCTTGTGCATGCCAAGATATCATAAAGAACAAAGGAAGCAAGAAGGTGTCAAGAGATGCATGGGATATAGGTATGTTATAGTAAAAATAATAATAGACATTAAAGAATGTATCTGCAACAATACATTCAGTTTCAACAGTCAGGTAATTTTAAGTGATAATCATATTTTGCATCTAATACTATAGAATATTCTTAGAGGCATATACAAGGTGTGATAAAAAATAACAGGAATTTTAGTTGCAGTAAAATTGTAATATAAGTACTTTTAGTTAAAGTACTGCCATCAGTAAGGAGTTTAAAGTCATTACTAAAGCATACTTCATCTTTCAGCTGCTGCAACATTAGCAGGAACTAAAAGCTGTATCTTTATTCCAAGAAGGGCAGTAATATGGGTTGACATTCCTCCACACCACACTTTAACTGATATAAACTGTCAGCAATGATCTCCAGAAGGGAGGAAGTCAAAGAAAAGTAGTCATTTGTAATCATATAAATTCACATAGTATTAAATAATTAATCATTATGTTCTTCACATAGTCTAATATGTGCAATATTTTTTGTCTTCTAGTGCTTCCAGTGTTTGGACCATCACCACAACAAAAACGCACATCATCAGGAGCAACAACAGTTATCCATCGTGATTCGCCAACAAACTCTGGCTCCAGTCATACTCGTTCCAGTTTAACTCAATTTTTGTCTAAGATGAGAGATGGTACTGCCCTCAATGTGATGATATCACTATTAGTTAGACTTCATAATGTTCTCCGAGATGAGCCAAGTTTGGAATTAAGTATGGACTATGCCAGCTTGTGGCCAGCAGTTGTTAGCAAGTAAGTGTTAATGTAAAAAGTTAGATATGATAATCCTAATAACATTTCTTGGCAATTCTACTCCTGCTCTGAAGGTTTCTAAAACTAGGTGAAGTTTTAACTCTGTTGAATACAAGCTGTTATGCTTATAGATGCAGCAAAGACGTTTATTTGCAAATATATTAATAGTTCTAAGTTGTGTAAGAGTATCTGCATCTGCCTCACATTCAAAAGGTTGTGAGTTCGAATCTCACTTAGGGTGAGTTACCTGGATAAGGTTTTCTCTTGGGGTTTTCCCTTATCCTTAGAAGATGAATGTCGAGTAACTTTAAGCTCCATGGACCCCGAGATCATTTGAGCATCATTTCACCAATTTCATTCATTGTCCGATATGACCAACCATGTTAAAGGACATTAAACTACCCAAAAAAAAAATTATTTAAAAGCTTCAAAGGATTGCAAAACTTAAACTTCTTAATTTTGGTTGTAAAAAAGATAGTAAAGTATTGTCTCAAAAATACTGTAAGTAATTTATAGTTTGTGTTACTAGCTTCAATTTTTACTTTCTCTACTACATATAATAAGTAGTAAAACTATTGATTCTTCCTAAAAATTCTATGTTGAAATTTCACCGAAAATATAAGCTTAGAGGTCCCCTGAATCCAAAAAAATCATTTTTAAAAAAATGTTTGTTTGTGCAGATATGCTGTGTGTGGACAGCATATCTCAAAAACGACAAATCTGTTAAATACCAAACTTGATATTTCAGTTCTGCATTTTTTAAGGATGCAACATGATTTTTACTTTCTCTATACTCACTATGTACATAGTGTATAGAGAATGTATTGCACTCCACCAAAAAACTTGATACCGAGATTTCACCGGAAATATATGTTTTAGGGTCCCCTTTATCTAAAAAAAGCATTTTCGGAAAAAGATCTGTGTGTGGGTGTGTGTGTGTGTGTGTGTGTGGGTGGGTGGGTGTGTGTGGGTGTGTGTGTGTGAGTGTGTGTGTGTGTGAACACGACAACTCAAAAAGGAAAAGTAGGTAAAATACCAAACTTGGTATTTAAGTTTAGTATCTTCCAGGGATGCGACACGAAGATTTTGAGAAAAATCCCCCCACCCCCAACTACCCCTTACATGGAACTTTTTTCGAAAATTTTGAATTTCTCAAAAAAGGCTGTAACGATTTTGATTAAAATTTTGTATATCAAAGATATTTACCTGACAAATAAAATGTATATCTTGAATTTTCTGGGAATAGCCTCTGAAGAGTAGTTTATTCTGGATGAATTTTACTAAACTTTGAATAACTGCTAAACCGTAAGAGATGAACAAAAACTTACTTCACAAAAAATGTAGGGCACGTTAAAACACACAATTTATGTTATATACATTTTTTTCGTGGTGTTCATCGTTTTTGTGACATTCCTTATTTTTGGTTTCTGCTATGAAAAACTTATAAATTTCTCATACAGGAATTTGTCAACTGCTGTCCATACAAACAAAGGAACTTCAGTGACATAGCAACCAGATTTTGATTATCACTTTGACCTATGGTACTCCCTTATTTCACCTCTACTTTCAAGGAAGCAATAATATGGCTATTTCTGCTAATGTTTTACTGATTAGCATGAAGTTAATAGAAGTACAAGCTTTTTAAGAATACTTTGTTGCAGGGATATAGAGAAAGTCATGTGAATGGTACAGATTTTTAAGAAAATCTTCCCCATCCCAACACGGAACATTTTGCGAAAATTTGGATTTTCTCAAAAATGACTCTTAGCGATTTTGATTAAAATATCATATGTTTTAAGTTATTTAATTAAATTGAAATGTATATCTTGAATTTTCTGGGAATAGCCTCCGAAGTTCTATTCATTCTGGATGACTTTTGCAGAACTGGTTAACTGTAAGAGATAGATAAAAACATACTACCAGAGTAGGTGGATCTCATTAACATACACAGTTTGTAAAAAAAACATTTTTTATAAGAAGTTTTAAAAGTTGATCGAGAAAGTCAGCTTTTTATTCATTAGTTTGTAAGAGAAGTTTACAGAAGAGGAGTAGGGTCAGTCAGGTGAATATAACATCAGATAGTTAAGGTATTTCTCAGGACCTTAAGATTGTGTCAATGTTTTTACCTCAAGATTTAATAATTTAGGTTTTATTACCAGCACCACTACTGCTGCCTCACTGTGAAGAATAAACATTTTATATGTGTCAATCATAAAATGTAATACAAAATTAGGTTTTCTCTATATGCCTTAAGTTGTGTGATACCGCACATTACTTTACATGAGCACTGCTATTATATTAAGACCACTGCTATTATACACTTGTCCAGTTTGGGGAGGAACCAGTACTTCTGAAATCAAACATATCCAGACATTTCAAAACAAAATATTGCGAATCTCAACGAATGCACCCTGGTTTATCAGAAATAGGTAACTACATAGAGAAACTGGAATAACATCATTCAACAGTCAAATTCTTCACAAGCCGAACAGTTTTACAGCAAGCTAAAAGACGTCTCAGGAGCCATTCACTATTCTCTTGGCAGAAAATCTAGGTATCCAACTCGCATCAAGAGTCGCCTACCACTGGACCAGCTCTCACAGCAGGACTCTCTGTAAAATAAAAACAAAAATTTACCTACTTATGAGGGGCCCAATTGGGCTTACCTCATTTCAATGTTATTCAGTATCAAGCATGTAAAAAATGTCTAAAATCAATGATCTGTCGAGCGCACATGCGCTGATCAATCAATAAATCATTAAAAAAAAAATTGTATGATATGAAGACGCTCCCTTACAGATGTGACTGATATTACTTTCTGAAGTTTGAGCTGAGTGGGTAATGAGTTTTGACATCAACTTGATATTAACACATCTTCAGTGCACTAAAATGGAGGGGCTAAACATAGTAAAGTGTGTTATAATAAATTTGAAATTCGGACTAATGCTACACTTCTCAAAATAAAATCTGATGTGTCCCATTCACATACTTTCTTTACATCTCTGTAATACATTATTGTTATTTCATGCTAAAACATTAGCAGAAACGATCTTATTATTTAGTATCTTATAAGTAGAAGGGAAATAAGGGAATGCACTAGGCTAAACCGACAGTGGAATGTTTTAAAATGTGGTTACTAAGGGATTGAAATCTGTTTCTTTGTGTGACTAAGCATTGACAAGCTCATGAATAAGAAAACTATTGGATATTTTAAAACTGAAATCAAAGGAATATCTCAAAAAGGGTAAACTCCACGAAAAAATGTATATGACATAAATTGTGTATTTTAATGAAATATACATTTGTTTGTGTAGTAAGTTTTTGTCTATCTCTTATGGTTTACTAGTTAATATTCATTAAAATTCATCCAGAATAAAGAGGTCTTTAGAGGCTATTCCCACAAAATTGCACATATACAATTTATTCGTATTGAGAATAACTTCAATATACAGTATTTTAATCAACATTTTTAGAGCCATTTATTGAGAATATCAAAACTTTCGAAAATTTGTCCATGTAAAGCGTAGTTGGGGTGGGGGTATTTTCTTGAAAATTTTTTTGTTACATCCTTGGAAGATACTGAACTAAATACCAAGTTTGATTTTTAACAGACTTTTTAATTTGGAGCTATGCCGCCCAAATGGACATTTTTCTAAAAATGCATTTTGGATTCAGAGAGTCTCAAAAATATTTTTCTTGGTATTGAAATTTTGGGTGCAATACAACACCTTATCTATACACTATGTACATAATAGATGTAGAGAAAGTAATATTAAAAATTACATGATTACTGCACGATTGTCTGTATTATCAATTTATCGGTTATTAACAATGACATTGAGTTAGCCTCTGGTGTGGGATCTCTCTCCATTATTGGTGGAGGGTTGATGAACTTGAAATCTTCGCATTAGACTACTGTCCTAGCAATTTTTAGTTAAGTGAAGCAGTAAGAGTGCTCTAATGTGATTAAATTTTAAGTTTACCTGATCAATACTTTCACTGGGTATTATTGAGTGTCAACTGAATGGTGGTCTGACATAAAGAAATACATTTTATATAATATTCCAAAATTTGACAAAAGATTAGAACTCAGGAGGCATAGTAGCAACAAAATGTCAATATTCTGCTTTATTTTGTTTGCTTAAGTAGGACTTGTTATTTGTTTTTATAGCTGTGGAAATTTGTATTTCACGTTTTTAGAACTACTGTTGTAGTTGTGTTGTTTTTATTTCAGTGCAAATTCCTACAACCTTCGGTCAGTTGGTGAGGTTTTATCACAGCTGCTTCTGCAAGCTTTGCAATTTCACCCCAAAAATGTCTCATGGCTTAAAGTGATGGGAGATTTGAACTTTGGTAAGTGCCGATATTTTTAGTACATATTATTTTACTTTCCACCTCAGCGTAGAAATTATTTTCAGATTGATATTTTTTTTCTATACCATATTATATTTATGGTTAATTTATTTTAGGTTTTCATCCAATTTTTGTGCCAAATGGTGAACATTTTCAATTTCTTTATTGAGTTTCTTAAACCTACAACATGATATGAACTTGCCAGCAAGCCATCTCCAAATAACAGTCCTGGAATTTCTTTATTATTAATTGTTGGTATGTAATTATTAACTGCCTTTAATCTCTCTACACATCTACTATAAATAAATGAATATAGAAATGAACCTATACCCCTGCTGAAATCTTCTATCTTGTCACACCTCTTTTGTAATTTTTCCCTTTGTGCTTTTTCACTGAATGTATTTTGTTTGCACGGTTCTTTTAAAGTATTGACTAGCTGATAATAACAGTTAAGCACATACCCTTGATAGGGTGTTAATATAACTCATATAATAACAATACTCTGGGAACAAAACTGTACAGAAGAAGATGGGGCTATCAAATGGCAGAACGAATTGAACAACACAGCTAAAGGAGCCATCTGCAAGAAGTACTTCCCATCAGTTAGAGACAAATTGAAACTCAAATGCCAGATAACATCAGAGATCTCCAAAATGGTAACAGGACATGGCAAAAATAAATCACATCTTCACCGAATAGGGATCCTAAGCGACTCTACTCGTCCATGTTGGAAAAACCATGCAGACCGTAGACCATCTTCTATACGATTGTGAAATGCAGCAACACGCCAGAAACAAGTTAAAAGATGAAATCCGCAAAAATGGAGATGGCCAGTGCCACAGAAAGAACGTATACAGAAACATTTTAGACATTTTGACAAATATGTGAAGGCAATAGTGTATGATAGTGTCTGAAGGGCAAGTGAAGAAGACCAAAAGCATTGAAATACACAAAGGTAAATAATGTATACACAATGTAAATACTGTACAATATGTAATGCATAATATTATTTTGGTAATGGGGCATGCTGTTTTGGATAAAAAGTATTTAAAAAAATAAATAATAATAATAATAACAAAAACAATAATATGATTAGTGAGGGAATGAGAATAACGGACTGGATAATTTCTTCTTCCTCATTGGTTTTATAAGTTAATTACTATTCATCCACATTTAAAATCAAGTTTTAATCCTAGAAGTTGACAAAATTTAATTTCAGTATTATTGTATTGTGAGAACATACCATTTTTTAAACTCATTGTCACCTGTGACTCTGTGATAGAACTGTGTATTATTTGTTAATAAACTTATTATGAAACATTCAGATTTTAAGGTTAATTTAATATTGCAGAAATGGAGAGGTTTATACTTAAATAATTATTTAGCAAGACGTAGATGGAAGAATAAGCTTTTATAAGTATAGTTTGTGCATATAACATAAGTTTTTTTTTAATCTTAAGTGTTAAAAGGCAATGCTTTAATGTATGATCTCATTATTTCAACATAAGGAAAGTGACATTCTGCTCTTTGTTATGCAGTGCATGGTCATCATGCAACATCATTGAAATATTATCTAGAAGGAGCAATTGTGGTGAGTGACTTCTTTAGCCAACCTGTACCCAAAGCAGCAATCGACGACCATATTTATAAGAGAATGATCAAGTGCTGTTCACATTTGCAGTGTCATACACAGGTAATTAATTTTTATTACTTTCTTTACATGTACTGTGTAGAGAAGGTATTACATTCCACCCAAAAATTTAATACCGAATTTTTCACCGGCAATATATGTGTTAGGGTCCCTTGTATCCAAAAGAAGCATTTTTAGAAAAAGATCCTCTGTGTGTGTGTGTGTGTATGTGTGTGTGCGAACACAATAACTCTAAACGAAAAATTGGTAAAATACCAAACTTAGTCCAAGTTTAGTATCTTCCAAGGATGCGACACAAACATTTTGAGGAAAATCCCCCCACCCCAACTAACCTTTATATGGAAAAATTTTCGAAAATTTTGATTTACTCAAAAATGGCTCTTAATGATTTTGATTAAAATACCATATATTAAAGACATTTACACAACAAATAAAATGTATATCTTGATTTTCTGGGAATAGCCCCTGAAGACCTCTTTATTCTGAATGAATTTTTCTGGATTTTACATAACTAATAAACTGTAAACGATAGACAAAAACTTACTCACAAAATATGTAGATCTCTTTGAAAGACATATGTCAAACACATTTATTTCATGGAGTTGACCATTTTTGACATATTCCTTGTTATTTGTTTCAGTTTTAAAACACTTAAACTTTTCACATGTGGGAATTTGTCAACTCCTGGCAATGCAAAGAAACACATGGCAACCAGCTAACAGATTTGACTATTGTTTTAGCCTAGTATATTCCATTATTTCCCTTCCACTTACTAGAAAGCATTTCTGTTAATGTTTATCTTGATTAGCTAAAGTAGATAGAAGGATAAGCTTTTTAACAGTAATATGTTACAGAGATGTAGAGAAAATTATGTGAATGGAACACATTAGATTTTTAAAGCTGAGTCACAGAAGTTGACTACTCAGTTTATTTCAACCATGTGTTCATAGATAGGCCAGGCCATTCTATAGCGGTCTTGGTCTGGATGAGGTTTGGCGCAACTTCCACCAGAGTTTCATGTAAATGACTGGTAAGTCATTGGTATGGAACACTTTAACTACTATACTAACTTACATTAGGTTTATCTGCATCACAACAGATGTTCAAATTCATGACCTTCAACACGAACACATTCTTTATATCTCCGAAAACAATTCTGGTTTACTCGCAAAAGTTCATGTTGACTGATTGCCTGTATCCCTCATGATGTTGTCTTTCAATTCTTGTAATGTCTGTGGATTTGATTCATATACTTTATTCTTTAATGTGCCGCATAAATAAAAATTGCCTGGTGATAGGTCAGAGGAACAAGGTGGCCACTATCCTTGTGTAATTACTCAGTCCCCATACACACTTCCCAATTCATGCATTGAATTTGCAGCAGTGTGCAATGTAGCTGAATCCTTCTGAAACCAGCCACATAATCTTTCATTTCTTGTTAGTTGTGGAAAAAAATTATTTAAAATTGTATTTACATATGTCTTAATTTTATATCAAAAAATATGGCACCGATAATTCTACACACACTCACTGTGCACCAAAACCCAACTTTTACAGTGTGGTGTTCATGAATAATATTAGGAGGATTTTTGGTTGCCCAGTAGAATCTGAGTGGAAACCTGGCCTTGAAGATAAAACCACACTTCATCAGTGAAGAACATTAAAAGTGATCCACGTTGCCATTACGAATGGACTGCAAAAAACCAATTGCAACCTTACTTATATAATCTTGTGGTTGTAAAGCATGAACTACAGTTACTTGTGTGGGTTAAGTTTCAGAAGTTTCATTGCCACAAAAGCTGATGTTTTGGAAATGTTAACCTCTTGCGCTAAATGTCTCAGTGATTTTTAGGTGAGTGCTCTAACCAGACCGCTACTTCAACAAGCTTCTCTTCTGTCAGCACATGGTGTTGTTGAATACGTTTCTTGTTCAAAAAACATCTTGTATGTCTGACTTTATTGACAAGGTCATGAATAGTTGATCTGCAAGGAATTCAAACACCTGCAAACAGGCGTTGAAATTCTCTATGGCACCTTATTGCCAAATAGTATTTCACATAAGCAGCATATAGAAAAATATGTTGTTCTAAAGTGTACTCAACTATTATTAATGGACAAATTATCACCAAGAGACAACACAATTTTACTTAAACATGCGCACAGACTTCTTTTTCCCATGAGTTTTAACTTGACTACATAACAGCGGCAATTACAGTGTTATTCTGGTGGCAGATACGCCAAACCTCATCCAGCCCAATATTGCCATGGTGTGGTCCAGCTGATCTATGAATGTACAGCAGTTTAGCTTTGAACCTTCTTTCAGGGAAGGACAGTTTATGGTACTGTAATGAGATTTTCTGGGGATTCTTTACAATATATGCAAGATGGTGAGAAATTTTTCTAAGTCCGAAGGTTCGGCAGTATACATGTGCAAGCAGATAGAACCAACTGAACACTGTGAGCCAAATTACATCTCGCATAGCAGCCAATCTCCACATCATTTCTAACAATTTTAGCCAACCTCTGCAAATAATCCCCAGACACCTGCACAACACTTCCACACTCTCATCCATATTTCTGGACTCCAAAAACTTGCCATTATCATCATAGTACTGCTGTAGAGATGTCAATGCTGAGCCATGCACTTTGCTTTGCGTTTTGGTGTTAGTTCGTTTGGCACCCACCTGGTGTTTAATTTCCTGAACAACAGGTGCTGTGTGACAGTTTCATTCAACAAGGAGTGGCAAATCCATTTTCATTTGTAGGAGTTTTAATGGTATTATACACTTTCTGTTTCATAAACCTCTTTCCATTTTTCTTGTTGCGGGAAGCTTAATTTCTTTTTCAGATCTTCATAATTTATTTGGCTTTTATATTAAAACATATTTGGAATTATAACTTTATTTTCACACACAGACCTTATTTTATTCTTTTGACATTAAGACATATATTTCCAATGTAATCTCAATATCATATTTTTTGCTGAATTAAATGAATACTTCCACTGCCTATACTATAGGCAGATGCTAGGGAAACTAAAAACAAAAGAATCCCCCATTCATGTAGAAATAGGTATTACATTCTCTAGCACATATGTACAATGTGCATAGTAGGTAGAGAAGGAATTGTATTCCACCTAAAAATTCAATCATGAGATTTCACTGGAAATATATGTTTTGAGACACCTGAATCCAAAAATATATTTTTAGAAAAAGATCACTGTGTTTGTCTGTATATGTGTGTTTTTTGTTTTTATTTTTCAAGAAAATTCCCCCACCCCAAACTACCCTTTAAATAAACAAATTTTAGAAAATGTTGACTTTCTCAAAAATGGTGCTAAAGATTTTGATTAAAATTCTATATATTAAAGGTATGACAGATAAAATGTATATCTTGAATTTCCTGGGAATAGTCTCTGAAGTCCTCTTCATTCTGAATGACTTTTGCATAACTGGTAAACCATGAGAGATAGACAAAAATTTACTGCATAAAAAATGCAGATCTCTTCAAAACACACAATTTATGTCCTTTTACATTTTTGTTGTAGAGCTAACCGTTTCTGAGATATTCTTTGTTGTTCATTTCAATTTTAAAATACTTATACTTTTCTCAAACAGGAAGTCGTCTGTGTTTCTTTTGTTTTACTGTGGGCCTTGCAAAGTAGCAAATATCAATGTCAATGACATAGTGACAGCTTTTAAAACATTGAGTATTACATTAGCAGATGAACATGGAGTTGTAAGAAGTTTGTAGAACAGCTAGTGAAATTATGCAAATGGAATACATCAAATTTTTTTAGTTTTTATACTAAACAGAATGTCTATTGCTATATGGGCATCTAAAACTATGACTAATTTTAAGAAAATAAGCTTTAGAAATGCTGTCATAATTTCTCTTTGGCTGTTACAGGCAGCAGTCCTTTGCCAATTCCTAGATGATGTAGACTACACTGTGGCATTTAAATGCCTAGGGGATATCAAAACTAGCACTTGCAGTGATTCTATGGATTCATACTATTCATGTATATGGGACACTACAATTCTGGAGTATCTTGTGCACCTACATTCCAAGAGGGGTGAGCATCACCGGAAGCAGAAAGCAGTAAGTACTGGTTGCTGATTTGAGTAGCATAAATTATTATATTTTGTTATCCATACTACAGTGCAAGAGCTCATACCATTAAAAATGTGTAAGACATACTTAAATGTTTGTAGTAAAAACTGTGAGTTAAAAAGGAAAAGAAACAAAAGATTTCTAAATAAACTACACTTAAATAGCATGTTAAATCTTTCCAAAATATAAACAATGTTTGTAATAAATTACATCAGTCTTCGTTTTTTTTTTTTTTTTTTAAAAAAAAGGCGTTGGAAGTAATTTTTACTTTCCCTACATGTGCTATGTACAGAGTGTATAGAGAAGGTAACTGTATTGCACTAAAAATTTGATGTTGAGATTTCATCGGAAATCGCTGGTGTTACTTGTTTTTGGCTGTCTTCTTAACGCTGTGGTAGTGCAGCTGCTTGCCAAGCAGGAAACCTGGATTCGATTTCTGGTGCCAATGTGGGGATTTTCCTCTGCTGAGAAACCTGGTTTGGGGTGCATTCAGCCTCATGAGGTCCCTGGGGGGCCAATTGAGGAGCTTCAGATTGAGAAGACCGCATTAATTGTCTAGGAGGGACTGGAGGCGCTGATCATGTCTCACCCTCAGCACTGCACCCCATTCATGATGTCTTTAGGCTGAGATGGGGGATGCAGCAGCCGGGCAGTAGGCCAAGGTCCCTCGTGCCTTGGAGTTATGTTTTTTTACACTTTTTTCTTGTGTTTCTGTTCACATAAATATTATTTTATTATTTGACCTACTTTTTATAGGGCTTTCACAAGGCATGGTAACCTTTTGTATTTTGTGAAGTCATCATATACTTACTGAAGAGTTTTATTTGAAAACTTTGTTGTAATGCCAATAACATTTGGTTTCTTTATGGGGATGGTTCATATTTACTAGAACTGCTAGCTCCTCTTTGGAACACAGTATTTCTACAAGTTCTTGCACAGGATCTTAATTTTGAATAACAACATATCCTTCACCTTCATCAAACTCCTCTTCATTCACTATTTAGTCCATTGTTATTTTGTTGGTAGAATACAATTAATTTTTCTAATTCTGCACTGCTAAAACTATCAAAAGCATTGCAATCTCTGCAAATATGCAAGGAAGCTTGTAACAGTGATACAGTTAAGAATTTGAGTTGGTTTTTGTAACACAAACATCACTTAGTAATTACTTACTGGGACCAGTTTCAGGAACACTTGTTCCCATTTTCATCCCTTAATTCCAATTAAATCTTGCTTCGTTGGTCTCAATGATGAGGGCAGTGGTATATCACTTGTGGAGGCATCTGGTGCAGGATCTATGAATTTCCAAAGGTTGCTGTATGATGGTAAATCAAAACTCATGATATAGCTGTTTTTCTTCATGATGTAGATCTTCTCCCAGACATCTAATTCTGTGGGTTTATATGTTGGTTTTAGCAGTTGTATATTAGGTGTGGTTTCGTGTCCTAATGCCCAAAAATGGTAGACAACTGCTCATTTTTCTGTTTGTATTTTAGGTTTCTCATGTGTTCCTTTAATTATATTTCCAAACTTCTTTTTGTTCTTCCTATATATACTGGATTATAGTCTGTGCATTTAATTTCATAAATTCCTGCTTTTTTGTTAGCTGGGATAGGATCTTTTACTTTTTGTATAGCAATTTCTGAATACTGTAGTTGTTTTTAGGATCTAAGGTGATGTTATAATTCTTGAAGATTTTCTGAAGATGTTGTGTGCCCAAGGATGATACTTGAATTTTCTGAACTGAGGTTGGTCACGGAGGTTCTGTAGGTTGGTTGTGTGTGTTATGCGGTTCAGTTTTTTTGTACTTGTGTATTCTCTTGTCTATTGCACTTTTTTGCAAGTCGTCGTTGGTAGCTATTTAGAGTATCTGTTGGTATTCTTTTTGGTATTCACTATTCTCCATGGTAATTTGTATGTTAAACTGTTCAGGACTGCATATTTGTTTGTTGTGGGATTGTAGTTATCTGTATTTGTGGATTTTCTATGTATTCCGAATGTTAGGTTTATGTTTTTCTGTTCTTATTATTTTAATGTCCAGGAATGGTAGGCATCCTTCCCATTCAGTCCCTTTGGTGAACTGAATAGATTTGGACTAAGGGACCTCAAAACATATATTTCCAATGAAAGTTTGGTATCAAATTTTTGGGTGCAGTACAATATCTTTGCTATACACTACATACATAGTATGTGTAGAGAAAGTAATAGGATAATATGTTGTTATTAAGTTTCGATTGTGAGTGTAGTTATATGATTTCCATTATTTTAATTAATAAAATGAATTTTATCCCTGTCTGCAGATAAAAGTTATTGGGATGCTGGAGCTGAATGCAAACAACAATGAAGAAATACAAAGAGAAGCTGCCAACATTCGCAAATCTCGCTTTTTGAGAGCTATGGCAAGACAGTATGTGTGCTGAATGAAAACATGTAGTTTAATAGAAATCAGAAGAATAATGCAGGACAGATTCATAAAACTACAAATGACGTGTGGTTGCATTGTTGGCATCTGCAAAATGCATTGGTACATTTCATTGTGATGAATATAATGTATGTGCACTTGTATGTATGATGAATATATGTATGTAATTTATTGGCAGGCTTAAGTACTACATCTTGTTTTAGTTAATGCTGGATTATACAGAAAGAATGGTAAAATGTTGAAGCTATTTAAAAGATATTGTGTCAGTCTGTATATCGATGCATGTTTATTGAATCAGTCTTGTAGTTGTAATAGCAAGGCAATGGTGGAAAATAGCAGTGATTATATGCAAGACAGCCTAATCCTGCCTATTTGACTATTTTCACAATGTAATTGTAATCACTGACCTGAGTGTATAGGACAGACTCTCTTTGCCAATGAAAAACTGCTAATATCGACCCATCCTTACTTCATTGGTAATGTAAACAAAAGCAACAAGTTACAACAGTTGTGATTGGCTGCTGAACATTTTACAACTTTTCTCCATCACAAAATAGTTCCACACTGCCTTTGTGGTTGAGTAGTTGACAAGCAAGCTGACTTCTCTTCCAGAGGTACTGGTTTGATTTCCAACTGGGACAGGAAATGTTTCTTTAAGCAGAATCATTCCCTTTCCCCCAGAGTCTGAAAGTATGCATGTGGGAGTGAATATGTGTGTGTGTTTGAAGAAAAGAAGATTATTAAAAATTGAATGTTAAAGAACCTAAAGTAAACAAGTTGTGTCACAATCAAAATCATGACCATTGATGTTAAAAGGACTGTTTAAAAAAATTGTTTCTCTTAAATTGCCAAGAATGTGCAGAAATATCATATTAAACTCTGCAATGTGCTCTAAATAATATAGTATGAATGATTAAGGAATACATTATACAGACCATTCAAAAAGTCACCACACTCACACTTGGAAAAATTGTCTTTGGTGTATTTTATTTGATGAGTTGCCAAGCTTTGCATTACAGATTGCTGTAATCTTGAAGAATGGCTTTATACTATTTTTAGGACCGTGCAGCTGTTACGTTGCTTAAAGTGAGACCTTGAATCATAAGTGTGTGCAGCTTGTTGCTATGCTGGAGGAATATTTTAAGCTCAAATCATATGAAAGATTTTTGGATAGATGGAGAAGGCTATTTCCCAATGATTCATTACCACATAAAAGTGCCATTTATGCACTGGTTTTGTGATACGGATTCTTTGGATGGTAGACAAAGAAATGGAAGACTAAATGTAGCCGCACAAGATTTTGTTCATGATGTGAGAAGCAAGTGACATATTTTTTTATTTATTTGCATTGAATGTCCCAATGAACATATTGCTCTAGGTAGGAACTGCCCTTTAGTGAGGAGGTAAGCAAAATACAAAGAATAAAATAAACACATTAACACATATAAAAAGGAGTATGTAAGTATACATACACAATTTTTAACATAATTTGTGTGGGTGTGTGATTAAACTTAATGCAGTATTTCAAAAAACACCATGGGGATTTTCTGTTGTCAAATTTTTAGAAATTACAGTATTGCTCAAATAGCTTTTTGAAGAGTTTGTTTTTAAATTGGGATAAGTTAAGTGATTCTTTAATGTAAGTGGGAGACTGTTGTATGTTTTGATGGCACTATGTAGCATACTTTTTATTCCATATTTGGTAGAGTTAACTGATTCTATGCATATGTAATTGGCTGATCCAGTTTTGTAGGAGTGAATATCTTTTTTGTGTTTGATTACAGAGTTAGTACATAGGTTATTTTCAACTTTGTACATGAATAAAGATTCACTATATTTGCAGAGATAGGAAGATGGCAGTATATTTGTTTCCTTAAATACTTCTACAAAAGGCTTTAAAATATTAAATCCATAAAGTATTTTAATAGCTCTCTTTTGTAGGATTTCTAAACAGTTTAGCTGTTCTTTATTATTATTGGACCATATTACATTTAAATACAGAAAATTAGGGTGCATTTCGCCATGAAAATCGGTTAGACTTTTAGTGCAATAAATTGGATCAATTGCATCTTCACATAAAGTACTTAAACTAACCAAATTGCATCCATATCGTGTCAGTTGTCCAGGAGCTAAGGCCGCCCAAATTAGGGAAACATCACCATTACTGCAAATGCTTCTGCACTTTCACGAGCAACAATGTAGCCATTCTTGATATGACTTTCTTTACAGATGAGGCATAGTTCCATTTAAATGACATTAGCTCCCAGAACTTTAGGCAATTTAAAAATCTGCATGTCTCTAAGAGATGCCGCTTCATGCACAAAAACTGGCATTTGGTGTTTATTACATGAAAATGGTGGTTATTCACAGCAATTCACATGTAGCCTTATGTTTGGAAGAAAATAGTGACCCTTTTCAGCAGTTGTTGAAAACTGGAATGCTCCAAAGCTAATTCGTGCAAAATCGTTTGATGACATGACAAGGTACTTATTGTTCTTGGAGATTAAGAAATTCTTAAAAAAGGGGTTAAAAATTGGTTTCATGTGCAATAAATGTGCAAATCAATTCAGTTTGAAATTGCAAAAAAATTTGAGAAAAAAATTAATAAACTCTGAGAGTGGGAACTTTACGAACATCCTGTATAATATTGTGCATGCATTGTGCAGTTTGGCTGTAACAGCTGCTTCTAGTCAATAATGTGGTGGAGGCATGTAGTATTAGTGTAGAGAAACATAAGCAGGGAAACTGCTAAAGCATGGCAACAAAAATTATTCATAATTAATTATTATTAATCAACTATATTTACTTTTAATTCGATCACTCAACTTCCAAAATATTAAGTATTATTCATAATAAATACTTGACTTTTGCATTAAACAATATTCTCAGCTTAACGGCAGAATTTACTGGTATATAATGTGGTAGCACTACATCACTGAAAATTGACTTACTTGGACGTGTTTCGGGAATAGAGTATTGTTCCCATTATCAATTCTCCAACTGAATTTTCAGTGATGTAGTGTTACCATTTACTAACTCACTTATTATATGACTATGCACCAGAGTTACTAGATTCTATTCCCTCAAATTAGTGAATTTACTGGTGTTTCAAAAGCAGCATAGTGTAACTTTTAAGATAGCCGTCATCTTGTGCAAGCACTCTACAAGTGACAGCAGAGAAATGCAGTGAATGTGCATCACATATTGTTCAAGAAAAGCAAATAGTGGAGGGAATAATGGACATTGTTGTTGACTGACTAAATTATCAATTCTGGCTACTCAAACACAAGACTTGTATCTTGAAGGATTAGGTCTTCTGGGTTTGACGGCATTATGGTTGTATATTACAGAAATGTGCAATGTATAGTTAATGCTTAAAAAAGAATGTGATAAACATTAGAAGATTTGGTCTTATTACCTGCTTCTCTGTAAGTAGAAGGGAAATAAGAGAATGCAGTAGGCTAAAGTGATTGTGAAATCATTTAAAAACCAGTCACTATATGAAACAATTAAAATTTGGTTCTCTTTGCTTAGTAGAAGCAAACAAAAGAGATGAAAAGAAAGATTGCTTCCCATTTGAGAAAAGTTTAAGTAGCTTAAGACCGAAACCAATAACATGCAATGTCTCAGAATAGTAAACTAAGAAGTATATGACATAAATTGTTTAATGACATCTACATTTTTTTTGTGTAGTAAGTTTTTGTCTATATCTTACGGATTACTAGTTATAAAAAAGTCATCCAGAATGATGAGGTCTTCAGAGGCTATTTCCAGAAAATTTAAGATATGCATTTTGTTTGTCATAAAGAGGAATTTGCATTAGTTACAAGAACATAAGAAGATCATGAGAGAAATACAGGTAATCAGTCAATGTAAATTTTTGGAGTAAACCAGAATTATTTTCGGAAATAGAGTGTGTGTGTATATGTTCCCTTTGAAGGTCGTCACTTCTCTTGTGATGCAGGTAAGCTTAATGTCAGTACAGTAGTGTTCCATACCCATAACTTGCCAGTATTTTCATGAAATTCTGGCGTGCCTTCCACCAGAGTTACACATCTAAGGCTGCCATGGAGCAGTCTGGCTGATCTACACTCTCATCATGTGTATATACATATATAAAATAAGTGAATTTCAGTGCCAGCATTAAGAATATTTCTAAATCTTTTAAGTATTGCTTCAGACTCATTGAAAGTTTGTGCCTACAACAAAATGCATAATACACCATTTCTGGAATTAACTTGAAGTGGATAGAAAAATGAAGCTTTTGCAAGAATATCCAATAAAATTAATTTTTGAGGTTTTGATCAAGATCCAATAAATGGTAAAGTACCTAATGTTTAACCTGTCTTTCTATCCAGCAATCCTCATAGCCAACATATTTATAGGTAGGAGAGAGGCCTTTCTTTCCTATTAGTTGCATGTCTGCCAATCATGCTGGCCAAGTGGTTAGACAATTCACCTCTCACCAAGGCATCCCGAGTTTGATCCCAGGCAACCGCATGCGAGTTTTGTAGTGGACAAAGTGGCACAGAGGCAGATTTTCTCCAGGTTCCCCCACCATCACATCCCACTGGTGCTCCAATTTATCATCAGTGTCAAGTTTGGTATTCAACAGTCTTTTCATTTTTGAGCTATGCTGTCCACAGACAAACACACCTTTTTCAGAAAATACTTTTTTTGGATTCAGGGGTACCCAAAACATGCATATATTTCCAGTGAAATCTTGGTATTGAATTTTTGGGGGAACGCAATACCTTCTCTATACACTATGCACATGTAGAGAAAGTAAAAATGCTGCAGCTGTAGCACCATGATTTGTCTGGCTGAACTGCAAGGCTTAATCACAGCATTCTCTAACTCAAAAATTCATGTTTTGTGTATTCCTGATGCTTCCTCTTTCCTGTTTAAATTATTTTTGTGCTTATAAATTTCCATGGCATCCTGATAGGTTTTGGAGTGGTCCTAGGCTGTGTTGTTGAGAATTTCAAGTATCTATCAGAAGGGCATAGATATTTATAAGTACAAAAACGATTTCAATAAGAAAGAGGAAGTAGCACGGATATACAAAATGTGGAAAAACTAGGATTAAGCCTTACAAGCAAACCAGACAAATCACAGTACAGCAGCTGCAGCATGATTGGTGAACATGCAGCTATAGGAAAGAAGTGGATGGTCTCTCTCCCACGTATAAATATTGTGGGTGCTACACCTACCGTCACTCTAGCTACTCCAGCCTCATTTTGTTTCACAGATGTTTATTATTCCATTTCAATGATTATAAGATCCTTTTCAAACTAATCCCCTCCTACTTCAATGTACTTTTATAGCATCTCTGCATCCTCAAATACATAGAACAGGCCATTCTTTGTCAAGTCTTTGAAAATTGCCTCACTTTTCTTGAGCATTGCTTCAGAATTCTCAAATTGAATGAATGATGGGAATTAAAAAAAAAAAATCAAGGTGCAAAATCGGGACAAACAGGTAATGTTGAGATGAGTATTTTTGAGTTGATGTGTAACACATTTAAAAATACTCTATTCATAGTGTTCCAAAGTACCCCTCCATAAATATTGTGGCATGACCTGATTCGTCATATGAGACCACACATTGTTATGATGAAGCTGCCACAAAGACCAAGAAAGTTCTGATTATTTCTAGGAAAATTTGCTGCTTCTGTTTAGCCAATACTGATGTGTAGCATGCTGGTGTCTGAGGGAACTGCATACTGATAAATCATTCCATGACAGTAAAACAATGTGATCATTTTCCCTGCAGGCGGATCAGGTTCATAATGATGCAGCCAAGGTGATCCCCCTCACAGCTTGTCTCCATTCGCATAGCCTTTTGTTTGGAAGTCGATTGACATGGCACCCAACTGGCATAGACACAGGTCATATGGAGATATGCAGAATTGTAAAAACGCTACACCTCACCGATCCTCATGGGCAATCACAGAGTTGTGTTGATGTTGACTCAGTCACATCAGAAGATTGAACACAAGCCCATCTTGCTTAACACAGACAAGTTTGCCTTAAATATTAAAAACAGAAGCACTATTAATAGTGAAGTATTCATCATCTTGAAGTTATGCTGAGTTCACACTTATTTACACTCACCCTCACTTAATTAGTTAAAAAAAGTTTTCAAGAACATCCATCCTTCTCTTCAGCAGTTTGGTGACTGATGCTCTTTTTCTGCTTCCTCCTCTTTCCCATTATGTTGCCATCTGCTGTTGGGTATACAAAGTTCTAGCACTTCATTCAGTGGCAGGATTTCAAAATTTATTAAGTAATTGCCGTTTTTTTTTTTAATGTGTATTCTCCCCTAGATGTCCAATTCTACTGGGGACGCTAGTGATTTTAATTTTATACTTTGCATAATGTTGTTTTCTGTCCAAAAATGATGACACAGCAGATTTGTCTATTTGCTTTAGTTTATGTTTCTCTGGTGTTCCTTTAATCCAATTTCAAATTTCTCGCATCAATAAGTGCGACTCAGCATAATTCTTTGCCTTCTTTGAACTACCTAAACACTGTTGCACTAGGAGTGCGTCTTCAATGTACATTTGCTGCAGCTTTTCATAAGTTTCAATAGTGTATGGTTTAAAAAAAAAAATACTACTTTACTGCACCATACCGCTCCTCTTGCATCACCTCAATAGAGCATTACTACCAATATGAGAGTGCTGCCGTCTAGGGACATTATACATAAAATATTCAGGGTGCAGATAGTAAACTATTACAGAAGCTACAGATAAAAGTCTGATGTGTTCCATTCACATGACTTTCTCTACATCTCTGCAACAAATTATTGTTAAAAAGCTTATACTTCTATTTACTCATACCCATCGAGAAACAATTAGCAGAAATAGTCTTTATTACTTGCTTACTTGTATGTAGAAGCGAAAAAAGGGAGTACCATAGGTTAAAGTGATAGTCAAAATCTGGTTGCTATGAGATTGAAGGTCTTATTTGTATGGACACGAGTTGAAAAATTCCTATATGAGAAAAGTATAAGTTTTTCAAGGTTGAAACCAAAAACAAGGAATATCTAAAAAATGATACTCCACGAAAAAAAAATATAACAAATTGTGTGTTGTAATGTGCTCTACAATTTTTTGTGGTAAGATTTTGTCTATCTCTTACAGTTTACCAGTTATACACTATTCCGTAAACTTCATCCAGAATAAAGTAATCTTCAGAGGCTATTCCCAGAAAATTCAAGATATACATATTATTTGTCAGGTATATATCTTTAATATACAATATTTTAATCAAAATTTTCGAAAATTTTTCCATGTGAAGGGTAGTTTGGGGTGGGGGAATTTTCTTGAAAACCTTCATGTTGCATCCTTGGAAAATACTGAACTTAAATACCAAGTTTGGCATTTAACGGTCTTTTCGTTTTTGAGCTATGCTGCCCAACAGACACACACACACACACAAGACTTTTTTTAAAAATGCTCTTTTTGTATTCAGGGTGTCTCAAAACATGTATTTCCAGTAAAATCTTGGTATTGAATTTTTGGGTGCATTGTGATACCTTCTCTATACACTATGTACATAGTATATGTAGTATGTAAAAATCAATGTCTTTGTTGATCAGCCCTTCCTTGTATTTTGCAAAAATAGTGTGTTGAAGCTATATAAAACTAAATAATGATTAAAGAAAGGATGTTTTTGTTTTTCTATTTCATCCCTTATTAAAGCTTGCAAGAGTTTATTTTTCAAGAGCAATACAATTATCATATTCACAAACCTGGTACTTATTGTCAATTTGGTTACTTTCATTATATTTATTTTCCATCTTGCCAGTTAAAGAAAGGTATCCATAAGTGTTTAAATTTTGTATGGTTGTGAATAAATCCATACAATGAACAACCCCCTAAGTGCAGTAGCAGGAGGTATTGCAATGCTGACATTACTGTTTTGAATAGCTTAGCCATTCACAAATCTTATTTGATAAACTCAAGGTAATTTCTTTGGCATTTATATGCACAAATTAGGATTTTATACTACTCTAGCTTCACTTTATAACTCACTGGAGCATTTTTTGGAGACTTGTCTACATCAGCCTAAATCAGGGGTCACCAATTGGTTGTCCTTTAAGTTAAGCAAAGAGAATAAACTTGCTAAATTGCTCCTGCAAATCGCCTCCTTTGTCAATTCCTTCAGTGCTTTGGCATTTGAAATACATAATCCAGCTTACATAGGTTAGTACACATATTGTAGGTTCACGATTGCTAGAACAATTGTATATATTTTCATAGGTTTTCTGGTAATTGCCAATTACAAAAAAATATGACAATTATTGCAGTATTAACATAAAATAACAAGATGCTTAACTTGGTTAATGTCATTATAATCACATTGTATCGCCAACAGTACAAGATATAAGTGAGTTGAGAATTGGTAACACTACATCACTGAAAAAACACTTACTTGGAAAGGGGTATTGTTCTCCTAAATTGTCGAGAATGGGAACAATACCCATTCCCAAAACGTGTCCAAGTGTTTTTTCAGTGGTGTTATCATTGCCAACTTGATTATTATATGACTATGCATCAGTCACTAGATTTTGTTTCCTCCAATTAGTGAACAGTATGAGAATTAATTTGTAACAAAATATAGCAGTGAATATGAAGCATTTTGGTAATTGCGATCAAATAAAATTTGAAAGAAAAGTTCTCACTTGCATAGATAGTGTAATGATGCTGAACGTTACATTTTCTGAGTGCCAAACTTTGCTGCGAACTAATCAACTATTCTGCTACTTCCTATAAATAAGAAAGATTTCTCTTAAGCAGACATAAATGCAGGAGTCAATGGCTTGCTTTCTGCTCCAGACATCATGACTGCCACTATACAAAGAGAGAAAATCCCTGCTGTCAAGTCTTTACCCACTCCAAGCATGTAGCAAGGATATTTACTGTAGCACAAAAGTGAGTTGGTAAGCCTGGCTCGAGATTTACTGTGACAGATACATGGCATGTTTTGGCTGGATATTCTGTACGATGACATCCTTTTCAATGGGACTTCAAAGCTTACTAAATTGTGTAACTTGTTAAAATTGATTAAACTTTGAAGCCCCATGTGAAAATCTCATTGTACAGTATGTTCGGCCAAAATATGTCATCTATTTGTCACAGGAAGAAAAGTGGCAGTGAATTTTGGCTGATGGAGACAACAGTCTGGTATATAAAGTGAAGCTGGAATAATATGCATGTAATTGTAAAACCCTTAAAGTCACTGTTTGAAATTTAAAATACTATTACTGAAAATAAATACAGCCCTATGTGGACTTTAGTGGCAAAAGAAGGTGCAAAATGCTCAAGAATCAAGCACACTGAACAGAAATTTATTTATTAAAACTCTAAGCAAAATACATTAGATATTAGACAGCATGTTAAAATGAACACATATATTATTTATGAAGTATCAAATATACTTAAAACCAAATAATGTTAAAGAAAACATAAGTCATTAAGGCTTAATATTAAAACTATTATATTTTGTAAACAGTTTAATCTCAAAGTTTGAATGACAATATCTTAAGTTATTAAGCAATCAATAAATAGCGTTGAGCTATGTTTCACTCACTCAAACTGTACAATCAATATTTTTCAGTCCCCACCAAGCAAGACAGTTTTTTTCTTTTATCACAAAATCTTGGGACTTTCATCTTCATGCTAATTCAGGTATATACCAAAAAGTTTTCTGTCATTGTGTACTGCACAGCAAATGCTTTGCCAGCTGCTGTAGGTGCAGAAAATGCAAACTCCTGCATTCCCAGCACATGACCCATGACAAAGCTTGCTCTGTAAACAAACGAAAATGTTAATGGTTGGAAATATTAGTTTCAAAGGATACCGAATGCCTGCAAGCTGCTAAAGTAAACTTTAAAGTTAATTTTTTTTTTGTGTGTAAGAATTAGATATATATATATATATATATATTTTAGAATATTTCTTTGTTGGATTTTGTATAGTTCAAATTATTTACTTACCTCATTGAATCAAGTAGCCTAGTGGCAATTCTCCTCCTCCTAAACTTCTCAGCAACCCAGATCCGGCTGACACCACACTTTACTGGATAGCTTTCCTCTGAGCAAATGTCACATTCCTCATTCAATGTGCTCAACATCTTGTATGCTTCGGTTAATGAATTTACCACAAGGCATCCAACCACAAATTTCTCTGTCACATACAGGTACACCTAAAAATATAAGTTAAATGGTTATTACACAAGCCTATGTAAAACTAATTTATTTTAATCCATATATATATATATATATCATTACACTTAATATAGTCAATTACAAAGTATAATTAAAATTAAATTACAAAGTAATTACAATTTATATGTGCATTTCAAATCTTCTGTAGAGTACATTACTTTCGGCATTAAAATGGAAAGAGGGTCTGGCATGGACAAGAACAGGAACATTGTTAATCAAAGGTCTAAAATCCGATAAAAATCTATACCCACAATATAGTAATGTCAATAAAAATTTATACTGTATAATTGAGTGTGAGGAAACCAAAATGTGGAGAAAAAACTGGGAAAAATTACTGGCAGAGATGTACTCAAAACTTTTTGGAAACAATAGGAAAGGATCTCTGAAACAACTAGATAATTACACAGGAAAAATCGCCAAAGAAAGAGAGGATATGAATAATAGAACTGACAAGGTTGTAATTTATAGAAAAAGCAAATAGAGGGAAAGGTACATATAAATAATTACCAGGGTGCTAACTGTATATGATACCAAATTCAGCAACTCCAGGAAAGTATATATGTATGATGTTTGTAACCTGAAAAGATGAAATAGATTATCTAATACTTTCTGTATTAAATATTCTCTTTGTTTATAAATGCATTTCCCTTATACAGCTTTAGGACAGTCAACTGAAATTCAAAGGTTTTCCAAACTTGTGGTTTTTGTTTTTCCTATTAAAAATTCTTTGATTCGCTTTCTATTTAAAAGTGGTATAATCATTTTACTCTGCACCCTTTTTAAATGTCTAGTGACCATTGAAACATGAGGGTGATCGGTATTTCTGATAATGAGCATATCCTTATTTTCTCCATTTCTCAAAACATTTTTCTTTGCATACAAAGCCCATCGTGGAGCAATTTTGAGCAGCTTGTAATGAAATTTAGAATTAAGCACTTTATTACCTTTGTTTTATAATTTGGTCCGAGTTTTATTGAAGATCAGTTGAGCAGTTACAGCATTCAAAACAACTGGTAACAGTAATCAGAATGAGAATGGAAATGTTGAAATTATTGTGCACATCATCCCTGTTCATTTTAAGGAATCTTCATTGTAGGAATTATTCCATATGGCTGTGACTCAACACAATCATTAGAGCCCTCTTGAGTAGCAATCGCAAGCTGGGAAAATAAAACTGTAAGGAATTATAGGAAAAGTGCTTTATTTCTATTTCTATCATTTATCGAAAGTGTATGGCTGCTTAAGAAGCTCTAAAGAATTTGAAATAGAAGTGGTTTCCATTTAGAAAAATCTATCAAAATTTGAAGTTGGCAAATTTGTATTATGTTGGCTAAACTAGACAGGAGGAGAAAAAATTTTCATTGGTCAATAAGAAACAAATGAATGCATTCTTGGTCTCATTCTGGTTACCGTTACTGGTGTATTGGCAGTAGCAGTAAAAGTTAAATGTAATAAAAATACCTGTATGCATTCTTTACTTTCATTATAGAGCAAAATGTTATTTGCATGTACCTTAAGGGCACATGTAACAAATATTATACATATAACAAGAAAGCGGTTTGCAAGGAACATTTTATATGAAACAAATTAAATTCTTAAATTAAAATATATCAAATAATAAGTATTTTAGACAGTGGGATGCCATTGTATCAAGTTTTGAGTCTACCTCAGAACTGAAGATAGGGTTAAAGTGCCCTGAAATCGCTCTTCCCAAACGAAGAAGTAGAGCAAAAAGTGTAAAAAATATGCCTTATTTTATCAAAACTCAAAAATTAATAAAGTATGAACTATTTGGTACAATGGCAGAAATTTTATTCGACTACCACAAATAACAATAATATAAAATATAACTTTAAAAATGTCCAATTCACATGACATTCTCTACCTATTCTGCAAACAAACTATTTTTACAAAACATTATCCTTTTATCTATTACGATACTAATTGAGATGAAGATTAGCAGAAATGGTCTTATTACCTACTTCTATAAGTAGAAAGGAAATAAAGAATACATTAGGCTACATTGATAGCCAAAGAGAGATAAAACAATTGAGGATTTACCATTTCAGAGAGGTTTATGTACTTTACAATTGAAACTAATAAGAAGGAATGTATTGAAAATGGTTAACTCTATAAAAAAATGTATGTAGCATAAATTATGTGTTTTAAAAAGATCAACATTTTCTGTGTAATAGGTTTTTGTCTCTCTCTTACTGTTTTGTATAATACTAAAGTCATTTGTTAGGAAAATATCTTCAATATATGGTATTTTATATGGGCAATGCTCCTCGTATATTTAGATTACCCTTGGGTAATGCTTTTTATCATTATTATTATTAGAACCATGTCCAAATCCCAGTTGTTGAATTCTTCAGCTAGTTCTAATAATAAACAAATATGGAATTTTAATTCAAATCATTATAGCCATTTTTTAGAAAATCAAATTTTTTAAAAAATCTTCCTGTAAAGGGTAGTTTGGGTTAGGAGGATTTTCTTGCAAAATGATGAACTTAAATACCAAGTTTGGTATTTACCAGACTTTTTGTTTTTGACACACGCAAGCATGCACACACACAGACCTTTTTCTAAAAATTGCTTCCTCCCCTTCAAACTCAAGGTATTTCTGGTGAAATCGTGACTTTAAATTTTTGGGCAGAATACAATATCTTCACTACCTACCATCTACATGTGTGTTAGAGAAACAAAAAATATGGAAATTAGGTAGGAGTAAGTTTAATTAGTTACTTCACTGTGCATTCCCATTAATGATTTAAATGGAAATTAGGATTTCCACTTCACTGTCTCCTCAAGTGAGTAGGTAATTAGTTATAATAATGAGCCCCTGCAACATTGGATTTTTACTTTCTCTACACGTACTATGTACATAATGTATAGAGAAGGTATTGTATTGCACCCAAAAATTTGATACAGAGATTTCACTGGAAATATATGTTTTGAGACACCCTGAATCTGTGTGTGTGTGTCTGTATGTGAACAACATAGCTAAAAAATGAAAAGTCTGTTAAATACGAAACTTGTCCAAGAATGCGACAAAAAGATTTTCAAGTAAATTCCCCCAACTACCCTTTACATGCAAAAATTTTCGAAAATTTTATTTTCTAAAAAATGTCACATATATTAATAATATTTACAACCCAGATAAAATGTATATCTTGAATCTTCTGGGAATAGCCTCTGAAGACCTCTTTATTCAGGATAAATTTTGCCGAATTTTGTTTAACTGCTAAACCATAAGAGAAAGAGAAAAACTTACTGCACAGAAAATGCAGATTTCATCAAAGCACACAATTTATGTCCTTAATATTTTTCTTGTGAAGGTAACCATTTCTGAGATAGTTCTTGTTAATGGTTTCAGTTGTTCTCAGACAGAAAGTGTTCTACTCTGGCCAAGCAAAGAAGCGATTTGCAATCGCATACACCACAGCTTTTAAAACAATTCACTATTGGTTTAGCCTAGTGTATTCCCTTAGTTCCCTTCTACTTATAAGGAACTAAGTAATAAGAACATTCTGCTAATGATTATCTCGATTAGCAAAGTGCAGAAAGAAGAATATTATGTAAAAAGTTTGTAGAATGGCTAGAGAAAATCATTTGAGTGTAACACATCATAAATTTTTTTATTGATTTAGAATAGTGGTTAATTTGTGCATGTCCTGCTTGTGCCTAGTGTCATGATGGTGCATTTCCTTGTTTCTGAAGTAAGCAATATAATTCTGCACAGATACAATGAATAGATGATCAACAATTTCTATTTTTCAAAATTTTCCTATTTCTTAGCTTATACTTTATTCTTACAAATGTATTTTGTAATATAAATAACCTTTTCAGATGAGTCTGCACATGATCCTCATACTTGAATTCCACTACATACATGTATGCAAAAATTACGCTATAATACCACTTCGACGATGACTACTCAAATATACACCTTTAGCTATCTTTCTACTGACATATGTTTGCAATCAAGATATTTATCTTAACATATCCATTGAAATAAATAACTAGTCTCTGTGAGTTTACAATTATGTATCATTAATTGAAACGTGTTTCACCGCAATATTGTAATTCAAATTTAATTGCAGTAGTTAAATATCTGGTCGTCTCCTTAGCGCGGTGGTAGCGTTGCTGCTTACCAAGCGGGAGACCTGGGTTCGATCCCCAGTACCGGCGTGGGGATTTTTCCCCCGCTGGGAGACCTGGCCCGGGGTGCACTCAGCCTCGTAAGGTCCCTGGGGGGCCAATTGAGGAGCTACTTGATGGAGAAGTAGCAGCTCCAGGTCGCGAGGACCGCATTAACCGGCCGGGGGGGACTCGAGGCGCTGACCCCGTCTCACCCTCCAATACTGCACCCCATCCATGACGTCTGTAGTGGACCGAGATGGGGGACGCAGCGGCCGGGCGGTAGGCCAAGGTTCCCCGTGAGCTGTCGTGCCATGGAGTTAGTTAGTTAGTTAAATATCTTAGAATGTCACACAAGAAAATGTCATAAACATTTGTGAGGGAACTATACCTGACAAGTCTCAAGATTTCCAACACCACTTGTAGCATAGCCCAATTCTTGATCAACTATTTGCACCACATCAGCAACTTTATTTATCCAAGCTTTAGGATCACCAGCTTTAACAAGAATTACTCTCTCGGTGCCATAGTAGCGCACCACTCGCTCTTGTTTCCAGGCCTGCAAACATAACAGCATTGAAATAGTTTTATTAAATTCACATTAACAGCATACCTCTGGGAAAAAAAGCAGTGGCTTAAAACTAATCCCACTTTTAATCCCCATAAGCATTTTTATGGTAAAATCAGCAGATCTGTGTTCAAATCCTGGCCAAGGCATTTAATTTTTCAGCTGATTACACACACACATAAAAATATGAGTATTAGTTACTTTCTCTACCCTTATGTACAATTTACATAGTGGATATAGAGGCTATTGTATTATACCCAAAAATTTACCCCTGTGCCCGAAAAATATATTTTTAGAAAAAGTTTTGTGTGTGCGTGTGTGTGTGTATGTGTGTGCGTGTACAGCATAGTTCAAAAACAAAAAGATCATTAAAAACCAAACTTGGTAGTTAAGTTTAGTATCTTTCAAGGATGTGACACAAAGATTTTCAAGAAAATCCCCCTACCGCAAAATACCCTTTACATGGAAAATTTTTGAAAATGTTTTTCTCAAATATGACTATAACGATTTTGAATTTTCTGGGAATAGCCTCTGAAGACCTCTTTATTCTGGATAAGTTTTGCTGAACTTTGCTTACCCGCTAAACTGTAAGAGATAGGCAAAACTTACTATGAAAAATGTATATCTCGTTAAAACACACAATTTGTTATATACATTCTTTTATGTAGAGCTGGTCATTTCTGAGATATTCCTTGTTATTGGTTTCAATTTTAAACTACTTATACTTAACTTCAACGTAAAGTGACATTTCATCTCTCTTGTTTTACTGCAGGCCATGCAAAGCAAACCGAACTTCATTTGTTTCACATAGGGCCAGCTTTTAAAAGATTTGACTATAGATTTAGCCTAGTGTATTCATTATGTCTCTTCTACTGGTAAGGAAGCAAGTAATAAGACAATTCTGGTTATGTTTACCTGGTTAACGTGCCATAGATAAAAGAATAATCTTTTGTAAGGAAAGTTATTTAACAGCTAGAGAAAGTCATGTGAATGGAGTATCAGATTTTTTTTTTTCAGAGCGACAGATTCAAAGTCCAGCTCATATGTGTATAGGGAAGGTATTGTAATGCACCCAAAAATTTGATACCGAGATTTTACCAGAAATGCATGTTCTGAGACCCCTGAATCCAAAAAAAGCCTTTTTAGAAAAATGTCTGTGTGTGTTTGTCTGTGACTATGGGCAGCATAGCTCAAAAACAAAAAGGCCATTAAATACCAAACTTGGTATTTAAGTTTATTATGTTCCCATGATGCGACATGGATCTTAAAGAAAATGCTCCCACCCCCAACTACCCTTTACATGGAACATTTATCGAAATTTTGGAATTTCTCAAAATCACGATTTTGATTAAAATACTGTATGTTTAAGGTATTTATATGGCAAATAAAACATATATCTTGATTTTTCTGGCAATAGCCTCTAAAGACTTCTTTATTCTGAATGAATTTTGCATAATTGATAAACCGTAAGAGATAGACAAAAATTTACTCCACAAAAAATGTAGATCGCATTAAAACACACAATTTATGTCATACACTTCCTCCCTTGTGCTGAAATTCACATGATGTTGGGAGAAAGGAGAAGGAAGAACAGAAATGTGCTGGTGTGTGCGCAGAAGGGGCTTACAGTGGTGGTGGTAGCAGCAGCAATGCTTGCAATGATAATGAATATTTTTTTATTTAGAAAATATACCTAACATAAGTCATCATTGTAAAACACTGTACCTAATTAGTATTTGAGCAGAAATTCATGTGGTGGGTGGGCAGAAGAGAACAGAAATGAATGGGTATGTGTCGGAGCTTGCAATGATGAGGTTAAGATTCTCTATTTAGAACAATACACCTAATATAACAATGTAAATCTGTAGTAGCTTAATATGACCACAAAGTCATAAAAATGGCTCTATTGCTGTAAAAGTGTAAAAAGGCATCTTCTTCTGCACATTGTATCAGTAAACTGTAAAAGTTAACAAATAAGGAAGTTTGGGAGAACATTGCATTTAAATAATGAGCTGGAGTGGTTTCCATAACATGATATACACACACACATACAAAATTAAGAGTGCAAAAACATTGAGTCCTATGAGTTACCCTCAATATATTTGACAGCTCCTTATATGAATGTCAAACTTAATACCAATCTATATAATAAATAAAAATAGTACAATGAATTTAGGGTACAATATATGCTGCTTTAATGCTCACAGGAAAGTTACCTATTTTAATATGTGTACACATTTAGGGAATGTTTTAGGCCAAATAAAACTTGTACATTGATATAAAAAAAAATTCCAATTTTGTTTTCATTAGTCTGTTCTAGCCAAAACTGTGTCACTCAAAACTAACACTAAGAGAAACTTCACTGGTTAAATTTCTCATACTGAAAAGACGGCTAATTATATAGGGATGTTAAATTATAAAGTAGCCCCTGTCGCAGCCTCTGTACACGAGAGATTCGAGAGCTGTCAGGAAAGCAGTGCAGGTAAAGGTGCACTAAAATACATATCTTAAGATACATTACAGAAATGTTGAACTTCTGCTCATATTTGGGCAGCACAACTGGCAAAAATATTCTTGTGTACTCATCTAAGCTCAGTGGCAGGAATCCTTGTCATATCTTGCATGATGCTATCACAGGCTTCTTTAGATTACACAGGGATTTCTGCTGCTGAGCTTAGTGAATGAGCGAGAGCATCTTTAGCTTGTTATACTGACAGTTTTGGAGCAGATGGCCAATATTTTCAGCAGTTATTTAAGGTAATGACACCACTTTTCTGGTGACTCTTGAAACCTCCGTGCAGTGGAGAGAGGCTGCAAGAGGGGTTACCTTATAATTTAATGACCCTATAGAACATCTAATAAGACAATGACCAATCCCATAAACAAGTATATATTTGCTATTTGAAGACCATCCTCTTGCATTAATTAGGAATATTAATATACAGGCATATGCTGCAGTAACGTAATGTGTTTACTTACAGAATGTCTAAGAAAGTTGCAGTTCTTATGAAATTTCTGGTGGGCTATCTCATCTTCAGGATCATCATAATGATAGAAAAGTCCACAATCATTGCATTGTGTTGTTCCAAACTTCTTTTGTCCTGCATCAATGATGTATTGATCCTCTCCTAAGCATTTTAAAGGACGCTTTGTTCCTCTAGGGCTCCTTATATTGGAAGTGCTGTTGTAGACATAGAAATGTAAGATAAAAAATGTAAGTGCTTAAACGGTGCTTTAACATATTGTTACACAAAGAAATCAATTATTTCTGGAAGCATTCAATGTATAGTGTTAGCTAATAATAATAATAATAATAATAATAATAATAATAATAATACCTTTATTGTCAATAGACTGCAATACAGTTTCTGACATTGTCACAAATTCATATTTACAATTATGTATTTACAATTTTTACATTCGTCCAGAGTAGTCTACACTTAAAATATGTTAATTAACAAATATTACAAAGATGGACAACCTGCATAGTTACAAATTTTACTAAAACTACATATCAGTTGTATATACACAGAGGGACATTATTATAGTTCATTGATACTATACAATGTCTTTGTTATCAAATACTTCTTCAGAGCACTCTCAAATTGTTTCCCTTTAGAACATTTTAAATATGCAGGTAGTTTTGCATGAAGCAATAAACCCATGACATTTGGATCCTTTTTTGAGATATTTTTGTTAAACCCCTGCCGAAAATAATCATCATTGTGTCGGGTGTAATGACTATGGATATTACTATTTTTTAGGTTTTGTTTCTGAACTGCATAGGTTACAACTTTAAAGACATACAAAGAATACAACGTTAATATCTGCTTATCTTTAAATATTCCCCTACATGATTCACGAGAGCTCATATTGAAAATCAATCTGACTGCCCGTTTTTGTAATCTAAATAACCTTTCCATATGGGTAGCAGCAGCACAACCCCAAATTTCTATCGCATACAATAAATATGGGTATATAACTCCATAATAAATCATTTTGAGCCCCTTCTCATCTAGGATATTTTTAAAATGACGTAGCAGATACACAGATTTACTAATTTTGTCACAAATATGATTTATATGTCCAGCCCATGTTAATTTTCTATCAAGAATTATTCCTAGAAATTTATGTTCGCTTACATCATGAATATTGCTATCATTTACCGGTACAGAGAAGTTCGTGGTGTTTCTGTTACTCTGTGAGAAATGAATTAAGGTTGTTTTTGTCATGTTGCATGCAAGTTGATTTTGTTTAAAGTAGTTAATAACTGAGTCAATGGATTGCAGTAAGCTCTCCTTTAATATATCTACATTTGCCCCTTGACATACAGCAGTAGTATCATCTGCATAAGCTATTATATTTGTATTTTTTGAGATTGGTATGTCATTTACATATAAAATAAATAATAGTGGTCCCAACACTGATCCTTGTGGTACGCCATACATAACACGTTTAAATTTTGATTGCACTTTTCTTACTGATTTGCCCTGTTTATCGTACAATAGTGTTGATTGTCTTCTGTCAACCAAATATGATCTGATCAAATCTCTCGCCAAGCCTCTTACTCCATATGCCTCCAGTTTTTGTAATAGTATCGCATGATCAACGCAATCGAAGGCTTTTGAAAGATCAAAGAATAAGGACCCTACTTTATCATTTTTTTCAAGGTTTTCAATGACTAAATGTATAAATTCACTAATTGCAGTAGCTGTTGATCGACCTTTCCTAAATCCATGCTGAAAATTTACAATAATATTGTTTTTGTCTAAGAAATCTAATAACCGGCCTAATAAAAGCCTTTCAAAGAGCTTGGCTATTTCTGATGTTAGGCTAATTGGTCTGTAGTTATTTATGTCATTCTCATTTCCTTTTTTATGTAGTGGGCGTACTAGGCTCTGTTTCAGACATTCTGGAAATTTACCACATAAAATAGAGAAGTTTATTAGATGTTCGAGGGGACTGGCCAGAATATATTTACAATGTTTTAAGAGAATCACACTGATTTCATCCCATCCACTTGTGGCTTTTTTTGGTAGTTTAGTTATTGTATTTAGAATCTCTGTTGTAGATACTGGATAAATAAAAAATGATGACTTTACAGTGTTTTTAAAGGACTGCTGTGTATTCCTGCCAGCAGAATTCTCTCCTACACTAAGGAAATAATTGTTTATTAAATTACATACAAGGTTTGGTTCTTTCACAGTTTCATCATCAATACTGAGTTCTAAATTTTTGTGTGCTTTTGTTTCCGATCTAGCGACATTTACAAATCCCCATGCAGTTTTACTAATATTCCCTGATTTACTTAACTTTTCTTTATAGTCATTAACTTTTAAATCTTCCAAGCTTTTGAGATATTTCTTTTTTATGATATTGTACTTTGATTTATAAGTAACACTACCACTAGATTTATGCAATTCATACAAATGTTTCATTTCATTTTTTAGTTTTATTATTTCTGTGGTAAGTTTAACATGGCCATAACTATTCTTATATACCTTTTTGGTTTTCATAGGACAGCATGCATTAAAGTGAGTGCTAAATACATTATAAAACTGGTTCCATTTTTCATCTACAGTTTTGGCATTATATACTATGTCCCAATTTTCGTCTGTTAAGGATTCTATCAAATGACCAATACATTTTTCATTCAGATCACGAAAAGTTTTGATTTCATAATTGCTTTCTTTACTGTAATTTAAGCCCTTAAATTTCACATACTGAGCATAATGGTCAGAAATGTGAGTGTTTATATTGTATGCTTTTACTACCTCAAAATTCAGGTTTGTGGCAATATGATCAATAACAGATGATGATGAATGTGTTACCCTTGTAGGCTCGTGTATCAAATCCCTTATTCCATAAGTGTTAAATAACTCGTAAAGTTTCTTATAGTCCCCTTTTGTATGGTCTAGATTTATGTTAAAATCACCCATCAAGATTACCTGATTATATTTAGTGCAAACTTGAGCTAGAAATTCATCAAGATAATTAACAAAGTGCTCCGAAGGAAAGCTGAACTGTTCTCAAAGTATTTTAACATTACATTACATAAATATAACAGCATTCAGGCAAAAGTTACTAAGTCAAAAATTGAATTTTGAAATACAGCCAATTTAAATTTGGAACAGTCACGAAAAATAGTAAAACAATGGTTTTTCCTCAGGGAATAAAGTTAAGGTACTTCCTGAGAAACAAGACATTGTTTTTCTTGTCTTTCATGACTTTCTAAACTTTGGAATAAGATGTTGGACCTCTTGATTTCTTTCCGAATGCCAATCATTGATCTATCCACAAAATCATATCTTTGAAAGATTGTGGCTTCTGTAGATTTTTCCATGTCCTACATATTGATAAGTCTATCCTTAGAATAATTATAGGTTTTTTCCAGTTAATTTTACTACTAACAAAAAATTCAATGACAAAGTTAAAAAAATATGTTGTTCTTAACTGATATTCTGAAATGGAAGAAGTGCAACTGTCCAATAAATGCCCATCTTATTTATTAAAAAAAAATCATTCCCTCTATGCATTCCATTCTCATAACTTCGTCTATTCTATAGTAAACTATTCTTATAAGATTATTCTTATCTACAAAATACAAATCAAAGTAAACGTTACCAAAAATTATATTTATTTCCTTATAAGTAGAAAGGAAATAAGGGAAAGTTCTTGGCTCAACCAACAGTTAAATGCTTTAAAAGCTGTTGCTATATGATTGCCATGGCCAGGAGTAAAGCAAGAGATGTAAAATGGATGAGGAATTCCCGCTTGAGAAAAATTGAAGTATTTTAAATTTGAAACCAATAATAGGGAATATCTCTGAAATAGTTAGCCCTGCAATAAAAATGTATACATTCATAAATTGTGTGTTTTAAAGATTTGTGCAGTAAGTTTTTCTCGATCTTTTATGGTTTATCAGTTTTACAAGTCATCCAGAATGAAGAGGACTTCAGGGACTATTCCCAAGAAATTCAGGATATACAGAGTGTACATAAATGAATACCAAGATTTTAACTCTTTATAATATTTATTACATTCAACTTACAGTTATGAATGATATGTCAAATAAAAAAGCAACTCAAACAGTTTTACCAAGAAGCTTATAAATGTTCAATGTGAATGCCCTTTGTCACACGGCACACATCAAGTCTATAGCCGAGTTCTTCCCAAACATTGATGTGTGTGTTCAGTAATTGTAGCAACAGCTGCTTCAATCCAGTTTCTTAATTCAGAGAGGTCAGCTGGTAGCAGAGGCACGTACACACGATCCTTGATGAAGCCCCAAAGATAAAAATCGCATGGCGTTAGGTCAGGAGAACGTGGAGGCCATGCATAGAACTGAAGACAACACGATCCACAAAATCGTCATGAAACATGTCGTTTGCGAATTTGGCACGTAATCCATGGTCTGTCAGCTTTAGAGCCTGTAATAACTGTAAACGGTAAGAACGTAGCTGTAAGCGTTTTCTTACAACTTTCCAAATAGTCGACATAGGAACTTGTAATTCACAACTAGCCTTCCGAACTGATTTCTTTGGGCTACGAGTAACGACTCTCACTCGCTCAACAGTCTCTTCACTTACTCCTGGTCGTCCCGTGCTCTTCCCTTTACAAAGGCAGCCGGTATCTTCAAACTGATTATACCACCTACAAATTTTTTTATCACTAGGAGGATCACAACCGAACTTGCTACGGAACGCACGTTGCACAGTAACTACAGTTTCGGTCTTTGCAAACTGCAAAACACAAAACACTTTCTGTTTACTAGTCGCCATCTTTGCTACTACCGCTGTCTAGCGGACTGCGGCAGAAACATTGCACGCACATGCGCACTTGTGCTAACAAACAAAACTGTTTGAGTTGCTTTTTCATTTGACATATCATTTATAACTGTAAGTTGAATGTAATAAATATTATAAAGAGTTAAAACCCCGATATTCATTTATATGCATCCTGTATATTTTATTTGCTATGTAAACATCTTTAATATACATTTTCATCAAAATCGTTAATTATTTTTGTTATGGTTGGTGTAACTTTTTTTACTTTATTGGAGCGTAAAGTATTAGGATATATTCATCTTCGTAAAGGACCTAATAAAGTTGGGTTTGTAGGAATTTTACAACCTTTTTTTTTTTTTTTTTTAGAAAATAAAAAATTTCTAAAAATGTTTCACGTAAACGGTAGTTTAGGATGGGGAATTTTCCTTGGATGATACTAAACTTAAATATCAAGTTTTATGTTTAACCAACATTTTTAGAGTTATGCTGTCCACATACTTGCTTTTCTAAACATGCTTTTTTTTTATAAATATTTAATCAGGGGCCCTCAAAACATTATTTACGGTGAAAACTTGGTATCAAATTTTTAGATGAAATACAATACCTTCTCTACCTATATAAGTGTATACATGTTAGAACAGACAACAAAAAAAACAAAAGCCCCATTTTTCTATCTCTTGTTAATCATGCTAAATTATTTCAATATACATTTTATTGTAGTTATACTGATACATAGTCAAAACTCTAAAAAGCATTGGTTATAAAATGAGTCGAATTTACACTTCAATTGCTTCACTAAGCAATTCAAGCGTAAACTCGACTCATTTTATAACCAATGTGTAATTATGCTTCACTGTGTACCACTTCCAGCATTTTGATTCTTTTGATCATCTAAAAAGCATATTACATAAAAACTGAACTTGATATCAAGAATATTCTTTGGATGGATTGGTAAGAAGCAAACTGGACTGATGGATCTTTTTCCAAAACACTTTGAAGTGTGTAGCTTGAATTTCAATCAATACCAGGAATTATCCTGTAAACAGTCAAAACTCAATGCTAAAAAAAAGGGATTTAACACAAATGGAATATTTTAATATGCTTAATGACTTTCCATTTTGGAGTGTCTCTCTGTGACCTTTGGCTCAAGACATCTTAAACATGTATTTGTAGTAAAATCTCAATACATTGTGTCATATGTGTGATTGGCGAGTGCTATAACATATTCTGAGACTATTTTTTCGGGGCGCTCAAGAATTATTTGGAATTTCATTTTTCTTAAAGTACAGAAGCTTTGTTAGATTACGTAAATATTAGAATTCTTTCCGATGGCAAATCGCATGGAAATTACAATGACATCAGGTTCCCCTGGTCTACATACAGAGTTGCACAGAGCAACAAGGAGCTTTGCTCCTGCTCACGTCACGGATGTTCTGGAACATTGCAAATGCACTATGCTGATTGGCTGCTACAATTCGAAATTAGGGTGAGGCAGGCTATATTTAGGATTACCTCGCCTTGTTACAAAGCACTTTTGGAAATGCCTATAACTATATAACTGGACGCGAGGGCCAATTTGGGAGCTCTCTCTGGTGGCACATGATGGTGTACCCCAGCACTCGAACACTCACTCGCTCATTGTCAACTCATCTCTCAAGGTAAGACTACCCAACTCAATCATAATAATGTCAGTATTTAACTTTCAAGGTCCCTCTTTTTATAAACCAAACAATATATTGGAAATATGCACAAATTCATTATATTGTTATTGTTAAGCCAAGTATTTGTTATTGTTCTACCATCTTAAACTCCAACTTAGCTATTCCCCTAGTCACCACACTTTAGTCGTGACATTATTACATCATTGGTTGAATGCAATATTTTTATCTAGGTAGGTCTTAGAAGTAAAAATACAATGCACTGGATATTGGATGTAATAAGCCAAAGTTACATTTACAATAAACATATTAATAGGTGGTACATAACATCAACTATGCATTAAGGTCATTAGTAAGATTACACCAATCAAATGAAAAAAATCCATAAGAAATCAAAAATAAGCCACATCAAGAAAAAGGTAATAATAAAACTTACTCTGCCAAACCTTTATTTCCATGGTTTTTGTTAAATACAGGAAAGTACTTTCTGACGTTAGTTTCCATCCTCACATGACTACTCAGTGATAGTATGTTCTCAGCATTTTGTTGCTTGAACGCTTTAGAGCAGAGTAGATCTTGACGCCAAGGTCCACTGTCATTAAGTGCCAGTGAAGAGGTGTGTGATGTTATGGCTGAAATGTGTTGGTTTTGTGTGTCACAGGTAGTCTCCTTTTCAGGGCTATCCTCCAGATGGCGTAATAAATCTTCCACATCATTTTGTACCTTGTGTTGGACTATTTCAGTTGGGCTCTTCTCATCAAATGGTGTACTCTTCTGTACTTTAGATGGAGTATTTGGTGCCCGTTTCTTGGAATTTGTCCTAAAAATGCATATTTCATTATTTTCCCTTAAAATTAACAAAGAATCCTCAAAATTTTCAGGAAAAAAGTAACTAATCCAAAAGAATACAGTTGTTCCGGTATTTACTGAAATTTAAGTAGAAGCAAGTGCAAGACTAAGTATGCATCAGCAACATTAGTATACCATGTATGCTAACAAAGTAGCTGTTGCATCACTACAGAATCTTCATTATATATACCCAGTCTAGCCATAAATACTGTCACAAAGTTTTTGTGAATATATGAAGTATATAATTTTTGAATTAAAAGACACAATAAAAACATTAAACATTATAGTTTAGAAGTGCTTGCAAATATACAATTTCATTAAATTAGGTTAATTACCTCAGAACTAGTTTAAAGCAATCAGCTGATGATAGGAAGTGATTCCTTGAAACTAGTTCTGAGGTAATTAAGCTAATTTAATGAAATTGTATATTTGCATTCGCTTCTAAACTATAATATGAAATACGGTTTGAATTTTTTCAATTTTTTTTAATATGCTATAAGCACATACATCATTCACAATTTGCATCTATCAGACTTCAAAATGTCTACCATTGGCATGCACACAGGCTTTGAGTCTCTTGGGCCACTTATCTATAGCAGAACAGATGGTATTAATTGGAAATCTGCCACTAAGGAATGCTTCTAACTTTCAAGTGAAGGGTGCCTTTTCTTACAGGCCATTTCTTCTAGCACTGAACCACAGTTTTTAGTCCATGAGGCTCGACTAAAAACTGTAAATTGGGGCTACCAGACGGCCACTCGGCACCGGAAATGAAGTGTGGTACATTGGCCTGCAACCACTGTTGTGTTATGAGCTGCAGCAGAATCCTGGTGGAAGGACCGGACATTGTTGAACGAGGTGTTGCTAAACTCCTTCACAATAGTGTCCAGAATAGTTTCCACATATATCCTGGCATTCATTTTTAAAAGCTGTCACTATGCAATTGTCATTGAAATTCAGTATTTCCATGTCCAGGAGTAAAACAAAAAGAGATGAAATAGATATGGGCTCCGCGTTTGAGAAAAGTTTAAATGCTTTAGGTTTACAGTTATGCAAAAGTCGTTCAGAATGAAGAGGGCTTCAGGACCTATTCCCATGAAATATACATTTCATTTATCAAAATAGTAGAGCCATTTTTAGAAAACAGAACATTCTGAAAAATGTTCAATGTAAAAGGTAGTTTGGGGCAAATGAATTTTCCGGAAATCTTTGTCTTGCATCCTGATCAAAAATACCAAATGTACTTTTCATTCTTAGTTATGCTGTTGAGACACACACACCTTTGTAAAAATACCTTTGTGCATACATTCTGGAGAAAGTAAACATCCATTTGATGTAGCAAGAAGAATAAGAAAGCCACAGAAACCAGAACCTCTACTTGTATGATAAAAGGAAAGTATTGTAATTAACCTTGCTATGAAAATAGATCAGATTAATTTGCAGCCCTGGTATTTTATGCAAAAAGTTGGCAGAGGAATTCACTGATGTAGCACTCACAGCAACCTTGGCTGTACAAGGGCACTGTACACGGAGTAAGCTGTACCGGGGGGGGTACATTGTAACCCCAACAGTAATAATCCAAGAACTTGCATCTATGCAAGGAATTGATTAAATGCAGTTAATGAATGGCATCCATAACACAGGTCCAAATAAGGGTCTGTTTCAAAAGAAGAATATTCTGAATGTGCACGATATAAATACTGACAAAGAATAGATTTACACAAAGCCAGTACTAGCCTAATTTATTACCAAAAAGGAGTTTATTATGAATATGTCAATGTCCTTTCAAATTACTTAAAATATCTTTGGAGAAAATAGAAAAATACAAATTGGCTCTTCAAAATATTTGGTAATTATGCAGTGCTTCGGCCACTCTAAAAATTGAATAAAACCAAGTATGATTGATCCACTCTTATTTTTGATGATTTCGGTTTTATTTGTCAGAAAAGCTTGTTTTTTTGTTATAGACAAATTCATGTGCATGCCGAAACGGTTGGTATTTTGCATATGACGGATATTTACCAAATAATTATATATAAACGAGTATTATATAAATAATAAATGGTTTTATAATGTTCTGAAATATTTTATCTGCCAAGTACTACCACAATAGAAAATTAGAAACATAAATTTATATCCACATACTAACCTTAATGGATTCGAACCTAACCACTGGACCCAGTGGTTTCACCTACAGAAACATAGTATATGCAAAATGACAACTGTTCTAGCATGCACACGAATTTCTCTCTCTCTCCCACAAATAAAACCTTTGAAATTGCCATCAGAAATACAAAATCAATCAATCACACTTAGTTTCATCGATTTTTAAAGCTGTCAAAGTTCTGCATAATAACCAAATATTTATATGGCAAGGCTTATTATTCAATACACGAGTTTATGGATGATCAGTAAATCTGTTCATTACATGTGCCCTATGGCCGAAATCACTTGCTTTGTAAGTCATAGCTGTGATTGGACAGGTGCAGTCAATGCCATAGCTAGGATTTGAACCATGGATCTCCCAGTCTCTAGCCAGTTGCTCTACCACTGAGCTACCATGGCAACATACCGGCATAGCATTGCATTGCTCAACTGACTCTCATGTTTCCCAGTAAATCACAAGGTGATCTCAAATTTGTGGCTTAGGTCCCACCAATGTTGGGAATATACTGGAAGCAATGTTCCCATGATGCCCTGGTGGGATGTGCATTGTGTGTGAAGAGCAGAAATGACAAAAGTGAGAAGTTTATGTAATAAATTCTTTACCACATGCTTTTAAAGAACGAGATGTGATGTTTTATGCATATAGCAATTTAGAGCAGTAACCCACCTCAGGAGTTTATCCAAAACTTCTGATCTAGGAACCAATATTTTATAAGTAAATTATTAAAATCAGGGTAATCCTGAAAGAGTAAGGAATATATGAAGCAGATGATGTTGAAGTCAATAGTAGTAAATCAATGTTATCAACTATGAAAATGTTGCTAAAATAAAAAGCCACTATTTGTGATAATTTGGGTGGGTTTAAGACTCTCAGATCCCTCAACTACACTGTGGTTCATTGGGGTTTAGCTTCATAGATACCCTGTCATCATTCCACAGGCTCCGCAACTCTTCTCCTTCTAAAAGCATCATCCCTCAGCTATGCTTGTGGCTTAGGGTCCTCAATCCCTCGGCTACACTTTGCAGCTTAGTGCGCTCAACCCCTGATTTGTGGCTCAGGGCATTATACCCTCAGATACATTATAAGGCTTCTTCCACTATGTTCAGATTGTGTCAGAAGAAACAATGGTAATTATAGAGAACTTGGGCCCCTCTAGAAATTAAACAAATTGTGATTTGACTGTAACTTTGGTTTATACTTGTTACGTTTTCACCAATTTTTTTATCGGAAAAGTTCCGTAATTAAGTTAAACGCTAATTTATTATGTGCGCAGAGCGATCCTTTTTGTGAATATTTATGAAGTATGTTGTCTAGAAGGAGTAGAATATAAATAAAGAAGTCTTGTAATATTTTTGCAATGTAAATATATGATAATACTACACGCTAAAGTGCCTAAAACCTGAGTTTCATTGTTGGTGGTAGGCGATCAGTGTTGTGGTATGCAACACCGGCATATGTCGCTAGACGCTGTGCTGATGTATGACGAGTATGTTTCACGCAGATACAGCTGTTCAGTGAATTTTATTATTCAGAACTTCGGCCGCTTTAAAATCGAATGAAACTAAGTGCGATTGACTGACTTTGTATTTATGATGACAATTTCAAAGCCTGTGGATTTCAAATTTAGCGGAGGTTAGGTTCCAATCCGTTTAGGTTAGTGTGTGTATATAAATTTATGTTTCTAATTTTATATAGTGGTAGGTCCTCATTATCGGTATTTCCAACAACTCCTAACAGCGCAATGGATAGTGTGATAGACTACAACACCAAAGGTACCTGGATGGAGTCTCTGTCAACTAAAAATAATTTGTGAAATTGAGTGTTGGGGAATATGGAAATCAGGATAGTATGTAGAATAAGAACGAAAAGAAAGAAAATACAGAGAAGATAGTTGTAAAGAGATAATAAAAAGAAGGTAACAACATTAGATTTTTTAAACCATCCCCCCACCCCTAATCCCCCTCTAAGCACACTGGTACCGTTAGAGTGCAAAACTGGCATAAGTCGCAGCAGAGAGAGTTAGCGGCCTAACTTGTAAATAATTACCGAAACAATAGTCTCACTGTGCCTTGGGAGGAACAGGCGTCATTTTTGTATTACATCTGTTGTATTTGAGAAATAGAGTGAAACAAAAGTAAAAAGTTGTGGCCATGAACCTATTAAAACACGAAATATATTACTGAATAAGTGTTATTAGTGTATGTCCTTCACATCATAATAATAAAGTACTACATCAAGTGATGGTTATAGTGATTTTGAGTGGTTCCGAGATCAGGAGTTTATCCAATAGCAGTAACATGAAAATAAATGGATAATGGCTCATAATAATTTAGTTAACTGAAGAGAGAATATGCCTGCATGCAACATAGTTCACATTAACATATACAATTATACATATAAATATTCCTTTTATGTGCATTTCACCAAAATATTTTCCCTTATCATTCTGACAGACAAGAGCAATTCAAATCATGCTTAGCTATATGCCCAAGAACACTAGGTTACAGTGTTACTATGTTGTCATGCATAAACTACATCATGCAAAGATTAATACTAACTTGTGTGACGTGGTTTTTTCATCAATCTGTAATGGACGTTTGGTCTTGAAGAAGCGCTTAGAGGGATCTATTTCAGGAACATTATGCTGCTGTGTAGAATTGAGTGTGTTGTTCACATATGATTCTATTCTTTGTGCTGGAGTAATTTTTGGTTGCTTCATGATCTCTGCTTTTGGTTTATGTGGCTTTAATTTATTTTTCCGTATACCATGACGAACTCCAAAATTTATTTCTCCCACCTTCAATCGCTTAGATATACCATGATGGCGAGCAATGTTGCTACTACCAAGCTTAACTGCTGAATGATAAATGTGCTTTCGCTTAGCCCCATTGCAATCTGAAATAGCCACTCTTTCTGCAGACAAATATTTTCTAGGAAAAAGGGAAGTTCTTGCCCGTGAACCATAAAATGTCATCGGCGGCAATGGGCTCGAAGCTTTACTTTCACTATTACATTCTTTGGCTTTCATCTTTGGAAAAATTTTAACAGGTGTCAATGCACTACTTTCTGTGCTTGGGGTCTCCAGACATTTGCGTTTTGGCGTTTGCTGTAAACGCTTACGTGCAAGACATTTGAAAGGTGTTGCAAACCCATTATCATCTGAATATTTGGAAGGCGTCTCTGCTACTACTTCTGTACCAATAACCGTTGTTTCAGTAACTGCACTTGCTTGGTTTTCATTAGATGCCTGTGTTAAAATTTCAAAAACCTCTGAAACGGTGCTTTTGGGAGTTTCTGGTGCACAGCTGACGGGTCCAAACAATGCACTTCTTATTCTAAGAGAAGATTTCCGCGGAGTTTCAAAAACCCAATTTGGAGATGATGCAGGTGAGCTGTATTGTTCTGGAGACTCAGACAATGGTGATATTGGACCCAAGGAACTGTCACTACTATCGCCTTTTGGTGAGCTAGAAAATGCTATCCTTTTCCTAGCAGATTTTGGTGTTGCTATCTTATTTTCCGTTATTTCTAACATACTGAACTTTAAGTTCAAAAAGTTTCACCAATACGAATTTCTATCACTATGAATAATAATATACACATTCATGGAATACACACAGACACAGAATTGAACCGAGGTAAGTACGAAGCACAATCTGCTTTCTCGCTTCGTTAGAACGGTGGGATAGAATCACATTTTCCCACCCAACTGATACCACTTATTCCCGCCTTTTGAATAAGTTCGAAATGCGGGACTAGCATTGCCAACTGATGCATTACTTCATCTGAATAATTATAGTAATCTACTTATAGTCACCCGAATAGGGTGCATTCTGAACGTTTTTTCCTGCAGATTGTACAAATGTGGTAGCTGGCAAGCGTAAAACCTTGGTCTTTTTTACTTTCTCTACATGCACTATGTACATAGTGTATAGAGAAGGTATTGCACTCCACCCATAAATCCGATACCGAGATTTCACCGGAAATGTGTTAGGGTCCCCTGTAACCAAAAAAAAGCTTTTTCAGTAAACGGTCCGTGTGCGTGTGTGTGTGAACACGATAACTCAAAAACAAAAACTTAAATGCCAAACTTGGTATTTAAGTTTAGTATCTTCCAGGGATGCGACACGAAGATTTGAGAAAATTCCCCCCATCTCAAACTACCCTTTACAAGGAAAATTTTAGGAAATTTTTTATTTTCTTATAAATGGCTCTAACAATTTGGATACCGTATATTAAAGATATTTACCTGACAAATAAAATGTGTATCTTGAATTTTCTGGAAACAGCCTCTGAAGACTATTTTATTCTTGATGAATTTTACGGAATGTTGCATAACAGCTAATCGGTAAGAGATGGACAAAAACCTACCACACAAAAAATGTAGAAAACTGTAAAATACGCAATTTATGTTATATACATTGTTTTTCGTAGAGTTGGTCGTTTTTTTTTTTTTTTTTTTTTTTTTTTTTTTTTTGATATTCCTTGTTTTTGGTTTTACCTTTAAAAAACATATACTTTTCTCATACAGGAATTTGTCAACTCCTGTCCATACAAACAAAGGAACTTCCGAAGATACCGAAATAAATGGTGCACCTGTAACTAAATATAAATCTTTGTATGATTCAGGGTATAGGCTTTTCTGTGAAAAGTTAATAATGTTTATAAAGTGTGAATTTCACTTAAATTGTGCATTTATAAATATTAAGGGGAAATAAGAGTACCCAATACCGAAAACTATGGTGCCAAATTAATATTAGAAGCCCAGAGGCAATAACAGTGTGAAATGTCTATTGCTGCAGAAGGCCCAAAAGGTAAATATATTTCAGCAGTATGCTTTGCACTGAGAACTTTTCAAAAAGTGATGAGATTAAGTGTGTGAAAACGTATACCGGACCCTACAAACTTTCCATCACCCTGCTTGCAAAATAAAAAATCCAATAAGACCAATTAACGCAGAAGATCTAATACTTGAACAAATATCTCAGGAGCCATGTCTTGAGGTTATGCTTTCATTTGGCCTAAACATGGCTCCTGAGATATTTGTTCTATCTAGGTTACCAACACTACGCGGAGACATTAGTGAAAACCTCCAGAACAAACTGGCATTTCATTATGCCATTAACCAAGAAAACGTGTTCCATGACCATTATTATACTGTTGATCCTTGTTCTTCAGAAACTGGAAGAATTGTAACTGCCACTGAAGAACATAGGGAACAGACAAAGAGCAATCAAATCAGCTTCTTGGTTCAAAAAAAAAAAAGTATAGATTGACTGCCAGACACCTGGCGAAATCCCGGGTGGAGGGTATGGGTGCGTCCCCCCCCCCATGATTTATACCAAGAATTTGCCTCCCCCCCCCCCCCCAAATATCTCCGGGGCAGTTTATTATGAGATAAATAGCGAAACAAGCTCCACTAAAATATTTTCATTTATATTTACATTTTTATTTCAAAAATGTTTTATCATTAGATGATTAAAGTAAAGTATTAAAATGTATTAATATAAATTAAAATAGCAACACACAACTCACCATTAAACACATTTTCACAGAATGCGGAAGATACACTACAGAACAACAGCTCTACAGCACCACTGAAGATATATCCACAACATTGAATACTCTACAAAAATTCAAGCAAGTTATACTCTTTCTCAGGAGCGTAAAACTGAATTTCCAGCTGTAATGTACTTATTCACAATATTTTAAATCGGTATAAAACATTACTTTCAACAGAAATTTATTTATTCATAATATTTTATTTAAATATATGTAAAACTATACTGTAATTTATAATTCACAGACCTTTGTTTAATGTGTACAAATAATTTCATTGTAATATTGTGAATTGAATTGTTATAAATATTGCATGGTCACAATATGGCCTAGGAATTAAAGCGACCTAAAATAAATAAATTAAAAACTTATAATAGCAATAATCGTTTGGAGGTATTGAATTCGCTTTCATTGTCGCTTACAATGACTGCAGTGAAAGAAACTGTAAATCAGGGTTGATATGCATGCATATGCATACGAGAACTCAGCTTTTTGTACAATGTATGAGCAAAGTTTTCAATTGACAATTTCAATAATTCATCTTTCCCCCCTCCATATTTAAAAATAAAATTTAAATAATAATTTCCAGTGCTTCGTTTGTCTTTTTAACACTGATTGTTAGACTTATCGATGGATTGGTCTCTTATCTGTTATGTAAGCATTGTTGAACTGCTGCGCGGGGTATAGGATCAATTTGAAAGATATTTTCTTTTGATATAACAGCTGCATGTCAGGCTCAGGTATAAATGATTGTTTTCAGTCTATCTTTTGAAACAGATCAATGAACACTGAAATCGAAAGAAATATAAAAAGTGCAAAAATTGGATTACTTATCCAGTTCTTTAAAGGTGATAATGTTTGTAGTAATATACCATTAGCAGATTCGGCGATTTCGCAAGATTCGATAAGTGAAACTATGCGGGAAAACAAAACTAAAAAGCCCAGAAGTAATGATGCGATTGAGGAAGTAGAGTATTTACCCTTTAATGAAGCCATAAATAAAGTTTTAAGCCATGATGAAGGTGAATCTACGTCATTAAAGAATGACGTAATACGATAGACAAACACTTTTCAATGTCCTGGCAAAAGAATCGACCAAGGTTAATATTTACTACTACTAACAAAAAATATAGCATGTACAGTGCTTGTATTAAACATTCTCAAACAAGTGTATAAAAAATTAGAACTTCATCTAGCGATTTACCTTAATCTGGAGATGGCATAAAGAAGAAGAATAAAAATCAGAACATTGACGTCACATATAAACACAAAAAAAAAGCGCTTTATTTAGATTATAGATACGCAAAAAGCTGATCCTAAAAACTTGTTCAATAAATACTCATGAGATATACTTAAAAAAATCAGATGTAACTATTAAGGTGGTACGATAGGTTTATGTTGTTGCAAAAAGAGAGTGCAATTTTCTTGACTTTCCAGAACTTATATAGCTACAAATTGCGAATGGCGTGGAAATGGGAACACATCTTCATACAGGTAAGACCACATCAACAATGAACAATTTTATTGCTGAACAATTACTTTTAAAATTTAATAATTTTTTGAAATCAACTGATTTTTTTTTTCCATTTCTGTGGATGAGTCAACAATTGGGTTTTCTGAAAAAACACTTCATTTTATGTTACGCATGTGAACGAGCAAAATAATACATGATGCTGTTTATATAAACTAGTACCAGTGGAAAATGCAGATGCGAAGTCCCTTGAAGAAAAAAGTACACAAGCTTTCTCAAAGGATGAAATGGATGTAGACATGCTTAAGGAAAATCTTCTAGGATTTGGTTCGGACGGAGCAACAGTGTTTACTGGTAAAAAAGGTGTTGCAGCTAGAATTAAGGGAAACATATCTCTGCACCTGATTAATATACACTGTATGGCTCGTAGCATGGACCTTGTTTCTGAACAAGTTTTTAGTGATGTCAAAGCTTGCTAGATGAACGTTATAACATTTTCAGTAAACCAGATACAACTGCAAAATTTAAATACATTGCACCGGTTATCAGAAAGTTAAAAATCTCTTTCCTATTCGTTGGATTTCTAGTGAAGTGCATGTTGGCAGTTCGATGATTTTTGTTGTATCATCTGAAAGCTGTGAATTATTAAATAGAGGTCGTTGTAAATTGCCAGGGATTCATAAAAAAAAAAAAAAAAAAAAAAAAAAAGAGCTAAGGTTCCGCAGGAAGTCCAGATTGAAAATGTTGAAAATACTAACCCGAGTAATAAAAATACGCATGGAACGTGTGTCTCTTAATAAATGTGATCACTTTGAGTTGCTATGTCCTATCCACCCGCCGTAGTTAAGATGTTTTCTTATATACAAAGTCAAACTGTCATGAAATCCCCAAGTCTTCTGTTCTGTTAATCATGTGTTGTACGTATGCTTTGCGAAACCACTGAAAATGTCTAAACATTATCTACAAAAATAATAATTAATTTACACAATAACCTAAACCTAACGTAATATAGACAATTTTGCTTTCGTTATCATACTTAAATGAAATTAGTGGAAGTTACTAAAAGAAAATTCACGAAAATCAGTTTATTTACACACATCTAACGTATAGTTAAGCGAGCGCATGCAAGCATGGTTTGATAAATGTAGTGGAAATTACTAAAGTCAAATTACGCGAAAATTAAAAAAAAATATATACACACACTAATCTAGAGCTTTGCTCACATGCTTTGATAAAATCAGAAATGAATAAAAGCAAATTACCCGAAAATCAATTTATTTACACATACACATACTCTATTCACTCTTAGTTTGATCCGCGCCAAAACAGTTCCACGTGGCCAATATACCGCGATACAACACAGTAGAAGTGGGACTTCGAGACAGCGAGACCACGAGACTACGAGACCAGCGAGAGGAAGTAACTGAAGCATAGAAATCCTCGACTAGGTAACTCTAGGCGAGTAGAAGGGATCAGAGCCAGCTCTCTCTTCAAGAACTTCGCTTCGCCGACTCTCGCTACTCGACTCTCCCGGCGAGTGAGCCAGCAACTGCCAGCCAACCTTAGCAGCTCCCGGTGGGCGTTCTCTACGAGATCCGCCACTCGCTCAGCTCAGCCTTGTGCAAGCGAAAAAAAAAAAAAAAAAAAAAAAAAGCACCACTCCACCGCAGACATCAACCACTGAGGCCTCACCACCTGCACTCTCAACAGACGCAGCGACGCGAGAAGCCATTCAGGACCTTCACGCGGAGATCCTGAACGTCGGCGCTCGACTAGCTGCCCTGGAAGAGACATGCAGCCTCCTCACACAGAAGCTGCAGGAATTGCAAGCTTCTAACGCCGCAGCAGACTACAGCCGCCGACCTGTCCACCAGGATCGACGCCCTCATGCAGCCTCTAGCAGCTCTTTCTCTCTATCACTATCTTCCTCTTTTCTATCTAGGTTAAGCTCCCAGTTAGGCCCCTTATATTATACTCTAGGCTTTATTTCCTTACTTCTTCCTTCTTCATATTTATTTTAGAGTAAGTTCATATTCACACCACTTTCTAATAAAACCTTTAACCTAAACACTACCTAAACCTAATGGCCCGAAGAAAGCCCAAGAAGCACTCTCCTTCGGAGGTGCGTGTCACGAGACAGACGGTAGTCAAGACACGGCTTGACTTTGGCGCTACTCCACTAACCCGCCCCTCTGGTCCCTTACCTGCTGCTCCTCCCTCCACCGCTCCTGCTTCCTCTGCCTCCCCAGCCACCATTCCTTCCTCCCCACCCTTAGCTCCTATCACACCATGTGTTACTAATCCACTGACACACCCCACCTCTGCTCCTTCTTCTTTCCATCCCTCGTCCATCTCTGTGGTAGCTCAGAGACCCCCCCGACCTCCTTCCGCTTCCTCCTCTTCCGCTTCTTCACTGCACCTGCCAACCCCGCCTCCTCAACAAGTGTCCCCGATCCCGGGCCCAACCTCTCCCAACCCTAGCCCCCCTCCTGCCCCTTTCTACCCTCCTGCCTCCCAACCTAAGCCTGGCCCTGGCTCCTCTCCCCCACGCCCAGCTCACCCGCTCCCAGCTCCACCCGGTCCCCCTTCTTCCTACTCCCAAGCCTTCACCACCCGTCTCCAGGCTCCCATCTATATCCCCCGCCAGCGTGTTTCTCTGTTCCAGGAACTCAGAGACTTCGACGCCCTACGCCCCAACGGGGGGTATGTCTTGTCTAGAGCCCCTATTTCAGGGGACCTCATGGTGCGCACTAGGTCCGCGGAGGACTACCAGCGCCTGACTGCCTCTCTGAGGGAGCGTGGGGTACCTTTCACCCTGACACGAAGCTCCAAGAACGACCAGACGTACCGTGCTGTGGTGAAGCACGTTTACTTTGACGGCGCGGACGAGGAAATTAGGGCTGAGCTGCACTCCGCGCACTTTTCAGTGCTGCGAGTAGTGCAGCTCAGGCGTTACTACCGAGCCCGAACTCCTCTACCGTTATACCTGTTGGACCTGGCATAAGCTGAGGACCTGGCCCGGTTGAGGTCGTTGGAACAGGTGTTGCACTTTCGGGTGAAGGTGGAACCTTACCGACGACCTTTCATCCCCATCCAGTGTAATCGGTGCCAGCAGCTGAGACACACGGAGGCAACGTATAGTGCGGGTGACGTTGTGTGCTCTAAGTGCTCGGCCTCCCACGACTCGCGGAGCTGTGACGTTCCACCACCCCAAAGGAAATGTGCGCTGTGTCTCAATTCGAGCCACGGGGCCAGGTACCGGTCTTGTCCCGAGTACCAGAGACAAGTTGCAGCAGCGCACAACTCCCAGGGGACGGGGTCACGGGCGCCTCCGGCGGGAAGTGGAGGTCGAGTGCGTGGAGAGGCTCCGGTGCGCGCGCCGCCTGCCCCTCGTGGCTCGGCTAAGCCTTAACATGGGACTCACACTTTACAAAACATTAATCCGACCTATAATTACTTACGCATCCCAAGTATGGGGGTATGCCGCCGAAAACCACATCAAAAACTTACAAAGATTCCAAAATAAAATTCTACGCTTAGTATCTAAGGTACCATACACAGCTCCAGCTGACATACTCCACGAAGAGCTCAAAATACATACAATCGAACGATTCATTAAAAAGCTAACCTACGACACGTATCAAAAATTAAGTGCACATCACAACCCTTTAATAGAAACGCTAGGGAACTACGACACACAAACAAACACAACAGACCTTTATCACTTTTCGACAGAACTATAACACAAGACACCACTCCAGACGAAATACAACAATACCTTACAAACCTCCTTCCCTAAAAACCTCTCCCCTTCTAACACACAACTATATATATGTTTATTCTTTCTCTCTTCTCATATGTTTCAGTACCAGCCCGTCGCAGAGTCCTAAAGCCCTCAGCTACAGCTGAGGCGGACCGGGGGAAGGGGCCTCCCATTGTGATCGACGCGGGCAGCGTACTTCGGGCAGCTGCAATATGGAGTCAATCACTTAGACGACCTTGGCAACCACATGGCAAACGAGATGACGAAGGCCTATGAGCCCGGTACTACTACTAGCGACGAGCGGCTGCGCAACCACTGACGGACGGAGAAATCTCCCGAAGCAACAGCGCAGAAGCGGAACTCCAAAAATATGTCTAATTCTAAACATATATTATAAGACTAAATTTAGTGCATGTCAAATAACATTTTACCTAACATGACAAGCAGGCACACCCTGCAGAAGTAGAACATAATTATTAACGAATAAAACACTTACAAATTGATGATTATCCACTGGTATTGTTCAGGTTTCATCGACAATCGCAGTAAGTAGCATTAACGCGCTCGCTTGCAATGCATGCCAGCTAAGTAGCTCTCACTTACTAACCGGGGTGCTATGCGGGACCCGACTGATGCATGTTTGCACGAAAGTACTCTATATAACGATTAACACGTGGAGGGGTTTTTTAGTGGATATACCGCACTCTGCGAGGAGCTCCACATATCCCCACCCCAAGCCATTGCATTACGGCTTGGGGTCGAATGCAGGAATGCATTTTTCACATCCACGGTAAAAAAAAAAAAAAAAGTGCGCGCAAAAATGTATTCTCATGCTAGCAATCTAAATTTCGAATTGAATTTATTCTTAAATTGTATACAAATACTTAAGGTTTCATTTGACACCGATTTGTACAAACAGAGCCAGAATCCACAATGCTATTCATATGAGACACCTGGACAAAGCGGCACTGGGGCGGGTTTTCTCCGGGTTCTCCGGTTTTGCCCGCCATCGCATTCCACCGGTGCTCCATCTTCATTCAAGTATCACCAGTGTCACCGCCTGTGGTGCCATTAATAGTTAAAGCGGGCGTTAAGCACTACCGAAAATATTAGACACTTGATTTCAGCAATATTGTTTATACAATAACGGTTGCTGGTTATTGCAGTTTATAATTAGTGCCTTGAGTTTCCTCTTGCATCTTCGTCAAGTTACATAAAGCATAAAGCTGGTAAAACGTTGTCTAGTTGTGAAAAATCTATAGCGTTGAATGTTTACTGTAAATTTTGTGAGAAGTATCCAACACTTACCTTGAAGGAATTGGTGTAATTAAAATAATAATAATAATAGTAATAATAATATTTACTTCATCCAGTTTTTTATAATATTATTATTTGGACATGTCTAGATTATTTACATTTACAATACAATTACATATTTACATTTACATTAGTTTCAGAGTTCCTTTAAATTGTATAAATATTTATTTATAAGATACATCCTTAACTTCCATTCAAATTGTTGTTTAGAAACATCTGCTACAGATTTAATTTCGGGTGGTAGTTTGTTATAGAGTCTAATTCCAAAAATATGTATGTCTCTTAGAGATACTTTTATTCACGCTATGCCTAAAGTAGCCCATGTTACCTCTTGTATAGTGATCATGCATGTGGTTGTTTTGAATTGGTTTGAGCTTCTGAGTTCACAGGTGTTTCGGCTACAAAACAGTACTCCGAAGAAAAATCTGAAATGGAAAGAATGGTACATCGGGTGGGGGGGAGCGTTTGAAATTTACGACGCGAGAATATGGCAATTTTATGAAGAATTCAATCGCGTAATAGTGCACATTTCTTTGTTTAAATTACAAATGAGTCGCCAAGAGCTGATAAAGTGCTACATGTAACGAAAGAAGAAGCGCTGTTATGGGAGATGAACAGCTTAAGTGACACCGTTGTAGTTAACTTGCTTATAAGCCGTGGAGTGGAAAGCAGCAACACAAACAGCTCAGACCACAATTCTCAATGTGGAGGGAATACAGCCGCTTTCAGAGAGCGAATAATGTGAGTTATCGGACGATGTTATTTATTTTTTCTCGTATTTTTTTTAGAGTTAATTATTACCCGTGTACACATTATTTTGTTTTTGACTATAAATATTATCACCATTACACCTATCGAATACTTTTTTTTTTTTTTTTTTTTTGTAGCTTAAAGTCCTTTAACCTGGTTGGTCATATCGGACGATGAATGAAATTGGTGAAATGATGCTCAAATGATCTCGGGGTCCATGGAGCTTAAAGTTACCCGGCATTCGTCTTCTAAGGATAAGGGAAAACCCCGAAAAAACCTTATCCGGGTAACTCACCCTAAGCGAGATTCGAACTCACGACCTGTTGAACGTGAGGCACCACACTACCCAGGCGGGCTCAGAATAATTTGGTCACTCTTTAAATTGTCGGAATAAGGGCTCTATTCGTTTTACATTAAAAATGCTTGAACGCGCCACATGATAGCATTTTTGACGCGAATGGCGGAAGGCTACATTATAACGTTGCACTAGTCACCTGGGTTTTGTTTTGGCGAGGATCAACTTAAGGCTGAATAGGTTTTAAAGCTAACCGAGCGAATGCTTTGATGAAAACAGTAGAAATTAGTAAAATCAATTGCATAAAAATCAGCTTATTTTTATACACCACACACACAAACCCACACACAATATTTCATCTTTTATTGCATTAACTTCATATTTTTCTCCACATGTTACAATAAGTGGTCAAAATACATTTTTTTTTCCAGGATTCGTTTTTTTTTCCTTTAAAAATTTAGATATGTAGGAGGCAGACTATCAATATATTAAGACACAAGACTTCAAATGGAGATAAAGTCACACAAAAGAGGACAATTCCCAATTGGAAATTTTATGTAATGTGGCAGAAAAACATTTGAAAGCCTTTATGTCTCAAATAGGAACGTGGACAATGAATACAAAATGATAAAATAACAGTTAAAAAAGGAAAATTAAGTCAATTAACTCAGATCCAAATCGATATTCCAACAAAGCTGCAATGAATATAATATTTGTAAGACCTAATTAAAGGGAGGAAGGCGTAAAGGAAACCACTACTAATCCTGCATATGTTCATACATTTTCAGATAAACAAATAACAAAGCATATCTCCGAAACGGTTAACCCTAAAAAAATGACACAAATTGTATGTTGTAACGAATCTCTATATTTTGTGACGTAAGTTGTCGTCTGTCTCTTACGGTATGCCAGTTATATAAAAATCGTCCAGAATAACGATGCTATTCCCAGAAAATTCAATTATTCACTGTTAGATCTCTTGGAGACTACTTACCTATATATCGCTGTTTCAGGCATTACCGGGTTCCCGGCATGGGTTGTAAGTATCCCCGGTAATGAAGGTATTAAACCAGTGAAGCTACGTAAGAACCTGCTCTTTATGGGAGTGGTCGTTAAAATTCAGCATCACTTATTGTTTATACAATAGGACACCTGCGGCAACACAAGGATGCTGCTCTTGAAATTGCAACTGTTTAGGAGCCTATACACAATAACCTCTTATACCTCTTTAGCACCTTCGGTCTCAAACTGCAAACCTAATACCAATCTGCAAATATCCTAAATCGTTTTTGTAGTAAAGCTCTAATAAGGGCAGACACACAGCAACTACACCTATGCTCACCAAGAGCCTACCACACTTTTACTGTCGAGGCTTTTGAGGATAGTGGTGAAGTATTGAAAGATATCCTTTTTTAACTGAGCTGGTTTATTACTGCCTATCCCATACAAGTGTAATATTACACGCATTAACAGCACTTGATAGTACATTTTAAGCAGTTATTTTTCAAAAGTCTATATCGTTATTATTTACAGTTTATAATATAGAAGTTGGTAGTTTTATTGACACTTTGAAATTGATTTGTTATAGTTTTTAAAATGTTAAGTTACACTTATTTGGCAACTCTCTGTGATTTAAATATTTTTCACGAAGTTGTGTTTCTCACAGTCTATTTTTAATTTGACTAAGGCAATAATTTGGGAAGAATAACATTTTAGCTGGTTTACAAAAATAGCAAAGTAGTTTAATAATTCGTCCCAAGATCACTCATGTTTGGTGAGCAATATCCTCTCGACTGTTTAATTTGCCTGTGAAATTTATCCACTGGCAATGGATATGATCAACACACTGTGAGTTTTTTTCCCCCCGCACGCGCACGTAGGGTCATCTAATATATTCTGATCCCAAGGTCACGAGTTTAAACCCGATCTAGGCGGTGATTTTTAAATGTCATTAGATTTCCTGGCATGCAAAGTAAGTCCCGCGGGACAACATTCCGAAACAACGACGGCGCTGATATGGTACTGGCAATTGATAACAATGCTAACAAACAAATATATATCACCTGATATTGAACCGGTGAAGAAATCACCAAACCTTCCGTGGCTTGCAGTCATTGTGGAGATATTATGAACTAATATGAGGTTTAACTGTAGTCTGCTTCGAATATTACCCTTGGAAGTAGTTGAAACCCCTTGTTTTATCGCTTATCTCTTTACCCTATTTGGTTTGGCGCCTTGATTACACTCGGGTAAATTTTACACCAATGCTGGTATCCCTGTATTAATTTGGCGCGTGAAAAGATAACCCAGTAAACGTGAAAGACAGAATGGTGTTGAAATAGTACAGAGTGATGACAAAACAATTTAAAATTAAGTAGGATATAATGAAAGCGTAGATACAGATGTCTTAGAAAACGTATACTAACAAGTGAAGTTGAAACAAGCAGTTGCACTTAACGTGTCAGTTAAAATTATTTTCTTTTTATCAAAGAGAACACCTTATTTTCAGTACAACCATTAAATGGTTTAAGAAATGGAAAAGGAAACGGACATGGAAAAGGTAAAAGAAATGGAAATTGAGGAGGAGGACATGGTAACGGGTGAGGAGGAGGAAGACGAGGAGGAAATGGAAACGGAAACAGAAACAGAAACAGAAACATCAGAATCGGAAATGGAAACTGAATCGGAAACTGAATCAGAGTCGGAGGAGTCTGAAATCGAGGGGTTAGTATATTTTTAAATTCATGTATTTTCTCCCATACTTGTCGCAGGGATGATTGGGATGTTTATTGCGCTGATCCATCGGCTAAGCATTGAGCCTCAGGGCTCTATGCTTAAAATAGTTGCTAAATACTATAAGTATTGAAAATACCATGTATAATATAATTATATATAATTTAAGTTGCTACTGGTAATTTATCAAATTATTGTTTTTATTTAATAAATAGCTATACAGAGATGTATTTTTGTATTCAATGAGTTAATCATTGTGTCATTGCAGGCGTACTCTTGAAGAGGTCCAACAAATGATTGAAGGCGCAAAATTAGACCCTAATGATTTGGAACCAATTACACAAGTGATGACTTTTAGCCCAAATCCTAATGCTGAGGATAAATATAAGTTTTTCGAAATGGATGCAACACTTCTTGGTATACTGCAGCAAGGACAGAGGTATGGCAAAAATCAAATTTCTTATACAAAGAAGAGCTATAAATTTGCTCTATACTTTGGAATTAACAGAAATATTCGAGAAAGAGAATTTGGTAAAAGTTTGCTTTGACTACAGAACAGATTTTGGAATCCCCTGCATGCAATAAAGGGCTAACTTGCAGTGCTTTTTTAAAAACAGTTAGAAATTGTTTTTAGAGGCTCAATTTTTATTCCAGTCCTCACACACACACGCTAAGCCTAATTTTGCTGAAATCTCAAAACCATATAATTTTGTCATCCCCTCTGGTTCACTTGCCGATGGTCTCTGCTTGCCTCATGTTTGTTTTAAACCAAGTAGGCTGATACCCAATATTTCAATCCTGATCTAATCTTGCCATAACCTCAACCAGAGGATCCTGTCGTTTGCTCGCTGCTTGCTCGTAATCTTTTTTCAAAAGCAGATAGAAAAAGAAGATTCATTCAACTTTTGTATACTTTAATATTTTGGCAGATACAATACAGCACGTTAAAAATGTACTGATGTCTTCTTTTGGCTTGCATTTACACTTGACATTTTTTAAATATCCATTGATATATTCCTATTTAATAAATAGCTCAACAGTCTGGGTTTACCTCGTTAGACACAACAATTTTCTAAGTTCGAGAAGTTGGTGAAAACTTGAAACATTAATTACTCAAGAACACTTCCAAAGCATAATCCAAATAGAACTATAGCTCAAAATTAACAATAAGTGCATTCTATGCTTAAAACAGTTCATAAATTTGTTCTATAGTTGAAGTAAACCTTCTTGGAGATTCTTAATATTACTCCTTATAGTGCTTAATTAAAGCATGCATCCAAAAGCATTTGGAATATGCATTTTTTTCTCTCCTTTTCATTTTTGTTTCTTTAATGTAAAACACGGGAGTACCAAGATTGACTTTAAATCTAACCATTTACATCATATGACGACCTGTCATGCATAATGTAAGACACAAGAAATGGACTACAAAATTCTCTAGCCCATGGTGCTTCTGCTAGGAAACGTTGTGCATCTCATTCTTTGGAGGTAAAGAATTGCCAACATTTAAGTGAAAAATATGCAATAAAATGACAGAGTCCTATCGCAATTTAGTCTGAGGTTAGTTATAATGCCTAATCCTTGTTTCCTATAGACTGCATCTCACCACAACCCACTTCCCTCTGATTGGCTAAGTACACCTTTGAATGCAGTGCGCAAAATCTATGTACATCAAGGTGCAGCAATAAAAGTGATCTAAATACTAAATGTCATAGGTGTTTTTGTCATCTGAGACAAAGGTTTACAACAAAGGATGCTCGTCTGTTTCATCACATCAGTCAATGAGATATGACTAGTCTCGTAACAGTTAAGAGATGAGGGGCAAACTATAAGAAACAATATATAGGTTAGTGTGTATGAACAGGATTCAAATAACCCATTCTTGCAGATTGCACTTGAGTGAGCAGCTTCTTCTATACATGCACATTAATAACAAGATGGAGCTCTTTTTTGTCATTCTACAAATATTTTGGTCTAAAAAACCATTAAAAAGAATTGGAGGGTTCCAAGCTTTCTAGTTCACTCTTCTTCTAAAGCTCTGATTTAAGTAGGAGTAAAAACATAGATTACACTCAAACTTCACTCTTGAAATAAAGCAACTTTGGACATGTTTTGATAGATGAATTTTGAGATGAGTCCATTTGTTTGTGGTATGTCAAAATTTATGATCTTGTTTTTGTTTTTTAAAACTAATAGATTTTCCCAAACTGTTAAACCAATTGAATTCTGCATTAATTTTAATACCTTGGGCTCACTGTGCAAATTATGGTTTTTGGACTCAAAAATTACTTCTGCAATTGGGCAGGCGTTGACTGTGCGGGCAACGCAGACAGGGAATAAAGGAAGCGAGTACCTATTGGCCTTACTTCACTGGTAATGTAAACAAAAGCAATAGCGCCCGCCTGAGTAGTGTGGTGGTAGCGTGTCTGCCTCTCATTCAAAAGGTTACGAGTTTGAATCTCGCTTAGGTAGTTATCCAGATAAGGTTTTTTCTTGGGGTTTTCCCTTATCCTGAGAAGACGAATGTCAAGTAACTTTAAGCTCCATGGACCCCGTGATCATTTGAGCATCATTTCACCAATTTAATTCATCGTCTAATATGACCAACCACGTTAAAAGAACGTTAAGCTACATAAAAAATAAAAAAGCAATAGGTTGCAATGTCTATGATTGGTATTATGCTTTTCTCCATCACAAAATAGTTCTTCTTAAATTCCAAGTGAGTACAGAAATATCATATTACACAATGGAATGTTGTTTAAATAACATAGATGAATGATTAAGGAACAAAATTTACTGATCATTTAATCATAGTTTATTAATGCTTATCCATTATGCTAGTTCTAACGGCTGCTTCCAGTCAGCAAGTAAGGGCAGAAACCTGTAATACCGGGGTAGAGAAATATATGCAAGGAAAGAATTATTCCTAATGTATATATAATAAGTCTTATGAAAAATACCTTACCTTCTTAGCTTAACGATAGAATTAACTGGTATTTCTAAAAGCAGCGTATAGAGTGCAAAACTTTTAAATTAGGCAAGGTGTGACATCTTGTGCCAGCAGCTTTACAAGTAACAAACTGAAAATGCAGTGCCTGTGTGTCCACATTGCTCGGCAAGAGCAAACAGAGTGAAATTTGGAGGGAATGATGGATATTGTCATGGTCACTAATTATTATTAATCTCTGTGATAATTCAGACAATTTGATTACAACTGCAGCAAATGACTCATATTTTGAAGAAGTGGGACTAGATCCATCCTCAGATTAGCTCTTCTGGTAAGTCAGTGCATTATGGCATTATATTAAAGAAATGTGCAATGCACAGTTGTGCATATGTGAATGCTAAAATTTGCAAAAAGCTTTTGGAGTGATGCATGCATGCAATACTTCAGCAAAATTTCAAAACATGTCCACATTTTATAATTTTATGGGAGGGGTTTACATTTTGTACTGAATATGTAATGACTCACCTACCTGATTTGTTGTGTTTTATTTATTATGCATTAATTATTATATCATCTATGAACAGTGAAAGTAGGTAGCTATTTCTTTTACTGCCAAACATAGGTACAAATATGCAATTTTATAATTGTACGGCAGACGAACCACCTTAGCACCATGTGTTGTGAGCACGTGTGTTCACGGAAGAATACATTCTGATTTGTTTACATCGCCGGTGAAGTAAAAATGGACAGACAATAGGTGTACTGTAGCAGTGATAACACAGGTACAGTTGCCATTTGTTCAGCGGTGATTCATGTGTGGGAGTGCAAGTGGTTGAAGAATTCAACACCAGATTTAATGAAATGATAGACCTGGAATCTGATATTCAGTTATTTGGTGCACCTTTGTCTGTTGCTATAGAAGTTCTTTCTATTCTGGAATTTGTCTGAGTTCTATATCATTCTGCAAACTTCTGGTGAGCATTTTTCATCTGATGAAGATGCCACTGTTGCAACAATGGTGCTCTAAATGACATCCCTAAAGAAGCTTGGACTGAGACATTTTCTAAGTGGTTCCAAAGGATGGAAAAATGTAAAAGTGGCTCAGGGAGAACCTTTTGAAAATCTTTAATTGTTATTATCTAAGTAAAGTTTTTTTTCTAATCTCTACCAAAACTTTCACATAACCCTGATATTGCATGTAAAATCAGATGAATATATACAGTAAAGCCCCATAATTATGCTCTTCAAGAGATTGTGACCTAATAAATTACCAGAATTGTGTTATATATGAATATTATTTATTAGATATGAAAAAGCAATTTTGACAAAATTTAATAAGAAATGCAATACAATAAATGTTATTTCTGAATATTCGGGTGCAATGTAGTACAGAATAAAGAAAAGAGATCAGTCCTTATTTAAATAAATGTTTAACTGTTGATGGCTGTGTAAATTCATATCGCTGATTATTACATTTATACTTTTCCAGTTTGAACTTCTTACGACAACTCACTATACACTGCACAGAATTCAAAGAAAGACCAAAAGGATAAAAGACTTTGACAGGGAGCCTTTTAAAAATTTAAATTCCATTCAAGAAAAGAATACGCCGATAGCGTTGATCATAGGGGTTTTCCAGGTAAAGCGCTTGACCACTGAGCACAGCCAAACTATTTTCTCATCCTTTTCTTCTTCAATCAAGAATTGGGCTACTGCCTGTTCTGGTTTCACGTCAATCCAGCATCTAGTTCTTTCCACCAATCTCTGACCTCTTGGTTTATATTCCATTATTTGTTGAGGTATTCTTTCTAAATGTTGAAATCAATTCTCCCTATTTCATTAATTTTGTTTTTAATTTAATGTTTAGTTCCTTTCTTAAAGATATAAGAAAGGAACTAAACCATGTACTATAATACATTTACTAAAAACTATTAAATTTTATTAATCATAAACTATTAACTAAATTTATTAACTGTAATATTTTTATTAAAACATTTAAAAAGTTTTCAAATTATTATATAACATTTTTGTTTGTTTGACCCGAAAAAAGTGCTAATGACAGGTTATGGAAGTGGTAAAGTGGGTAAAACTGTGCAGTATTTTAATGGAACACCCAAGAACTTCATAAAAAGAGCATAATTTAACAGGATAGCATTATAATCTGGAGTCAATCAGAGGCTTTTATTGTATTTGCATTTAAACACAATGTTTTGATAATTTATCATGTTGTTATTAGAAAGTATCTCAGAAATTGCTATTTACTTTGCAGCTTAACACTTAGAGGAGATGACGAGGAGGAAGTGGTTCTTTGTACTGACAAGAACACATATGAGGTAAAGGAGGCAGAAATTTCAAACAGTTTAGTTGTTGTCCCGGGTCTTCTATGGGCAAATGACGTCAAATCCACTGCTACTGAGAGGACACTGGAACCCAAACAGGTTTGTGTTAACACTAAATGTCATAATTCTTGTAGAGGATCATTATTATATATGTGATTTTTTTTTTTATCTTTTATTTAAGCCTAAAATTTGATAAAGATCTATACCCCTATTTGGCAATGTTGATAACAATTTATACTGCATAATTGAGTGTGAGGAAACTAAAATGTGGAGAGAGAAAGTATGGAACAAAAACTGAGAAAAGCTTCCACCAGAGATGTTGTACTTGAAATTTTTTGGAAACAATAAGAAAGAATTTCTGAAACAACTAGGCAATTATACACTTATAACTAGGTAAGAGAGAAATGGGGGAGGAAAATCACCCAAGGAAGAGAGGATCTTAATAGTAAAACTGATGAGTTTGTAACTTATAAAATAGATAAACAGATTAAGTAGGTGGGGTATAAAAATATAGAAATAGAGGGAAAGGTACATATACATAAATAACCAGGGTATTAACTGTATATGATACCAAATTCTGAAACTCAGGGAAAATAACTATATGTGTATGAAGTTTGTAACTTGAAAAGATGAAATAAATTATCTATCTATATATGATACATGCTCTTGTGGCCTTTCTCCCTTTCATTTTTCCTTCACCATCTAGTGGAACTTCGGGGCATTATTTTCCTCTCAAAGGTGCTTTGGCTTCTCTTATGTGTGATAAGTGCTAGAAGAATCATAAGGCCTATTTTCTTTAATGAAACAATGCAGAGGAATACCAGAGACTAATTCTAGGACCATTTTTTGATTGCAAGAAAAATCTTATTCATGGTTCCAACAAGATCCTGCAACAGCACATATGGATACTGAATCAATAAGTGAAATATGTTTCTTGACAGGAATTATAAATGTTGATTTGTTGCTCCTCATTACCCCGTCCTATGTAGTTGCAATTTTTATTTATGAGGTTCTTTGAAAGATAAAATGTATCATTCTAACCCTCGTACGCTATAGGAATTAGTGATAACATGACATAAGAAATCATAATCTGCTGCTGAGCTTTGGGAAGTGAGTGACAACATTTTCACGAGTTTGTGAGCAGATGGTCAACATTTCCAGCATCTACCATAAGGTAAGGATCTCGGTGACTCTTGGTTCTCTTGCACAGTGGAGAGAAGCTGTGAGAGTGCTTACTATATATAATGTTGACTCTATATACGTGTATGATCTCTATATGAATGAAAAGTATGAGTACATTCAGTATTTGTTAGGAACTTCATATAAAATAGTGGCACCCGCCTGGCTGGTGTGTTGGTAGCATGTCTGCCTCACATTCAAAATGTGAGTTCAAATTCGCTTAGGGTGAGTTACCCAGATAAGGTTTTTTGGGGGGTTTTCCCTTATCCTGAGAAGACAAATGTCAAGTAGCTTTAAACTTCATGGACCTTGAGATCATTTGAGTATCATTTCACCAATTTCATTTGTCGTCTGATATGACCAACCAGGTTAAAGGATGTTAAACTAAACAAAAAAAAAAAATAATGGCTGCTCAAATTAACTGCCTCCATGGTCAAGTGGTCAGCGAGCTGACTTCTCACCTGGAGGAGTGGGGAATTTTTCTTTAACCGAAATTATTCCCTATCCCTCCACCGTCTGGAAGTATGAATGTGAGAGTGAATATGCATGCCTTTAATGATATATACACTTTTACTGTATACATACACACATATATGAGCTGCCCTCCATGGTGTAATGGTTACCATGCTAATTTCATATACCCAAGGTCGTGGGTTCAAACCTGGCAGAGGATGATAGATTTTTTTCAGGCATAAAAATCCTTAGCATGGCTTCCTTTGGAAGGGAAGTAAAGCCGTTGGTCCCGTGTCGTAGATTAATGGCACGTAAAAGAACCTCAAGCCGGATAGAGAGGCCTCTGAGCAAAATTAAGCAGTTTTTCACGCCCACTATAGAATGGGAAGCTGAGAACTGTAGCAGTTAAAGAGCGTCCATAAATAACACTCCATTTATATTTTTTTACACACATATTTATTTATAATATCCTTTTATAATATCCAGTTCATTATGCTCTGTTTGTAAAGTCCCTTTATGTTCCATAATAATACTGCATGATTTTACCCCCTATAACACTTCCAAATCCCACTATTACCAACTTTTAGGACCAAAAAAGAATACAAATATTATATAAATTGCAAAATTTTGAATGTTTTTATAGTATGATAAGAAAATATGTAGTTTAACCATATGGTCGGCAGTATCTGGTGATAACATTAGCTTTTCTTGAAAGGAATTTAGACTTTCTAAAGGCTTCCATGTGTGTTTTATCCTTTTATTGTGTATTTGCTTTAACTTGAAAGGATAAGTAGAAAGATTTAACAATACATTCCACACAGCAGTTGGCAATCCTTAACTGCCTAACCTCAATTCCTGATTGCAAAGGTTTCCCTCATTTCCCAACACCTGCTTGGCTCAAGACGAAATCCAGTGAAGCACAGTGATAGGTATCAGCATATTTTCCTTATTTCACTGTCAGAAAATAAGTACAACTGCTAACAGCATAATTACAACTGATACCGTGAGAGTATTATGCAGTGAAGGATGACTGTGACAGGATTTTCCTTCACTCGGACCATCATTAATGCACTCCATTCTCTAGGCAGGTCAGGTAGCAGAAAAATGGCCATGTTTCAACATAAACCTCAGGTACTTTAGTCTTTTTTTGAATTGTGTGCAATGTATAGCAAGTTGTCATACAGTAGTACAAAATGACAAATTGTAAATGTAATAATTGGCGGTAAGAGTTCACAATATTCAACCATTAAAGAGTTTTCATCAAAAATGATCTCTTGTCCATTATGCACTGTACTCCACCCAAATATTCAGAAAAATTTATTATGTTGCAGATTGTGTCAAAAGTGCTTTTTCATACCTAAAAAATTATATCCTGTGTGCTGTGCTATCCTGACTATTGTCCCTTGAAGAGTGTAATTATGGAGTTTTAGTGTGTGTGTATAATTAACCTAGTGTCAACCTTCAGATAATATAGTTGTTTCACAAATTAAAGGCCTCTGATGTGACTATGGCAGTTAAAGGGGACTATATATAAAAAAAAAAAAAAAGATACGGCTGCTCAAATTGTTTTCTCTAGTACATTAGTACAATATACATAGTAGGTAGAGAAGGTATAGTATTCCATTAAAATTTGGTACTCAGATTTGGCATGAAATACATTTTAAGGTCTCCTAAATCCACAAAAAGCCTTTTTAGAAGAAGGTGCTGTGCGGGTGTGTGTCCAGCATAGCTCAAAAACCAAAAGACTATTAAATACCAAACTTTGTATTTAAGTTTAGTATCTTCCAAGGTTGTGACTAGTTATTTATATCATAGATAAATGTTTATCTTGAATTTTCTGGGAATAATTTCTGAAGACCTTTCATTCTGGGTGAGTTTTTCAGAATTTTGCATAACTAGTAAGAAATAGACAAAAGTATACTACACAAAAAATGGTGATCTCATTAAAACACACAATGTCCTATGCATATTTGTTGTATAGTTGACCATTTCCAAGATATTGCTCGTTATTAGTTTCAAGTTTAAACTACATACTTTTCTCAAACAGGGTTTTATTTTCCTGTCATCTTATTTTGTTTACTGCTGGCCTTGCAAAGTGAACCGAACTTCAGTTCATCAGCTTTTAAGAGATATGAACATCGCTTTAGCGATATTTCCCTTCTGCTTCCAAGGAATCAAACAGTAAGACCATTTCTGCCCAATGCTTATCCTGTTGTGCATGATGTACATAAAACAATATCTTTTTTAAGAATACCTTGTTTGTAGAATACGTAGAGATAGACATTTGAATGGAATACATCAGATTTTTTTTTCTTCTTTCTTTCTTTCCTTCCAATCTTCTCAACAGGGTGTATCATCAAGGTGAAATTTAAGCAGTGAATGTCACAGTAACATATTCCTCTACAATACAGTTCATGAAGTTATTCATTTTTTGAACCAATAATAAGAATTTTATAACTGCCCCTCTTAGCAGTTTATAGAGGAATTTGATTGCAACCTATCAAAACATTTGTATTTTTATGGTGAGTAAAATTTTACCTTAATAAAGGAAGTATCATTTTCTTATGTATGCAGGCGGAAGGTATTTTCCATAGATATTTTGAACCGAAACTGGGTAGACCAAGACTGCAGAAGCTTTGGCGTCTCCTGGAAGGCAGCAGATACAAAGGCCCTGAACATGAAGAAGAATTATTGACTTCTGGAGTCAAATTCTACACACTTGAAGATCTTTTGGACGATGTACAAAGCAGCGAGCAAGAACTGACTGATGAGTTATCCAAGAATTTCGTCTGTCGCTTGGGAGGTTAGTATTCATAATACATTTGATACCTCCAATAGTTTGTGGCACTTCACATGATGTTTCATAGAGCAGTCAGCTTTTAAAAGATTTGACTATCACTTTAGTCTAATGCATTCCCTTATTGTGCTTCTACTTACAAAGAAGCAAGTAATGAGACCAATTCTGCTAATGTTTATTTTGATTAGCATGAAGTAGATAGAAGAATAAACATTTTAGCAATAATTTGTTACATAGATGTAGAGAAAGATCATGTAAATGGAACACATCAGATATTTTTTAAAATAAAGTAGCTTCCATTTATTAAATACTTTGTTAACATTGTGTATGTATTGTCTTCATATTAAAACAAAGTATTCTGAATCCATAAAAATGACATTTGTATCCAACACCACCTTTTTCCCCTTTGTTTTCATTAACAGCAGATCTACTGTATATGCACTTTAATTTTTGGTAACACATCTGCAACAACTCTTTCAAGTCTTTTGCATTTACTTGCTACTATTTCTGTTTTTTCTTCTCAAGATAACTGGAGGCTTTTGGATCATGAATACCATTTTCGTGTTTTGTCTCTGATACTGAATGTTGTGGATGAGAACTCTTGGCCATTGGATGGAGTTAATCGGACGATAGTTTTAGAATCCTTGACAGCCATTGTACCTACTGAGATTCTAGACCAGTGCTTCTTGTGGTACACAGAGGTAGCAAAAGGTGTTGTCAATAATGAAGGTAAGCATATAGGAATCTTAACTTATGAAATGCTATTGCTTCTAGAAATGGAATTGTGGACTATTTTCCCAAAATTTGTTTTTTTATATGTCACAATTAGGGACTTATTTTTCTCCAGAGACAGTGTCATTTTTTAAATTGTCTGAATATACATTTTATTAGCATATTTATCTGAATACAAGATAATGTTTTTTCCAAATGCCATGCAGGGCAAACTAAGTTTCAAACTTTGTGCGTATAGCAGTAGTGAAGCCTGGGGGAAATACATCACTGGCAAGGTCGTGACGCATGTGACAGATTTTGTGCATTTCATTTTTCTTCAAAAAGTATCTGTTAACAGACCTATGAGCATTCTCATTGGAAAAAAAGATGACTCTCCAACACTGAAATAAAACTAGAGGAGGAGGAGAAATGCCCTTTCTGCTTGAGCATTGGCTTGCAATACAATGTTATGTGCAGCAATGTGATAGGAAGTCCTTAATGTTAGTATATTGTACCAGGAGTTACTAACTGTAATGACATGTTGTTAATATTGGCTCACTCCATAAAATTAACCTAATAAGCAAGAAATGGAGGATTGGTACTTCTCTCAATTTAGACTCCCTTTGTGAAAAAAACTGAAAAAACAATGTAAATATTGAGGCAAGTCATATGTGTGTAATTTTAAAGTAAGGACAATAATTCAAGGTGCTACACATTCCAGTTGAAACTTAACGCTATAATATGACTGAATCAGCTGCTCTAGCAAGGAGATACCTGCTTCCAGAATGCCTTTTGACTTCATCACATTGTGCTACTGATGTAGAAAATACATAGCCTGAACAGTAAGTCGTACATTATTGCAGTTTTCACCATTATTATGTACAACCTAAAATCTTACAGAATATTAAATAAAGTAGTCGTGTGTGAATATTTAGTTCAGTCCTCCTTTAACAGCTCTTCAAAATTAATTTGAATGTTCTTATAATAAGGGGTATCTTTATTATATTTCAGTGTGTTTCATAGAATGGTGATTTTAAAAAATGTATAAAATTACATGTTCTTTAGTCACCTGTGGTGTAGTGGTTATCCTGCTAGCCTCTAAAACCCAAGATTGCAGGTTCAAACCTTGCAGAGGGTGATGAATTTTTTCGGATGCAAAAATCCTTAACATGGCTTCCTTTGGCAGGAAAGTAAAGCCAGTGGTTCCCGTGTAATGTGCATTTGCATGTAAAAGAACCCCATACCTTGAAAGAAGAAGGCTTCTGGGCAAAATTTTCCACCATTTTGCATCTGCAAGTCGTGGTTTCGTCTTAAAGTGCCATTTTTGGGCAACAAGCTGATCCCTCATCACTATGGCACATAGCGATGAACTCTCAAACTAGAAATTCAAATCTGATTATGGAAACATCATAACAATGCTCTTTGCTCCACTTGGGAGTTAAAGGAAATACTACTGCCATATGACCTTTCAAAAAATCATTAATTTAAGAATAAATAAATGATTTTAAAACATTGTGTTTTATATATGGACCTACAGTTATACTTTACCTAATACTTATATACTACTTTTATTTGGATTCAAAATAGTTACTAATTTAAATTTAGTTAGAAAGCTCTTCAAAAATTCTATCAGTTTAGTTGCTCAAGCTCTAAATTCTTTGGTGTAAAATCTGACTGCTCACACAGAGTATTTTACACCTGGGTTGCACAACATGCTGTAGTTGGCTGTCTGTCTTTGCTGTTAAATTTATACTCCTGTAAACCTGTACACAAAGGTAACAAAATTAACTCTTGCCTGATAATAAATGTTAAAAATTATATTCTTCCATAACTAAAGCATTGTACACATTTAGTATTATGGAATCAAACACAGTGAAACAATTCATACAAGACACTTGTAAGTAGAAGGAGTCAACTTGAACACTCTTGATAGCTTTACTCACCTGTTTATTAAGCATAACATGCATCATGAGCATGAACTCGCATCATTGCCTGCATGCTGGCTGCCAGATGATCTCCAGAAAGTATTGTCGATAACCTGAGGTGTCATCTGGTGGCCTGTTTATGAAACTGAACAGTGGGTTGTCTGCTAATGGCAAATGAAAGTTCATGATACTGTTTTCAAATTTCTTGATCACCCAAGGCACCTTACAACAAATTCAGCATTAAAAATCGTATCAATTCAAGAAAATCTGATCCCATACCCCAAGAGAAAATCAGGAATATACTGTATCCAATGCAAAATTTGTGAGTGGTTATATATCGGGAAAACCAAATGGAACATAGACCCACAATTAAAGAAACACTAGCATTGCAGTAAACTGAAACAGGCCAAGTTATCAGCAGTTGCCTCACAATTTTGGTCCCAAATCCATCATAAAGAAATTATAATCAAATTATTATAACTGGCCCAGAAGCCTAGAGAGCTTGAAGTATGGGAAAATATTTACATCAAGAAATTTGAAAACGGCATCATGAATGTGCAAGCAAACAAACTGTGAGCTTGGAAGTATGGACACCAAGATGGGCAGTGGATTTATCTTTCTCATAAAAACCTGCATAACATGATTTAGTCATACTTCTAGGAGTTCTGAGACATGAGAGAGTTGCATTGCTTTATTGCATTTTTATTACTTTCTCTATACATACTATGTACATAGTGTATAGAGAAGGTAATGCACTCCACCAAAAAATTTGATACCGAGATTTCACCGCAAAATATATGTTTTGGAGTCCACTGTATCAAAAAAAAAAAATTTTTCAGAAAAAGGTCTGCGTGCATGTGTGTGTGTATGTGTGTGTGTGTCTGTCTGTGAACACGATAACTCGAAAACTAAAAGTCAGTAAAATACCAAACTTGGTATTTAGGTTTAGTATCTCTCAGGGATGTGACATGAAGATTTTGAGAAAAATCCCCCACCCCAAACTACCCTTTACATAGAACTTTTTCAAAATATTTTTATTTTCTAAAAAATTGCTCTTAACTATTTTGATTAAAATATTGTATATTAAAGATATTTAGCTGACAAATAAAATGTATATTTTGAATTTTCTAGGAATAGCCTCTGAAAACTACTTTATTCTGGGCCAATTTTATGGAATTTTGCATAACTGCTAAACCGTAAGAGATAGACAAAAACTTACCACACAACAAATGTGGAGCACTTTAAAACACACAATATATGTTATATACATTTTTTTCGTGGAGGTGATTGTTTTTGAGATATTCCTTGTTTTTGGTTTCAGCTATAAAAAATATATTTTCTCATACAGGACTTTGTGAACTCGTGTCCATATAAACAAAGGAACTTCAGTCACATAGCAACCAGCCTTTAACTATCACTTTAACTTATGGTACTTCCTTATTTCGCTTCTACTTACAAGGAAGCAAGTAATAAGTCTATTTCTGCTAATTTTTTTTCGATTAGCAGGAAGTAAATAGAAGCATAAGCTTTTTAAAAATAATTTGTTGCACGGATGTAGAGAAAGTCATGTGAATGTAACACATCAGATTTTTTTTCTTCTCTGTTCATTCTGCGTTTACTGTTTTTATATTGGACTATGAATGAAATTGATGAAATTATACTCAAAATGATCTCAGGGTCCATGGGGCTTAAAGTTACTCAACATTGGGCTTCTCAGGATAAGGGAAAACCCAAAAAAAACCTTATCCAGGTAACTCGCCCTAAGTGAGAGTCAAACTCGCAACTTGTTGAATGTGAGGTAGACATGCTACCCTTACACTACCCAGGCTGGCCCAGTTCATTGTTTTATGTTGTATTTTTAGTAAGTGTTTTCATTGTAAGAATAGTCACGGTTCAGAATCAGTTAAAGTCACTGAACTAAAGAAACTTGCAATCTGTACCTTATCATTGGAAAAGAAGGTAGAACTGGTAAAAAGAAGATCAATGAATCCAGTGTTCCAAGTTTTCATGCATTTTGAAAATAAATAGATTTGGAATTAATTTAAATCACAATTTAGTTGATTTGTTTAACATCTCTTTATATTGAATCAATCTGTTTTTAATGCATTATGAATTCCTATTTATATAAGATGACATCTACAAATATTTAATTTTATTCTGCTCACAGTTTTTTTAATAGATCTAAGTGTGAAGCACAAAATTCATAACTCATGAATGATTAAACTACTGCGCTTACCATTATTTTATTTGGAGAATAAAAAAAAAATCTAACAATGGTTGATGAGAGGCAGAGATGTATATGGAAATTGCTGGCATACATTTCTTTGGCTGAGATGAAAAGCATTAATTTGAAGGACATAAATCGGAGACATGCATAAAATGTCATCCGAGTTGGTTTAATGGTCTCATATGGATTTGTTTCATTTTGCAGGTGAACCTTTATACAAGTTACATGGAGAGAGAATCTGTCGCTTTCTTGCTGAATCACTCTTACGACCTGCAGGAAAGTTTCTTTTGAAAGACTTCTTTTCATCATGGCAGCAAAGTGTACCTGAAGGTTAGACATTTGTACACAGTCTTAAATCTAGGATATTTTGGAATTTTTGAAAAAAAAAAAGAAAGTCTGATAAATATTCTTGGCTTTCTCTACCCATTCTTCAGCAAACTGTTGTTACAAAAGGTTATATTTCCTTGTGACCACAATTGGGATTAAGGAATACACAAGGCTTAAGTGATAGTCAATTTTTTTAAGAGTCAGTCACTAAGAGACGGCTTGGAAATTGTTCCCTTTGTACTATAAGCAGAAACAAAAGTGAATGATAACTTCCCATTATAGTATAGTATTCTTTTAAAATTAAAACCAATAAAAGGAATATGTTCTTTAACTCCATAACCATAATGTTTTTGATATAATTTTGTGTACTTTTAGGAGCTCTACTTTTTTTTTTTTGTAATAAGATTTTGTCCCATCTATTATAGAGTAACAGTTATACAAAGTCATCCCTAATGAAGAGGACTTCAGAAGCTATTCCCAGAAAATTCCATGACATTATATTTATCATGAAAACCTCTTAAATATGTTGTATTTAATCAAAATTGATTGACCCATTTTTGCGAAAGTTTATCAAGTTTCCATATTAAGGGGTTTTCTTGGAAGAAGTTAAGTTAGGCATTTATCAACTTTTTTAGTTGTTTATTGCTTGTAGACACATACTCACAGGATATTTTCCTTAAAATGCATTTAAAAATGCAATTTTTATTTTTTATTCGGGGGCCCAAAATTGTGTTTTTAGTGAAATCTTGGTATCAAAGGCAAACCCAGTAGCTTCCAGGTAGTAGTAGTGCAGTTTATTTCAAAGTTTTTAGTTACTGGATTTCTAGCGGCTAAGAAGTGATGTAGAATGCATCCAAATCATTTTCATATATGGAATTACCAAGAATTCTATGCAAGATTTCAATTAAATAGTCAGCAATGATGGTTCAAGAAATCATTGACACAATTAAACACATAATCAACTGTAACCTAAACTTAATTTGAAATTTATACCTCATACTTTTATCAAATTCCTTGTCATACTCATACCATCACATCCACAACAAAATGTTTTATATTTTAGTAACAAAACTATCTTGTCAGAAACAATGCTTTTCTTGGCATTTTACTTAATATCTACACTATGCAGAGCTGTTAAAATTGTCTCATCATTTTAATCCACTCTTGGTTTCACAACTTTTTCCAATGATTGTTGATTCGATTGTCATTTTAAATAAAATTATAACACTGTGTAAGTTTTAAAATGGGACCTCAATCACATATCTAGGAACATTACAGCTTGAGTTCTAATAATTTCAAGTTTGATCTTTAGACAAATTTTTTATAAGTTTTGAAATTTTGCAAAAAATGGAAGTTTGAAATTTTTTTTTTTAAAAAAAAATTATTCATCTCATACTGATGTAAATGTAATCTAAAAAGGAGGTAAAACTTTAAAATTGTTGGCTGATTTGATGTGGAATGATAAAATGTGGAAGTTTCTCAATAAATGCTTTTCAGATGTACATAACTATTTTTGTTGTTATTATTATAGGTCTTAAAACAGCAGAAAAATATTTGGAAGGTTTTGCTATTGTAGATAGAAACTCAAAACCTGAGATTGTATGGTACTTCCCAGAAAGAGACCTTCCTGAAAACATCAATGAGCGGTTCAAGATCCTTTTCCACACAAAAGAGAAATGGACACTTGAAGAAATAAAACCATATATAGAGTAAGTTTTATTGCTGTTAAATGGTGTCTATCTCATCATGAAGGACTAGTTAATTATAATTACCTCTTTTCACAGGAAATTAACAACACCTAAAATGAATGTGAACGGATATTTAGCAAAATATGCAAGGGCCTTTACCATTGGGGGAATAAGGTATTATGGAGCAAAACATGGAAAATAGTTCCTTTGGTTCTACAGGAATGATGGTAAGTTGCAAAATAAAATTCTTTGCATTTCATAGAGTTCAGAAAGTGCAACACCCTAAAGTATAACTCCTATTGGATATCTAAAGACAGTTTAAGATACAAAGAACTCCTCCTTTGACATTATAGGAGATATATACATTAAAACTCAAAAAGCTAAAATCAAACAAGAGAAGCTTGATGTTGTGAGGAAATTCTTTCTTAAAACTCCATATTAAATCTTTAAGTTCATCTTAAGATTTTAGGATAAAGGGCCTAAGGTTTTCAACAGTTGTTTTTGTGCATTGGCAAACACTTGAATATGAGCTTATTTCTGTGGGTTGTGCTCCTTTGCACTTCTGAAGTTAAGTTTCCACTATAAAAACAACAAGAGTAAAAAAATTGCTTTAATGGCTGCTAACAACAAAATAAAAATCTTCAAGAAACAGCCATGCTGAGAAGCTGTTACATTTGAAGCAAGAAAAGTAAATCAGAGAAGTGAACCAATATTTGTTGTATCACAGAATTAAGAGGGATTTGTAAGGGAGATAAATTACATTAAAGAAGGGGCAAATATGCATTTGAAATGGCCAGGGGAGAAATTTTATGGATTGGCAAGCGACGCAGGTAAACATGTACCGTTACTAGAGGGACTCAAACAAAAGGGGATGAAAGGTTCATCTCCCGATGGTGGCCATGATCAAGGGGAAAAAGCAATGGGATCCATGTTGGCCGGGAAAAGGGATACCTGCTGTGAGGGTTGTGGTGAAATAAGACGTGCTAGTTGATTCAGCAGGAGAAACAAATGGGCTATGTACGTTCGTTATAGGAATAGTGCTAACTAATACACCATAACAAGCGTCACAAGTAATAAGGGATGATAGGTGCAGTTGTGTGAATAGTAGTTGAAAGGAGGAATGCGTGTGTGTTCTACAGCAGATAAAATCCAAAGAAAAGAAATAATGAGTTCAACAGTAATTGTGAACTCAAAGGAAACCACTTGTGTCTTAACACCACCCCTCGCTGACGTATCCTCAGGGTGTTCACTTTCACATCATTCCTTGATCTCCCAAACTGTCACACAGGTTTCAAACCTGGAACCTTTAATCAACTCCATAATGTGCCAATTACCACAGAAGGAAGGCCAATTTACAAACAAGATACTAGTGATTTTTTAATAAAAACTTAACAAGTTATTGGCCATGTCACTGAAATAAAATTCAGGCTTTCGACCAGTGTAGACTCCATAACGTTCATCAGACTACTGTTCAGTCTGGGTGGCTGAGTAGTTAGGTGCTGACCTTCTTTTCTCAAGGTCATGGGTTCAAACCCAGTCCAGACCAATGGTTTTTAAATCTGCTTATAAGCGGCTGCTGCACGTCAGAGTAACTGGCGCTTAAAAGAATGTTGCAGGATGAAATTCTGACTATGCGCAAAACACATGTGAAAGAAAAGAAATGAAATTCAACAAAGTTTGCAGTGCTGGGTTGACCCATACAACTAATGGTGGAGAAGACCAATTACATGCTTCCTTCCCATGTGCATGCACTGCACTTTTTGACTGTGCTGCCAATTCTCTTTAAGCAGAACATATCGTCAATAGTTATTTGCTTTAGTCCAGGTGAAGCTGTTTGTACCTGTGTAATTTACTGCATTATTCTTGTTATAGTTATTCTTATAGTTAATGTTACAGTTTTCATTGTTTGCATCTTACAAAGCAATACTCTGAACTGTTAACCCCTTCCAAAGTTCAAACTGCATCTGTTGATACCTACTGACGTCAGACAGTTATGGCAGAAACAAGATCGCCTACTACTTGCCAGAGTAACATAAATTGCAATATTGCTGAGACCTGGTGGGAAATGGTAGAACTCTTTCCTCCGCTGCCTCAGCAAGCCCTTGAGGGACTGAAGCCAGTCAGCCAGCCAGCTTGAAAACCTGCTTTTGGATAGACCATCTTCAGAAAGCCCACCGAAACACTATGCATAGCTGCATAGGGTAGGCAAAAGTGAGGTCTCTTTCAGCTTGGGCAAAATAGGGGTTATACGAATTGGTAATGCTTGGGACATTCAGGCATTTACTTTAATATTAAATTCTGTTTCATTGCTTGTACTTTGAGTTGGATTTATAATATACAGAGAGCAATTAGAACAATAATGAACCTGAAAAACAGCTAACTATAAGGAATGGTTTAAAAAACTGAAAATCATGATACTGCCTAGCATCTATATTTATGAGATTGCTATACAAATGAGCAAAAAGTTTGGAAGTTTATAATAAAAGTTAAGAACAGATAATCATAATACTAGGAAAAGGTTACAATAGCATGTTACCTTTCATAGGAAGAAAATATATGAGTTTAGTTTCAAATACAATGGTATGCACATCTATAATAGACTTCCTCCAGAAATAAAACTAATCACATTGTTTAAAAAAAATTAAAAATAGCTTAAAACATATTTGATAAGTGTTATTATTTCAAAGAGGAATATTTAAGTGAGAGAAATGTATAAACTAGTTTTAAGTGTGCATGTGTGCGCACGTGCCTGTGACTAAAAATGTATAACAATGTGCTGATATCATGCATGTGATGTAGACAAGAAATGAATTGAAACTGTAACTTAAAAAGGTACTGAATGTAATGATTGTAATGAATTCTAAAATCAGATATATCTTTAATGACTGATAAAAAAAAAAGGGTTTATTCTAATAAATATGGTGAAACTCTGCCAGTGTTTTTGCAGTTTCTTAGAAAATTTTCCTAGACCTTTAAGATCTTTGTTTATTTAAAGATTCCTTTTGGGGGTTTTTGTACATTAGTTTTGCCTAGGATTACTACAGTACTTCACACAATAGTAAAACGGGCAACAGTGCCTTTCTCTGTCATAGCTGGAGATACAGCAGCAGTATTATATTTAGATAAATGAAAATAAACAAAAATATAAATATGGTAGCAATATTTCAGTGTCATCATTTAAATATATAATTCAATGTTTTCTATTTCCAGCTTGATGCTCATCACATGGCAGTGCCCAGTGCTTACATTCAGCCTTAAAGACCAAAAAGAAGAAGAAAAAAATTAGGCAAATTACTAGCTCTTTCATCACTGTGCTGAGGTGTTCAAGTCCCAAAGGAACTGCAATGTGCTGCTGTAAAGACTTTTTTATGTGATACTAGTTGACCTGAAACCCTTGATACTTTTTTGTGGTATAAGTAATGGATGTGAGCACAACAGAGTCCCAAAAACTCAATTGCCATTGACCTAAATTGTTCCTGGATTTCTATGCGTTTCTTTTCAATATTGAATATATTATGAAACTAGTCGTATTTCCTTTCTATATTCACTGATTGCCATGTAGGACAGAAGTAATTTTTGCAAAGTGTGTGAGCACTATGACTTCACAGATTGAGGCAAGTTTTCGTGGAAGTTGAAAGATATGTATTTGTTTATTTAATTTTTATTAACTGTAGTGTCTGTGAATATTGGTATGTGAAGAGAACTTAAAGGAACTGAGTTTTATCCAACTTTAAAATGGAAGTATTTGAGAATTAAATAAACTAAAATGATGTATTATGATTTAATTAGCCTTTCTGATAAGATGGGAAGAAAGTTTTCTTTACAGCTCTTTACGCAATTGAATCAGCAGGCTTCTGTTTCTGATACTACAGGGTTGCTAAATTATAAGGGAACGTCTCTTGCAGCCTCTCTCCACTGCGCAAGAGATCCAATAGTCGCCGGGAAAGTGGTGCCGGCAAAGGTGCACACATCTTAAGATAAATTACGGAAATGTTGACCTTTTGCTCACATACGGGCAGCACAATTTGCAAAAATATTCTCGCTACCCATCTAAACTTAGCAGCAGGAATCCTTGTGATTTCTTTCATGATATCACTAAGCTTCTGTAAATTACACAGAGATATTTTGCTGCTGTGCTTAGGTGAATGAGCGAGAACATCTTTAACTTGTTATACTGCCTGTAAGTTTTATTAAAACCCAAGTGGTGCAAAAAGGATGATGTACAGATTATAGTGTGTGATCTAACTGTATTCATCTAACAACATTGTTTGTACAAGGTGTGATTAAAAAGTATCAAACATTAGTTTTTCTTGTGTAAACCAATGAAGAGTGAGAGACTTTCTTCAGAGGAAATGTGGTGGGGATATTTGTGAATTTTTTCCCACCTGCAGAAAGTGTCAGTTGCTCGCAGTTGGCATACAAATGAAGACATGTAGTGAGCAGTCATTGGATTTCAAAATGATGGAACTTGAGCGGCAATATTGCATCAAATTTTTTGTCTACCTCCGTGGTGTAGTGGTTATCATGCTAGCCTCTTATGCCCAAGGTCATGTGTTCAAACCTGGTGGAGAGCGATAGATGTTTTGGGGCATAAAAATCCTTAGCATGGCTTTCTTCGGAAGGAAAGTGAAGCCGTGGTCCCTTGTTGTAGATTTATGGCATGTAAAAGAACCTCAAACCTAATAAAGAGTCATCTGAGCAAAATTAAGAGGTTTTTCATGCCCAGTATAGAATGGGACAGTGAAGATCATGGTAGTTACAAGAGTCCATAAATAAAACTCCATTTCTATTGTATCAAGTTTGCCAAAAGCTTGGCGATACCTAAATGGAAACCATTCACAAGATTCAACAGACTTTCAGAAATGATTGCATGAGCATCTTACATATACAATGTACAACCACTTCAAAGTTAACTCATCAGTAGACAGTGCACCATATTCAGGTAGGTCTTAACAAGCCAAAATGACAATGCCATTGAGCAAGTGTGGACTATGGTCTTGCAGGACCATCATATTGCAGTCCTAGAACTTGCAAATGAGATAAGGATTGGTATATTGAATTTTGACCAAGGATTTGGATGCAAGGAGAGAGCCTGTGGAATTTGTATTGAAGCTGATAACAATGAAGCAGAAGCAACTTACTCTGGACATTGCATAGGACTTGCAAACAGTGGCCCCAATTTCTGAACACCATGATCACAAGTGATGAAACATGGGTAAAATGGAGAAACCAAGAAGCATTTGTCACAGAGACAACATCCATCATCCCCGAAGCCAAAAGAAGCAAGGTAGGTCTGCTGCAAAAGTCAAGATAATGTTTACTTCTCATTGGCTCCCTGGTATGGTGCATCATGGGTTTTTTTTTACACACAGCTACCTGTTTAAAAGGGCTCCTGCTATCTGACTTATGTGTGGACAAGCAATGATGGTCTTGCCATGTACTGGTAGAGTGTGCTCCTCTAGCCCAATTACAAGCCACTCTATGACTGCTGATCAATACTAAAGAGATCTTGTTCAAAGATACAAAGCAGTCGATAGGGTTTTTAACCTTTTATCTTTACTGCCTTTTAAGATACCATCTAATTTTATTTTCATTTCCATTGTTCTAGCACGCTCCTGAAGTGGTAGCTGCAGATTTTAACTGTTTTAGCATATGTACTTCTGGAATGGAGATTTTGTTTTAGTTATCCTTTTTAGCTTGTTACTTTCTCTAAACATACTATGTGCATAGTGTGTAGAAAAGGTACTGTAATGTACCCAAAAATTTGATACCGAGATTTCACCAAAATACATGTTTTGGCACCCCCTGAAACCCAAAAAAGCATTTTTGCAAAAAGGTCCATTGTGTGTGTGTGCGCGAGGACAACATAGCTCAAAAAAGAAAAGACCGATAAATACCAAACATGGTATTTAAGTTGGCATCTTCTATGGATGCAACGAGAAAATCCCCTCCTCCCAAACCATCCTTAACATGGAAAAAATTTCAAAAATTTTTATTTTTCTCAAAAATGGCTCTAACGATTTTGAATAAAATCTCTTGTAGTTAAGGTATTTACATGCCAAATAAAGTGTATATCTTGAATTTCCTCTAAAAACCTCTTTTATTTTGGATGATTTTTATTGAAGGGATGGTCAGTATGTGATTGCTATGAAATTTCATTCTCTTTGCATGACTAGGACATTTGAGTTTTTCAGTCTACCTCTATCTCTCTTTCTGGCCTAGTAGCTGGTTATTGATAAAGCCCAGGATTTAAGTACTTAACAGAGTTCATAAGTCACCATTGAGGTATGACATTGAAAATAATTTGAGATCTCTTTGTGGCTTACTGGGAAGAACACAGTTGTGCTGTGCCGTCATTTGTTATGGTATCTCAGTGGTCAGAGCAACTGGACGAAAACCATAAGATCCATGGTTCAAATCTGTGGCATTAAGCTTTTCAGTCTACTTCTCCAAGAGAGGTAAGTTCTCTTATATCTTAGAATAATAATTATAGATATGTCATTGCTTGAAAGAAGAATTTAACTGAAATACTTTGAATGCAGAAAATTAATTTTTTGAACTATATAAATAGTTTCTAAAGTTCAACAATCAAGAGGGGACCATAGCATGTCATAATTTTGACATACAGGGTAAAGTAAGGAAAAACAGCCTTTAGCAAGTGCATTCTAGCCACTCAGGTAAAATGCTTCCCCACCCCTTTACTGCTCACTATGTTCAAACCAATAAGAGATTAGCACAACCAGGTAGGAGTGGAATAAAATTGATATGGGGATTCTGTCAACATTTATTTTTTTGGTTAGGAGTTGGACATGGCGATTCTGATGGGATTTATCTTTTGCTAGAGTAATTAATAACACAAGGTAAGCTATTCATATGGACACCAACTTTTATTTTCTGTTAATGAGAGTGGCTTATTTACAAACTCTAACATAAGTGCATATAGATTAAAACAAATTTATCATATTAACAACATAAAGACACACAAGTTCTAAAACCCAGACTAGAATTATTTAAATCTCACAACATTTATCTGTAAAGGAAAAATAAAAGCATCAAGTCTGTTAAAACATAATAAAAAATGCATTGGAACAAATGTAGAGTTCTTTCTCCCTACCTATAGTCTGTGCCGAAGTAAAGCTTTGTAGCATGCCTTGAGTTTTTCAACCATAATACCAAGACACCAATGTGAAAGCTTAATTTCTGGAGAAGGTGACACTGGTGATCAATTGCTCTGAGTGCAGCAGCATAATATTTTTGTGCACAGCCTGCAATAAGGCATATGTATGGGTCTCTATACAAACTGCTAAAATGCTTTGCAAAATGCACAATTGAATGTATAAATGCACTCTTTAGGACAAATACTTTAAGCTACACATCTGTGATGTGTTTTGGTATCTTCGTTATTTCATGATCCATTCTGCTGTGGCATTTTATGTCTGTAATGACTGGGACTTGTAGATTTTCAGTTCCATCAAAGAAACATCTTTTTTTCCTTGAATGAAAGGATGAAAAAGTCCACATCGCCCTTGGTAATGACGCCTACATTTGTCACTATACATTTTTCGCTTCTGTGTATAACAGACATTAAATGGAAGACCTAGCTCTTTTCTTTCTATTTTACTGACCAGATTATTTAATTCTTTTTTGAGAAGCATCAAATTTGATAAATATTTCAATCTTAAGTGTACTTTTCAACAGACATTCACGAAGTATTACCACATACAGCAAACTTGTAAATGACAAACTCTTTATGGCAGTCATCATATGATATTTATTGTAATTATATACCAAAATATGGCTGCAGAAGTGTAGGTATTGTTTTGGTTCTGTAAGAATACAGTGGACTTAGAGTGTAGTGGTAATGAACATCAGTATATTTGATGATTATATATTACAGTGCCCATTGAAGCAGAGGGCAGCACTGCATATATTTGCAACCTGCATGCTTAGCTTGCATAAGTTAGAATGAACATATTATGAGGATGAAATGGCAAGGTGAACCAGAGCACCTGGAGGAATCTGTCTTAGTGCAGCTTTGCTCAAGAGAAAGTTCATTTGTGGGCATTACAACAATACCCAAACTTAAGAGATAAAAGGTCTAACCATTTGTAAATTGTACTGCCCAGTTGTGAAATTTCCCTTATCATTTCTAGAGCTCGAACTTTATTGCCTCTAGATTCAATACATGTTCTTTAGTTCATATATGACATGTCTATCTCCAGTCTAGTTATATGGCAATGGGACAGACACTCATTGTCAACACGAATAGAAATTTGTTGTTCGCTTTTAGGAGAGTAGAGAGTTGGAAGAAAGAAGTCAAAAGTAAACACACAAATTATTTGGACGGGTATTTCAGTACAAGAGGAAGAAATATAGTTTGCAACATATGTGATATACAGTTTAAGGCCAGAGAAAGGTTTTCATCCATTATCACTGCAATTCTAAGTAGTATATAAAAAGTATAAAGATGTTTGGCAAAACTGTAATTGAACATACACTATGTGCTCAAATTCATGTATATTTTAACAATTTAGAAATTTATGTTTTTATTTTAATAGAACTGTGCAAACAAATAAGTGGGCAATGAAAGGAAGCTATTTTATCATTTATATTATATTAAAATATTCATGAATGTTTGGTATGAAAATTAGGATACAGAAATTATATTGCAAATCAAGTAGCACTATTGTCCTTCATCGCATTACACTATATACAGTAAGTATGCTACAAAACTTGGCCGTCAAGTGCACGTTTGTCTCCTGGTCATGAACTGTACACTTGGCTGGCAGTTGCAAAGGCTGTCACCTAGTCATACATGCATGATGTCAAAATCCCAAATCACATACACTATTATCGGAATAACCACAAAGCATATCTTACCACAGGAGATGATGGAAATGCTGTTCATCTGCATCAATACAATTACGGCATCTTCTGAGGAAATTTTCATTTACACGCATTAGCTCAGCTTCTGAATAGCTTCTTCTAATGTATGGGGATTAGTTTTGTATACTTTATTTTTCAAGCTTCCTAATAAATAAAAATTGTATGCTCTAAGATCAAGGGACAGAGTGGGCCATAAACCCTTTCTAATGATTCTATTCTCAAACATTTCTGCAATAAACTGTAATGATTCATCAGCTGTATGTGCGTGGCAGAATCCTGGAAATATTCAGACCAACATTCAATGTGTGTCAGCTGTTCGTAATATGGTGCTAGTGTATTATTTCTGTATCTTTCTGCATTTATGGTACAATCATATTAAATAGTCCCTATTATTCTGTTTTTCTGTATCCATGTATTGTGCACCATGTCCCGATTTTTTCGTCATGCAAGGGAGTTTCATGAACGAAATTAGGTTTGTCTGTAGCATAATATTGGTTGTGTTGTGATGACACATGACTGTGTAAATGAAACCATGCTTTGTCACCGAAGAGTATTAATTGTGCATCAATTGTTTCATCATTAACATTCCTCAAAATCCAGTTACAGAATTTACCAGAGTCTGGTGATCACATGGTAGCAATTCCTCAACAACAGCAACCTTGTATGGTTTGAATTTTAAAAGTTTTGTAGCTTTCCATGCTGAAGTTTTTGAAATGTCAGTTTCTTGTGCAAGGCGCACAAGATTTTTGAGGTGACTGTTCTAACCTTTCTCTGATTTCATCTAATTTCTGCTCCATAAGCACATGCCTGTTTATCTTTCTTTTCCAATCAGAAATTGATCCTGTCTCCTTGAATTTATTTACAAGCAAACGAACAGCCTCTCTACTGGGAACATGCAGGCCAGGAAATTTGGTTTCAAATTGCCATACAATTTCTTACAAGATGGTGTAAGCACATATTTATCGTACATAAACACTCTTTCTGGTACTGTATACTGCATTTTGAAAGCACTTCAAACAAAACTAAACACTTCTAAACATTCCCAATGTTATTCACGTGTGAACTGGACTAGAACAGAAGTAAGACTGATGCATATGTGATAATAGAATGGATGTAGGATGCGCACGCAGGGAAATGCAGTGAAGGTCACACAGGCTGTGCTCCTCAAAGCCAAGTTTTGTAATAAACATACTGCACAATGAAGCAAATGAGTTATTACTTCTCATCTCTCCAAATGAAAGATTTTGGATACAACTAGTGTTCCAAGTGCAGGTAACTTGAGAAGGTAGGCAATAAAGTCCAAGATCTAGTCATTTCAATAAAGAATTTCAAAGTCATTTCCATATGCTGCACAAGTTTGCCCTCCCACCAACTGTGCACCAAAATTATTCTGCTTTAATATGTAGGTAAGCATGACTTATCTATCCATATTCACTACCAAATCTAGAGGCTTTAATCTATTTAGTGTCACAAACTACAACTTACAAAAACATAAGTATATTAAATATAGTTTTCTCAGCTTTGAAATAAAAACCTTTATGCTTTTTATCTAAAGTATTGTCTTGCTTTACAACATCAAAGGCATATTGTTGATTTAATAACAAAGATATACACTACACTGCTGCAAAGCCATCTATAATGTCTCTGCAAGAGACAGCATGTAAAAATATGACATACTTTTTAATCAAAGTTACACATTAAATTTCAGAATTTATAATATTCAACTATTCTAAAATTTGACACAAAATTGTATACTTTATTTTTTAAAATCTCACTATTTTTGCATCAAAAGCAACACATGATGCATAATTTCATAAAATTTACCAAAACAGAAAAAATGTGCAAAGCAAAACAGTATTTATATTCTCATTTTGTAAATATCTAACAGCATATTATCGATCTCATTTTAAAAATGTGGTGCATAGCATAACTTTCCAGAATGCAGAGCTCTAGCCATGGTCAACCAGATAGTAAAAGCACAATAAAAAGAATTAGCATATACTTTACTTTCAATACTGCTTAATTTGGGGTTTTGTGAATTTTTGCAAAATGTAATAAAAAAAAAGTAATCTTTAAAGAGAAATCTTGTGCTTAGTTTTACTCTTTTCAACCTTTTAATTTTAATAATTTACAATTGTATCACATTATGCATGAAAGAACTAACTCTACTTAGCTCTATGAAGAGCAATTAAATTGTTCTGTGAATTGACTTACAAGCTAGTTGTTGGCTGGTAAGTAATACAGCAATATTTAATAGCAACTTTTGAAATTTGTTTATAAGTTGTATCCCATATGCATCTAGAAAGCTTTTAATTCACACAAAGTTTTTAAAGTTTTATTGCATTTGAATTCAATCATTAGAAAAATCAAATGCAGTTCATAGGGAATTGAAATCAATTTGAGTCCACATTCAATATTGAATACTGCATGGAAATTCAGCCTTAGATCATATTGAGTCTTAGATTTTATCCTTTTAGGAAGCGGAATTGGATTGCAATTTTGCTGCATGGAAACACCATATTCAAATTGTATTGAATATGTCAAAGATGATATCTTCTGTTGTACTCTTTGCAACATGCTGCACACTTATTTCTTCAATAAACTTGCCAGGAAAAACCTTACAACCGAGTAAATTGTTCTGAGTTGTAATTCAAACCACTTAAAAGTAATTTTACCTGATCATGTTTTGAGGCATGATGCTGCATCTTCAGCAGTCTGCAAATAACATGGCATTTTTCCTCATGTTTTTTTTTAAGTGGTTGGCTTTGACGTAATTAGTATTCTTGCTATGCACTTAAGGGTGCTGTGTGGCGACAAACCAAAATTCATTGTTGTTTTGGTTCTTTACAATTTAGATTTTCTCCCAAATATCTAACTGTTGTATCTTGCAACTTTTATAAGAGTAATATTTTAATTTATTTCATGATGTGATGACCAGAAGTAGTGAACAATGATAGATTTGTCTGTCTGCATTTAATTGTTCTAAGATACTCTTTCAGTCTTATTTTCAAATTTCTCTTTGGTTTTTCCATGTAGAGTTTGTGCATTCTGCTTTATAAATACCAGCTTTGGTATTCTAGCATGGGTCCTTTAGGTTAGGTCCTAGTATTTTTCGTAGGCTAAAGTTATTTTGGGAACTTATGCGAAATTGAATTTTTTAATTTTTTTTTTTTAATGTGTGATCTACATGTGGATTCTATGTCATTTTCTTGAAGATGGGATTGTTTTTCATTTTGCCCACATTTTCTGGTCAGCAAACCATATTTATAAAACCTGCAAGATATACAGCAGAATTAGATATTTGGGAGAAAATCCACATCATAAAAAACCAAGACAAGATAATGAGTTTTGATTTGCCGCCACGCAGCACCCTCAATCACATCAACGCTCACCACTTAAAAATGCCACCTCAAAATATGCCCAGTAAAATTACCTTTTAGTGATATTCTAGTGTTACTAATTCCAAATCAAAACAATTTCTAATTCGAATATACATCACAGTTACTAACTTCTGTACACCAACTGCAGAATAAAGTAATTCTTATTGTTTCCATAATCCTACAATTTATTCTACTTAGAAACATTAACCTCAAAGCATGGCCATAAAACTTGTTAGACAAATTAATTTTATATAATACTTGAATAAGCTATTAACAGTGATGTGAATTCAAATTTAAGGAAAACTTAGAATGGAAATACTAGCTTATCCTAGTATTTTACAACCTAACATATTTTTAAGAGGTTTGTAAATTGATGTTGCCAAATATAAAAGTTTGAATTATTCTTGAACATTGCATATTCAAAACTACCTCAGTTTGTATTAAATTTAATATGTGAAATGTGGATTGTATTCACATGGAATTGGACATATCCATTTCAATTCCCCATGGAAACTTGATAATTGCTCCAGCAAGGTACCTTGCTTTATTTGAAACATTTTTGGCCACTTGTTTTATAACTTGAAACATTTTTTAAAGTAATGTACATGGATATTTACCGCCTTTTAAATAAATAAAATGGCACATACAGGATATTGTAGTTTTATCTTTACGCAAGGTAGCTGTCAGTTTCAGTGCTAACTTCTCATTCTGTGCTATTTTGTAACAATTTATTAAAGCTTAACAATGTGTTAAAGCAGCTAACCAGTTCTATGTGCTATTTGGTATTCTGTAACATTGTAACAACAGCAACATCTTTTGAGCAAAAGAAAATTATTTATAACAACACCAAGAGCCTGCTGTTAGCACTAGCAGTGATATTACTGACTGGAAAATGGTCAGTTTTAGTGCTTCATGATCTTGAAACTCAAAGCAATGAGGAGTATTGCAGAAATAGCTTGCATAATTGTCAAATATGGAAAAATGCGTGTATTCTGTAAGAAATAATATGGTTTCTTAACTTAACTTTTCACAAGCTTGTTTTCATAATAGTAAATGCTACACTTACATGGCAGTAGTTAAGAACTACCATTGTTTGTTTTCTTATGTATCATTGCTTCATCATATACGACTTTGCTTCTGCTACACACTCCTCTAATCTCTCATCCTTTAAAAAGGTTTGCATTATGAGATTACTTCCTGGATACATCTGAGTAAACAAGCTGTTATATCTAATTTCCTGTTATCTTTTGTAAGCATTTATCTTTGAAAATCTGACGTGGAACATAACATTTTAAAACCTATTACACTTATTTCCTGCATCATCTGAAGGTGCTAACAAAAATAAACTAAGTGATTTCTTATGAACCAGTTAGTGCAAAAATTAGTAATAAAGCACATATAAAAAAAAAAGCCTATAATTATTTTTGGGTACAATAAAAAAAAACTTTGTAATTTTACTGGTTCTTTGCAATTTGGAACAAAAGCACTGCTTCCATTAGTATTTATTTACATTAGTCTTGTAAAACCAAGAAATGTTTCTGCTGGGTTTGAAAGCTGTATACCTAAAGAAAAAATTAACAGAAACATCCATGTGACAATTTTAGCATGTACAGATTGGCTGTAGATAAAATTGCTAAAGGAGGTACAGTAGTGGTTATATTAATATGTATATCTGATTATAAATGCCCTTTAGTTAATGCCTATTGCAGGCAAAAGTGTTTTTTTATTTTAGCATTAAAGATATGCATTGAGTGCATATGCTATTCACAAACTATGAATAAATTTTAGAATAGAAACTTGAACTTTATAGATGCTTCATGAACAAACTCCATGTAAAATGCATTTAATATGAGTCCCTTCTTTCGTAATGTCTAATTTCTGCAATGTATAATATGACATTGCTGCTTTTGCAATGTGATTGTTACCATAAGGTTAAGTATTTTGAATCATTATTTTAGAAGTAAATTGCACTTTCTAATAAACATGTATATAACTACATATTAAACTATGAATGATTTTTGTTCAGGATGTAATCAAAGATATCCATAACAATGTAAATAACTTTAATAGAATTTAATAATAATGATAATAATTAGACGAAGATTATAGCAATTGTAATTACCCATTAACTAGACCTTTAAATGAAAAATAATCCCTTCCATCTATTTTTGACATGGATAATTTCTGATTTTGTGTCCATTAGACAGATTAAGAATTCCTAACTTCATTAATAAAATCACTAGGCTGGCTATACAGCACATATTGGTTTAGAATTTTGCATATATACAAAAGAGCTTGTGACAGCGATGAAAATAATTTGAGTCAGTTTTTGTAACACAAAACATCGCTTAGTAATTACTTACTTAGACTGCTTTCGGGAACACTTGTTCCCATTTTCAACCCTAATTCCTCGCCTGCAGTGCCATAGTGGTACAAGCAGCCCTAATTCCAACTGAATCCCACTTGACGCTTCATGGCCACTTGACTCTCACCACGGCAGCCTGGGTTTGCTTCCAGGTGATCACATGTGGGATTTGTGGTGGAAAAAGTAGCGCTGGGGCAGGTTTTCTCCAGATTTTCTGGTTTCCTCCGCCATCACATTCCACCTGTGCTTCATCTTCATTCCATGTATCACTGTCATCGCTTGCAGTATCTATATAGTAAAAGTGGCCAATAAACACTATAAAAAAAAATTGATGCATCTCTTGTGTTGGAATCTGGTACTGTTTATAAACTGGTTTTAACAGTTTTATATTAGGATGATTTAATGTCCTGATGGTCAGAAATGATGGGGAACTGCTGATTTTTTCTGTTTGTTTATATTTTAGGTTTCTCGTGTGTTCTTTTAATCTGGTTTCCAGACATCATTCATCTTATCTAAAATACTCAATTTTGTATATAAGAACAAAATAGCTTATGTACCATACAAATGGTTTTTCAACATAGTTACCCTTTAGTAACACTCAGAGCTACTGCTTTAATAAATATTTTCTGCATAATGATAAAAAAAAAAGCATGGTATAGTAACCCTGGCTCCAATTAGTAAGCCAACAACTAAAGTAAGATGATGTTTATTTCATGTAAAAGCTTTAAGTGTTTAGTATTATTTATTCATGTTTCCTGGGAGTTTATAAGTGATATTGTTTGTTTCCTCAATTTGATAAGAAATGTGGAATATTTTGAGTTTCAAGCCTTTATTGAATGAATAAAAGCATTTTGTTGTCATGTAATGCTAATCTTGTTTTAATAATTAGCTTTTCAAAATTAAGAATTGCATTATGCTATTGCTCCCTAGGAAGGGTAACTACATTAGGCACTGCCCTCCCTCCTACGAATGTCACCCATGATTGCCCATACTTGCTCTGCAATAGTCTACTGCTGCTCATAGGCCTATATTGCACAATCACATTTCTGTGTCACTATGGTTGTTATCCTCATTCAAGAATTAAAAATAATGTAGGAATTAAACTCCCTTCAAAAAAATAAAATTATATTTAAGCAATAAATAGGATAAAACATGTTATATCTAGCTGTGACATACTTCTGTGATAAACGTTATACCCACCATCACTGCACCTCTGATCACATCTGTGATTAAAAAATAAAATGGCAGACACTACACATGTTCAGTGGCTACAATCAAACTTCTCATTTCCTATTAGAATCACATGAAATACTTCACAATTCAAAACACAATTATTATAAAAACAGAAACAAAAGACTGGAAATATACAAAAGCATAGCAGAAGCCATTATGAAGTGCACAAAGGATATAAGAATAATGATGAGAGGAAAAACTAAATGCATTGGGAAGCCAATATTTAAAAGAGCAAAATGAAAGTTATTTTCACAGCCATTAATTACTATTTTTGCTGCTGGCTTTCTTATTCATACTCATAAATGTAATATTAATTAACGTTATTTAAGAAATGAACTTACTGAGATTAAGTTTTAGGTTATGCTATACAAAAATGTTGCAGATGAGTGTAATAGAAACTTAAAGTAAATTATTTTATAAATATTCAATATGACACAGTTAACATTCAAAACAGAATAAAATAGGAACCATTATTACAGCTGATGATGTTAACTGTTGAATGTGCTTTTTAAATTTGTAATAAAGGATGTGATAAAAGGTAGTGTAATATATTCAACAGCTTTAATGTGATCAAAGGTTTTATCACATTCCGTGACACAAAAATGTGATAGTGTTATATAGGCCATTCTATGGTTTTTATCAGACCATAGTAGACAAAAACCAGTTGCTAAAAACACTTTCCAAAGCATATGGGATACATGACATAATCTGTTGTATGGCTATCATGTTAAAGACCTACACTCTCTTAAAACTTGATATTAACCATGGCATAACCAGAGCTCCACAACTAAATTACACTCGGAACATGAGCACCATCTTATGTTTTTGACACATCCAAATAAGTATACAGACAAAAACCTCATTGTAACATTAACTTCGATAAGAAACATTTTCAGCTGTTCAGACTAGGAGGCTGGATAAAACAGGAGCTAATATTACAACATGTAAAACTGATATGAAACATAGCGCTCAATTCAATTTCTTTCAGAAATGAATTTCACTAAAATTCTACAGTGACAATAGTAAAACAGTTCGGCATTATTACTTCATTGTAGTGTAAGTTCACTGTCTACTCGTCTACGAAGGAATGTTTAAAATGTAACATTTACAGCACTTTGCCAAGTAATTCTTTAAATCCATAACGAGAATGACTTAGGTTCGTTTTTTGCTGCTTTCCGTGTATTTCTTTGTACATGGAATGTAAGTGTGCAGTTTTAAGTCATCACTTTTTGGGCGTCACAGCACCCATAGTAAGGCATGTTGCCGAACACAGATCTGGTTTACTGTATGTGATGATTGTGCGCAAGTCAGCTGGATTTTCTGGATGCCAGATGGGCCTTGCGACAGTTACACAGCCACTTGATGATTCGAGCATTTCGTTCCACTATGGAAAGTTGTTCTGAAGACCGGTGGAAATTACTAGAGCCTCCACTGCCACCTCCTGTACCACCCCATGGATTGGTGCCAGAATCCACAGAGCTCACACTTTCGAAGAAGACTGGTGAAGATGAACCTGATGCTGGAGCTGAGAGAGACCTGCAGAAGTACATTTTTACAGTTAATTATTTATAACTATATTTACTTTATTGAATAACTCAAGTTTGAGACAAGTGAAGTAGTTCAAGTATAATAGTTAAACATGAGTCGGAGTAGTGACACTCACCTCACTTAAAATGAAATTTTCAAGACATATGTTTCAAGGGCATTTGCCCTCTTCTTCAGTCAGATCTGAACAGAAGAAGAGGGCAAATGCCCTTGAAACATATGTCTTGAAAATTTCATTTTAAGTGAGGTGAGTGTCACTATTCTGACTCATGTTTAACTATTATATATTTTACTTATTGTTAGAACCAGCTGAAAAACTCAATGCTACAACCAGGATATGAACACAGTTCTGCTGCAATCCATGTGGATGCTCTAACCAATGGGCTACTGTGACAATCTGCCATATGGCATTCAATCTTCCAACTGATTCGTGTTTTTTACCCAGTCAACCAGCAGGTTTGTCTCCTTCCACAGAAGACCTTAATGGTGACTTACATTCGTAAATGCATAATATCCAGGTAATATTAACATTGGCATAGCTGTTTGCCTTAGATGACAAATGTCAGGATTTTGCAGGATGTTAAATCTATTAATGAGTGAGTTGTTTTATTTTATAATGATTTTAACATATATGTTTCCATAATTTTTTTTTTGTATCTGTCCTATGACTAGACTTTGGAGCCCTTTATTTTATGATTTAAGTATTGCCTTATTTATAAAAATACATGATAAGAACAACAGGATGACTTGAAACCATAAAAAAATCAAAATTGTTATTTGCATCACGTCTCCTTTTTCTTCTGAACATTTCCATATACACTTTTTTGGATTCATATGTTTAAATTAAACCTTCAGCTTTAAGTGTCACAAAAAAGCTAAAAATATAAAGCTTTTCTTCTAATTTCTGGTACTATTGGCACCAGTACTACTTTTTTTTTTGGTCAAAATTAAATTTTGTAACCATATTTTATTAAATGTGGTATAGTGCTTGAACTTTTTTTTTTTCTCTCGTATGAAAAACAAAAAATGTTCTCAAGAGCCTTAATTTCCCCCACCCCTCACCCCAGCCAAACCCATTTTATGGCAGTTAATGGTGACATCAAATGTTAAAAATGTGAAATTTGGTATCTAAAATGAAAAAAAATTGATGTACTTTTGTGGATGATTGGCTCTTTATTACTCTGTTTCTTTAATGCTTCATATAAATACAATGCTTAGTTTAACATAATGAATGTACCTGAAGTCTCCTGCTTCAAGGCCAAGTTGCTCAAAGAATTTGTCTAGTTGAGCTGCACTTCGGGGCTGAGGAACTGGCGATGGTTTAGGAGCTACTGAGTAACGATGACTGATGTCCGATTTGGATCGTAAAATTGGTCGTCGCCTTTCCCTGTGCCAGTTGTCATCATCCCTGCATAGGGAAAAAGTACACATTCATGGAAGAAATCAAAATTTAGTGCTTCAATCTATTAAGCTAAAGTCATTATTGAAAACATTTTTGGTGATTAGAGGCAGTGTCAAAAATTGGGGAGTTTTTATCAAAGGAAATGGAGATGGTTAGTGAACAAGAAAATTTATAATGGTAGCCTAGAAGAATAGAGTTTAACCAATGTAATCACTATGTTCACACTTTTTATTAGTCACTAGTTTTATGGGGAAGTGAGGGCTGGGAAAAGAAAAACTTGCTCATCTGCCTGTCTATCCACAGTATTGTCAATCAAAGTTTCTTTCTTTGAGGCCCTCAGCTATTATGGTGAATAGGTTATCTAATTTACCACAAACTAGCTGAATTATTAAACAAAACATGAGATAAACGTTCACTGGAACTATACAGAGATTTAAAAATAGATTGAGGCAGAGAGAGATACCAGTTTCAAAATATCTTGTTCATCGAAGTTCATTCAGTTGGAGTATAGTCATCTATGGACTAAATAAATAAATAATTAAAATCCGATTAGATAATTATACTGGGGCATATATTCAAACTTAAATTTATTTCCAAAAACAAGCATTACAAACTTTATCTATTATATGATTTTTTCAGATAATTAACTAATCTAAAAACTAAAATTTCAAATTAAAATCAGTAAATAGGATCTAGAATATAAAAAAGAAAAATTAAGATGTAAATGCGCTACAGGATAATATAATAAAGAAAATTATTTTGAAACAATATTTCTGGAAAACCAGCAACTTTACAACTGGTATCTAGCTGCTTTCCATTTTATACTATAAGCATCTCTGTTATCCAGGAAAGGAGCTGGTATGCCATCTGTGGACAGCTGTTTTCACTTCTGTATCTGATGCAAAGCATTTACCACTCACAAACAGCAGCAACATGGGGGCATGCATTGTCATGAAGAAGTTTGACACCATCAGCATGAATATTACAGAGTTAGTCATGAAGGGCATGATGCAACTTTACCAATGTTTTAATGTAGGCTGCAGCATTCTCAGTGGTCCCATGTTCAGCAAAGTCTATCGATACTGCCCAAGAATACTGTCACAAGCACTTTGTAAGCAGACTGAGTCACATTGAATTTTTTCTTTACCGGAGAAGCAATATGTTTCCACTCCATAGTCTTTTGTTCTCAGGCATGTAGTAATATGCCCATGACTCATCACCAGTGATACTTGCCTTCAGAAAGTCATGCTCTTCTGCAGCATAACATGATAAATAATCCAAGCTTATCATTCACTGGCCCTTATGGTCATCTGTCAAGTTCTTGGGCAGTCAGTGAGGACTAACTTTATGAAACTGCAATGTGTCACGCACAGTTTCTTACACTGCATCGTATGAAATGTTGAACTGCTGAGATAAGGTTTGCAGTTAGATCCACCAGTGGTTCAAAACTGCTGCCTCAATGGTTCTGACATTCTGTGTGGTTGCAACTGTTGCTGGGTGTCTGGAATGTGGCACATCACAAAAGTTATCAGGGCCGTCTTTGAAGAATGCACACCACCTAGGGACATTACCACAGACCATGCAGTCATCCCAATACACGCCACCTTGTCCCTTTGTATTTCACTTGGGTTATGCTCTTTAGCCTATAGTAGCTGGCATAAAATTTTTCAATTCACTCCCCTCAAAAGTGGTTACATTAAATGTTCCACTCTTTAAAGAGCAACTTTATAAATGGGTAATAAAACATCCTTTGTACAGTATACAGGAATTTGACATACAAAGTAAATGTGACATGTAAATATTATCATATATTTTAGATAGTTTTTAAACCTTTTCTTGATGAAGCCTATTGTAATTCTTGTAATTATTAAATGTTGAATAAATTATTATTATCATTAATATTATTATTATTTATTATAATACACCTACATTACACCTCACGGCACTTCACAAATGGATGACATATGAAGATCATCTTTGTTGCATAGTTCATGCTTCCCTCGTTAGAGCTACACATGAAAAAAAAAAATAGGTTCCATAGCAGAAGCTTTAAACTATATCTTGGAGAAATTTCAACATCCCAGCTGCAATACCAATGCAACAAAACATTCCACCCTTGTATTACCCATTCCAATTCCCTGCAAAATTCTCTTCATATCCTGAACCAAATTTGCCCTAGAACTGGCTTTCTCCTGTATTATTAGACAGTATCATAGGATTATTTTGTTGTGACATAATGAACTTTAGCTCTCTGGATTGAAAATATTTCAGCATTTTTTTTTTACTAACACCATATTATGAGATATTAAATACAAATTATGTAAAGTGGTACCTGCAAGCTGATGAATTGGCATCCTCTGCACCACTATCACTATAGCTGCTAGTGCTGTTAGGCTGCACATCATTTTCTAACTCTCTAACAGGGCTGCTGCCACCAGAAGATAGCCTTGTGAAGCATCGCATGGTGCCCACTGAAAACATAACATGTTTACTGAATACGAAAAATGTCCATGAATAGACCTTCTATAAATCTAAAGCATTAAACTGCTCCAAGCAGGAAAAGTTTCAGCCTCAAAAATATGAGCTACTGTTCAATGTAGAAGTAGTGGCAGTGGGAGGAGGAGGATGAGGGATGAAAAAAAAAGATGTCAGAAGGCTATTTCCCTTAAATAATTATAATTTTTCCCTAGTTCTGAACTAGTGAAGCAATGTATTTGCAAGTTATCTATCTTATATATCTGTGTATTATCTTATAATTAGGAATTATGGAATGAAGACCTTTCTGCATATAGTAAATTCATTTGGAAATTGACTGACAGGATAACAGCAGAGGTGAACACCCAAAAGCTCTTTCCAGAATAAAACATTTTCACAGTTAGTTTTAATGACTGAAGAAGTATTTGCTTACATCTCTAATGACTGCAATGTTTTATAATGTTAATTCAATAATGTAAACAGTACATATTCATGTACCTTCACTGAACAGTGGCTCAGGAGTTTCATCTGAGGCCCAAATTCGAGAGGTTGTGCATTCACTTTCCATGGCTGGCAACCTGACCCATGGGTTTTTGGGGGATTTCTCCAGGTCTTTAGGCAAATGTTGGGTAGATTTCTTTCATCCTCTGAATTTCCTGTCTTTCCATGTCACTTCCATTGTTATTTCCTTCATTCCCATTGATTTCTTTCTGGTTTGAAAGTGTCAATCTTGGTGCAGCGTAGCAGGGAAAAAGGATGCTGAATATGTCTACCCCCATCCCCAAACTTTGGCTGGTTGCTGGGCTGAGAACTGCTCTTAGTGGGTACATTGGACCCTATATCCTATACCCATGGTCATGGGTTCAAACCCAGTGGAGGATGATGGATTTTTTGGGGCATAAAAACCCTTTACTTGCTCGGAAAGGAAGTAAAGTCCCCTGTCCTGTGTTTTAGATTTACGGCACATAAAGAAACCTCAAGCCTGATGAAGAGCCTCTGAGCAAAATTAAGCAGTCTTTCACGACCGATATAGAATGCAATGTTGAAAACCACAGTAAAAGAGCATCCATAAATAACATGCCATTTACATTTCAAGAGGAATATTAACATTAAAAAGTGTCCCTATAAAAGAGCACATGAACTTAAGTTTCAGTAGCTGCATATCCTTTCTTTGTTTCATTCATGGTTTTATCTAGAAGATCCATCTTGTATATGCATGTACCCACTCTTGCACTTTATTTAAAATTATATACAATTAAACCTTCACAAATAGTCTTTAATTGTTGCCCAAATAACATTATAATGCACTATTTATATTTATTTTTACTGTAATGGAGCATTCTTGGTGATTAACACATGAAAATCTTTGCCTCCAATAAATCCTGATATTAAAACATATTCAGAATTCTGAGACTGTGTCAAAGCTTATTTATCTCCAATATATTTTGAAATGAATATGAAGAACTTGTACAAGATTTCAAAAAGAATAGTGTGAACATGAAGTAATTCTGTTAAGCTGAAAGCAAATATTGAAGGTTAATTTTATTCTGTTCAGATATAAACATTTTGTATAGAATAGATGTTTAGAATTAAATACATTCAGATTTGCTCATTTGACAACTTCTACATTCGTGTTAAACCTGCATCATTCAATTGACTGGAAAATTATTTTAGCATTGATTTAATTAATTACAATATTTGAGACCAAATAGAAATGTTTTGTTAATTACCTCGTGGTGAACTGAGATTTGGCTGGCTGCGATGAGAGGCACTACTCAAAGTGGTTCCTGGGGCAGAACCCACAGAACGACGACATCTCCCACTGCTAGAAGTACTAGTGCTGCTGCTGGTGCTGCTACTACTGCTAGTGTTGGAGCTGTAAAAAAAGAGTTTTTTTCGCTTGATAACACTTCAACTTTTATCAATATGTATTTAAGTAGTTATGTATAAGCAGTGTGAAAAACTTCATTTTAGGTTTCAGAGAATCTAAAGCAATAGATCTGAATCTGTGCTGATAATCTCTCAGTCTATTGCACAGGAGGGGAACACACAATCCACCTAGATGGCCCAGGTTCGAGCCCAAGTGACCACATGTGAGATTTGTAGTGGACAAAGCAGCGCAGGGGCGGGTTTTCTCAGGTTCTCCAGTTTCCCCCACCATGGAATTCCACTGGTGCTCCATCTTCATTCCATGCATCATCAGTGTCATCATCTGCGGTGCCATATGTAGTAAAAGTGGGTATTAAACACCATAAAAAATGTTTGCACAGACCACATCTAGTTTGAGTCTACACAGTCTTGGTAGTAGTATAAGAAGTACTGCATATGCTGGATTCTATTGTTTTATATACTGAAAGGCACTTTTGTCAATGCTATGAATTATATAAACCTATGATTTTTTTTCATTCCAGTATGACAAATTTAGGTACTGTTGTATTTTATTCAATATTTAGTTAGGAAGCAAATAAAAGGAAAGGATTTCCTTATATTATATTATTTCCTTATAATATATGAGGGCCATCCAGAGGGTGACAGATGATTTGGCATAAGTAAATGATAATGAAAGATGTCAATACAAAACTTTATTTACAAAGTCACAGTAACTTCTGTATTTCTCAACGTAATCTCCATTCTGTCAAGACAGTTATTGTCACGTGGTACAAGTTTTTCAGAGCCAATGTTATACTTTTTACTGCCAAAGAACTTATTCATTTTTTTTAATGCACAAAATGTTCGGCCAATTGAATTTTACAGGCAGATAATGCAAGTGTATGGTGATAACTTGCATTATTTTTAGTTAAGCCAAATCATCTATCATTTTCTGGATAGCCCTCGTAGTACACCATTTTCCAGGCACTCGCTTGAATCCAAATTTTTATCACTATGGACATGCCAATATTTACTTTCTCTACCACCCATATAATAGGTAGAGAAGGTATTACATTTCATCAAAAAATTTGATTCTGAGGATCTTATTGAGGACCCCTGAATAAAAAAGAAGGATTTTCTTTTTTCTATTTTCCCAAAAATGCCTCTAATGAATTTTATATATTAATAAAAAAAGCTTTTAATTTAAAAAAAAAAAAATCCATTTAAAGATATTTGGAGTGGGGGGATATTTTTGAAAATCTTTGTGTTGCATCATTGAAAGATACTGAACTTAAATATCAAGTTTGGTATTTAGCCAATTTTTTGTGTTTGAGCTATGCTGCCCCCCCCCCCCCAACACACAAACACACACACACACACACACACACACACATGCATGCACGCACACAGACACATGCGTGCAGGCGCAGACATTTTTCTAATTTTTTTTTACGGACTCAATGGATCTCAAAACATATTTCATGAAATCTCTATATCAAATTTTTGGGTGGAATACAAAACCTTCTCTATCCACATCATACATACGGGCTAGAGATAAGTAATATGTATAAATACAGGAGTGGTCACCCTAATCTATTCAGTTGGTCTAACACTAAGGGCTTCAAAATCTTCACTACAGTTTCTAGCACATAGTGAAATGTTACAACTCAAATTAATAGAAAAGCTTCTGTATAGATAGAGTCAGGTTGAAAAATTCAATGCCATCACCTGGATTCCCCATCTCTAGCCATTGCTCTACCACTGAGCTACCATGGCAATAAGCCAGTACAGCATTAAATTTTTCAACTGAGCCGTATGTGAGTCTGACTGTACCTATCGCACTCGTGTACTACACACAGTTTCTTTGAAAAAACAATTAAATTATCGCAATTATCCATTTGGCTATACTGGAATCTTGGGTCTTGAAGTACTTATGACATTGTAAATCGCCATTGGGGTTGTCATCTCAGAATAATTTGAGATCACCTTGTGGTTTTCCAGGAAACATGCGAGTTAGTTGAGAAATTTAATGCTGTACTGGCATGTTGCCATGGTAGTTCAGTAGTACACCCACCAGCTAGAGATCAGGAGATCCGTGGTTCAAATCCCGGCTATGGCATTAAATTTTTCAGTCTGACTCTGCCTATCCAACTCCTGTCCTACACACGGTTTCTGTGAGAAAACAATTAAATTATTATAATAGTAAATATTTCTTCTGGCAGCCATACCTAGTGTCACCAGAGAACTTGACAGCAGTCCTTGTGGGACTAGAATGCAAATCTGGCAGTGATTTGTGATGAACCTTGCAGGCAGGTGGCGGTGGTGGTCCATGCTGGATATGAGATATGCTACGACCATACTGATGACATGCAGCATATGGTTTCTCATCCCCAGCAACCTACAACATAACACCACTTTTATATATAGCTGTACAGCAGAAAAAATGTGATGTGTTCCATTCACATGACTTTCTCTACATCTCTGTAACAAATTATTTTGAATAAGTTTATTCTTCTATCTTTGTCATGCTAATCAAGATAAACGTTAGCAGAATTGTCTTATTAATTGCTTCCTTATAAATAGAAGGGAAATGAGGGAATACACTAGACTAAACTGACAGTCAATAGTTGTTTATATTATAAGTGACTTAAATAAACTATTATTTGTGAATGGTATGTTTAGTGCATGAGAGCATAAGCTCTAGTGTTTTAATTTGTCATGAACAAACAATAGTCTAATAAGCCATGTATAAGATACAACGTTTTATCCTAGCCTAATATTAACTGGAATATTCTTATATATATATATAAATATTATTATACTCATCATTATGAGGAATTGAATTTTAGTTGTGATGTACGTAGTGCTTTTATTTGTTCATTGCATAACCCCACCGGAATAAACAGTTTAAATTGTGGTTGTTTTAAACTCCACCAAATAAATCAAAAAATGAATTAAAATGGATATTCCCAAAGAAGTATATGCTAAAAAAGCGGTTCTTAGTTTGTTACCCGACAATTTGAAGGACTAACACGAAAACAAATTTTCATTATTTAAAGAATGCGGAGCTGCCAAAGGAGTTAAAATAATAAAGTAAGTACTTTATTTCACGATGAAATAAAGGCTCATTTTTGTTACATGAAATGTATCATGATGTCTATATTATAAATGTTTTAAAATGTGGTTGCTATGGGATTGAAATCCATTTCTTTGCATGGCCTGGAGTTGACAAATTCCTGTATGAGAAAAGTTTAAACATTTTAAAACTGAATGAATATCTTGCAAATGCTAAACTCCACGAAAAAAAATGTATATGATGTAAATTGTCTGTTTTAAGAAGATCTACATTTTTTGTGTAGTAAAATTTTGTTTATCTCTTACGGTGTATCAGTTAAGCAAAATATGGCAAAATTCATTCAGAATAAAGAGGTCTTAAGAGGCTATTCCCAGAAAATTCAAGATATACATTTTGTTTGTCATAAAAATATCTTATAGTTCATGAGGTATTTTAATCAAAATTGTTAGAGCCATTGTTGAGAAAAACATTTTTCAAAATGTTTTCCATATAAAGAGTAGTTTGTGGTGAGGAAATTTTCTTGAAAATCTTTGTGTCGCATTCTTGGTGGAAACCAAATTTAAATACCAAGTTTGGTATTTAATTTTGTTTTGCTTTTGAGCTATCTGTCTACAGAAAAAAAAAAAAACACACACACACGCACGCACGCACGCACGCACACACACACACACACACACACACAGACCTTTTTTCTAAACATTTTTTTTTGGACTCAAGGGGGACCCAAAACATGTACTTTCGGTGAAATCTTGGTATCAAATTTTCTAGTGCATTACAATACCTTCTCTATACACTATGTACATAGTATGTGTAGAAAAAGTAAAAATGTTTTTTGGACTTGGGACCTCAAAGTATACAACAGTGGCATTAATTCTAGACACTTTTTGGTAAATTAACTTTAAAATTACAATATTTTATTAAACTCTTATTCAGGATTATTCTTATCTGATAAATTATTGCCAGGCATGTTAGCATAATACACTATCAAACCTTTTACCTTAAACTGGAGCTAATTTGGCCCTTAATGGGCTAAATTTGGCCCAGTTTTCAAAATATATTATTTTATAAATATATACACATATATCTTATTTTATATCATGTCTAATGTGAAAATTGGAATTAGTGATATTACATCACAAAAAGGAGCTCAACATTTAGAGAGTCTAGTAATTTTAAGATTATGATATTTTAACACCATGAGCACCACGATGAACACTAATCTTAAATGAGATTTCCCCAATTTTGAGCCCCCGTATTATATAAGAGTAATAGCTTTTTTATATATCATATTGGATGCAAAATATAATAAAAAGTACACTTGGAAAATATCCTTTTTAGTTTATACTGCTTTCAATATGAAATATAATAAATTATTACTATCTTATAATAAGGGTTCAAAATTGGGGAAATCTTGTATTGAAGTGTCATAATCCAAAAATTAATATTTGTCTCCATATTTTGAATTTTTTGTTATAAAATGCAGCAATAATTCTAATATTCCAATTATATATAATATAAAATAATATGTATACATTTATAAAACAAAATATTTCCAAAAGTTGGGCTAAATTAACCCAATAATGGCCAAACAGGTTCCAGTTTGTATTAAAAGATTCAATAATATGTTATGCTGGCACTTCCTGAATATACTTTACCAGATTAGAATAGTCCTGAGTAAGGGTTTAAAACAATATTGTAATTTGAAAGTTAATTTAATCAAAAAGTATCCAGAATTAATGGCACTACTGTATATTTCCGGTGGAATCTCAGTATTTAATTTTTGGGTGGAAATGCTTCCTCTATACACTATGTACATAGTACGTGTAGAGAAAGTAAAAAATGTTTTTTTGGAACCCAGGGGACTTCAAAATATATATTTCCGGTGAAATCTCGGTATCGAATTTTTAGGTGGAAATACTTCCTATATAGACTATGTACATAGTGTGTGAAGAGAAAGTAAAAATGCTCTTTTGGACTCGGGGAACCTCAAAATATATATTTCCGGTGAAATCTCGGTATTGAATTTTTTGGTGGAAATACTTCCTCTATACCTATGCAGATAGTACGTGTAGAGAAAGTAAAAATATTACTTACAGTCTTAACATCTTGATCATCGTTGTCCAACAACCTCTGGTACAGATTCTCCTTGGAGTCTGCATTGAGGAGGCGTCGTAGTTTAGTCTGAAGCTGGTCCCCATTGGGATTCGAACCAGAGCGTCGTTGTGCAGCTGGTATGAGGCGTGGAGACTTTGGTGGAAGTGGCGGTGGAGTCTGTTGTGATGAGGGTTGCAGGGGATTCGCACGTGGTGGTACTGCTGGAGGTGCTTGTGGGGTGCTTAGCACTAAAACGTGCTGGTGTACATCTGCAAAACAATTCAAACCATCTATACTAATAATTATGATTGAATACCTTTTACTTTAATGACTAAACTGAATATTTTATTAACTGAGTTTAATTGTACAATATTGGCCCACCCATTTTACGCCCGAAAAAATCCCTCGTCTTCCACTGGGTTTGAACCCGCCATCTTGGGAACCAGGCGAGAGACCTGGGTTTGATTCCCGGTACCGGCGTGGGGAATTTTCCCCCGCTGGGAGACCTGGCCCGGGGTGCACTCAGCCTCGTGAGGTCCCTGGAGGCCAATTGAGGAGCTACTTGATTGAGAAGTAGCGGTTCCAGATCGACAAGACCGCATCAACCGGACGGAAGGGACTTGAGGCGCTGATCACATCTCACCCTCCAGTAGGCTTTCTCGTGACGCTTTCGGTCCGAGATGGGGGATGCAACGTCCGGGCGGTAGGCCATAGTTCCTTGTGGACTGTTGTGCTATGGTATTACGTTTATCTTGGGAACCAGAGACTAGAATATTACCTTTAGACCACGGAGAACGACTATTGGTAGATAAGGTATTGCATTCCATCCAAAAATTCGATACGAGATTTCACTGGAAATACAGGTTTTAGACTCTCCTGTATCAAAATAAAAGCATTTTCAGTATAAGGTCCGCTCGCGCGCGCGTGTGTGTTTATGTCTGTGAACGAAAAGTTTATTAAATACCGACCTTGATATTTAAATTCAGCATCTTCTAAGGACGTGATGCCAAGATTATCAAGTAAATACTTAATTGACTTTTCGTTTTTCACACACACACACACACACACACACACACACACACACACACACACCTTTTACTAAAAAGGATTCTTTTATTCAGGGGTGCTCAAAACATCTATTTCCGGTAAATCCTCGGTATACATTTTTGGATGGAATGCAATAACTCTTTGTACATTGTAAGTGGTAGAGAAAGTAAAATAGCTGCCAAGCAAGCGAACAGTAAAACCTCCAGGCGTCAATGAAACGAGAGTTTAAATCCAAGGATTTTTTAAAAGCAAATTTGCCTATACGTTTTCATATTCTGCTTCCGTATTTTGTTTTCATAATTTTTTTATTATTATTTAGTTTAACGTTCTTTAACCTGGTAGGTCCTATCGGACGATGAATCAAATCGCTCAAATGATCTCGGGGTCCAAGGAACCTAAAGTCACCCGACATTGTCTTCTCAGGATAGGGGAAAATCCCCCCCCCAAAAAAAATCCACCTGTTTTTCGTTTCATACCATCTTATAATGATTATGTAGTGTAAGATGACATTACAGGATATTTTATTATATAACTTAAGCTTTATAGTTGCCTATATGTTGACGAATTAAAGCTTTGAGTTTAGAAAAATTAACTTTTCAATTTCGAAATTTTTTCTTAGCACTGCGACTATTTTCGAAATACCTAGTCGCCCTTGTGGTGGAAAGTCATAAAAATGCAATACACCAGATTTTTAATTTCTCTAGCAGGTATTTACATACAGTGTATCTACATGGTAGTTAGAGAAGGCATTAAATTCCACCAATTTCACCGGAAATATATGTTTTAGGGTTCTCTGAATCAAAAAAAACCTTTTTAAAAGAAAAAGGCTCTTATATGTCTGTGAAGAGCATAACTCAAAACCGAAAAGTCGGTTAAGTACCAAAGTTGGTATCCTCCATGGATACAACACAAAGATTTTCGAGAAAATTCTCCCACCCCCAACTACCCTTTACATTCGAAAACTTTGATTTTCTCCAAAATAGTTCTAACGATTTTGATTAAAATGCCATATGTTTAAAATATTTTCATGACAAATGAAACGTATATCTTAAATTTTCTGGCAATAGCCTCTGAAAACCTCTTCATTCTAGATGATTTTTGCCTAACTGGTGAACCGTAAGAGATACACAAAAAGTTACTGTACAAAAAATGTAGATTTCGTTAAAACACACAATTTATGCCAGATACTTTTTTTTTTAAACTACTTAAATTTTTCTCCAGCGGGAAGTCAACTTTCGTTGCATCTCTTTAGTTTTATCCCGGGAATGCAAGAGAACCAAATTTCAATTGTTTCACATAACGATGGGATTTTAAAATATTTGACTATCGTCTTAGCTTAGTGTGTTTCCTTATTTCCGTTCTACTTAAAAGGAAGCAGGTAATAAGACCAATTCTGTTAATATTTATCTTGATTAGCATGGCGTAAATATAAGAATAATCTTTTGTAAGGAAAGTTTGTTTAGAAACGGGTAGAGAACGTAATGTGAATGGAAAGCGTCAGATGTTTACTTTCTCTAGCCCGTATGTACAATGTACATAGTAGTTAGAGCAGATAGGTATTGTATTACAACCAAAAATGTTATGTCGAAATTTCACGGAAATATATGTTTTGAGGTCTCCTGAGTCCGAAAAAAAAATTGTTAGAAAAAATGTTCGTGATTGTGTCTGTGGGCAGCATAGCTCAAAAACGAAGTGTCCGTTATGTACCAAACTTGGTATTAAGTTCAGTATCTTCCAATGATGCGACACAAAGATTTTCAGAAAATTCCTCCACCCAACTCCCTTTACATGGAAAACATTTTTCGAAAATGTTGATTTCCAAAAATGGCTCTAACGATTTTGATTAAAATATCGTATATTAAAGATAGTTACATGACAAATAAAATGTATATTTTGAATTTTCTGGGAATAGCTTCTGAAGATCTGCTTATTCTGGACAATTTTTCTGAATTCTTACAGAACTGATAAACCGTAAGAGATAGACAAAAAATGTAGATCTCTTTAAAGCACACAATATTTATGCCATATGATTTTTTTCGTGGAGTTGACCGATTTCGAGATACTCCTTGTTATTAGTTTCAGTTTTAAAATACTTAATTCTCATGCGGGATTTGTCAGCTCCTGGCCATACAAACTAAGGAACTTCAATCACATGGCAACCAGAAGATTTGACTATCATATTAGCCTATGGTACTCTCTTATTTCCCTTCTACTTGCAGGGAAGCAAGTAATTAAGACAATTTCTGCTAATGTTTATCTGGATTATCACAAAGTAGATAGAATAGGTTGTTTAATAATTTGTTACAGCGATGTAGAGAAAGTCATGTGAATAGAACACATACCGTTTTTTTCAATGTAGTATTTATTATGTTTAAAGCGATAATACTTCGGATGCATAAAATCTAGCTTATGTATAGGTAAACTGGACGCCTGCTATAATGCAATTTATGCATGAAGGTTGCGGCGCCAATCGTATTTTAGTGTGTTTTTGTAATGTAATTTAATCACTCTGAACACATATTTGGTAATGTAAGCTAAATTTACAATTTATTTATTAATTGTCATGCCAACAAGCACTCTAAATACATACAGTAAGAGTTTGAGAGGTCATTAATACTTACAGTACAATTAGGAAAAGACGTAACATTCAAGACATGTGCTACTTCAACTAAAGAATCTATTGCAAAATTCATTAACAAAAGAGTGTATAAGAAGGTTTTGTCCATATAATTTAGATGTAACCTTTCATTTGTTTACATCGAGAATTCAGTTTTTCTTAATGTTCAATACAATATTGCAAAGCAATTTTGATTTATTATTGTTTTTTTTCTTTCCTTTTATTACAGTTTTTTCAAGTATTTCAAAAAGTAATTGGCTAACTACGAACTGTAAGTTACTCATCAGATCTCGAATGCTTGGGAAAACTCGGCCCTGCGTCTCGTATTCCCAATATGCATTCTCGACTTGGTAAGTATAACTTAGTACGCAATATATTATTAAATGCTTTATAGTGCGCACTTAGGATTTTTTGAACTACCAGTATCTAATGAGTACAGGTCCAAAATTACATATCTGGGATGTCTGAAATGTTATGTTTTCGTGTGCTTCAACAACAACTTTCTCTCCTCGAGATAAAGGAAGAGGGTGGTATCTTCTGCAATAACCTTGTACAAGCTTAGCACGAATGTCGTGTGTTTTATATTACTGGCGGTGCGTAACGAACATGAACAAGAAGCGAGTTCGTCATGCATCGGAAGGAACGCGTTCCACCTGATGGGTACAAGGTCGGAACAATATGTTAAATACCCCTTTCGTAATCACAAATTAAGAAATCCTTCCGGTAACTCTTATCATCCGACATAAACTTTTACTTTTAAGAAGAGTGGTGTTAAAATACCTAGAGGTTATTGACTAGTCGTGTTATAATCTGCTTTCTAGAACTATGAAGCGGAAGTAACACTCTTGTGATCATTTGGAAACTAATAATGGTACATGGTGCGCGTGATCATTTTGGTGTGGAAAGCATCAGGGATCCTTCACTTCTACAGTATAAGAATTTATGCCTGGGTAGTGTTGGGGTATCTTGTCTGCCTCACACTCAACAGGTCACGAGATCGACTCTCGCTTAAGGCGAGTTACCCGGATAGGGTTTTTATCGGGGGTTTCCCTTATCCTGAGAAGATGAATGTCGGGAAATTTAAGCTCTATGGACCCCGAGATCATTTGAGCACCATTTCACTAATTTCATTCATCTTCCAATATGACCGACCAGGCTAAAGGACGTTAAGCTTTAATATATATATACATATGAGTGGCGTTTTTTTATAGTGTTTAACGCTTCTACTATTTATGGCACCGCAGGCGATGACATGGTGATACAGAAATGAAGTTGCAGCATCGTGGAATGCGATGGCGGAGAAAACCCGTCCTTGTGCCGCTTTGTCACCTCATCCCACATGCGGTCACTTGGGATGGAATCCGGGCCGCCTAGGTGAGAGGCGAGTGGTATAACCACTCGGTCACGGCGCGGCCCGGTCTGTGGCGTTGGAAGAGAGAGGGCGACCTTCGTTCTTCTCCTCTTGCATATCAGCGTAAAGGGTGAAGGAATCGTCGCGCTCGTTGAGAGGCGATTGTATTGGAGTCCATGGTGAAATACAGGAACAATGTAAACACACAGAGAAAGTTAACATGTTTTCCACTTTAATTACCCATTATTTTTATAGAATAAAGACACTTTTTAGATTCACAAGTAATTAAAAAGTCGATTTCATCTATCAATATACACCAATAACTGGTTTTGTAATTGTGTATTCTCAGTTCTTATTTAACATTAGAGACTAGACCCACTATAGGGTTAAATCAAAACAAGGCGACGCAAGGCATGAGCAGATGTGCCATGAACTTCATCCAACTCGCCCTTTATCTCTTTCTGTATTAAGCCTTTTAAATAGAAGCGTTTAATCAGCGCACGATGCTCGTCCCCCCTCTCATCCTTCCAAAGAAGCACGAGCATCCTTCAATCGCCTATGGCCAACGAAACCGTACAGCTGGATATAGCTGAAACTAGAACTGCCATCTAGTAAGAGACGGCGGTTACTAAATACAAACTTTTTTCGATGCCGCGAGTGTAATTTCTTGGATTTTCAAAGGACTTATTTGACCTCCTCGTATCATGCTAGATGTCGTCGAGCTTAATAGTATTTTCCTTAAAGCTTGTCAGCGTAGAGCTTCAGAACGTCAGAATTTCTGGAATTGTCTTTTTCTGCTAGATCGATGTTTTCATTTAGAGACCGTCCAAGTAAGCCAGTTTCTTGCTATCCTTCCAATTCAATAAATGGATATAAAATGCAGACACCACATTAGTAATGCTGATTTGTCAGATCGGATTTGACGGCTTGCAAATGCTTCACATACAAGAACTCATTTGCCCTTCGCCAAGGCATTTACGCAAATCCAGATGGGGAACTACGGCTTTTATTTTCTTTCCTAGTAACTGAGAAGTTCAACTAATTTTCAACTGAAAGCTCCTTCAAAATGATTTTAACTGCTTGATTCTTTGAATGTATATAGTAAAATAAAACTTTAGAAATAAATATGCTTATATAACTGCAAAAGATTTGAAAACTGCTACAGATATACGGTAGCTTGTAATTTTTCAACTTAAGAAGGCCCAAAGAACCAAACAATAAGAACTTTATCGACACGATTCAAGCGACATGGAAACTGGAAGCATAGTTTTGCCCTTAAAATATAAACGTACAAAAACTCTACATGCATTTCTTAACTTCAAATTTTATTTATTTTCGTGCTACATGCAGCATATATTCCTGTGATGGGACGAGTTTTACAAAATTGATTGCTGTTATACTTTGGGTTTCTTAATGCGAGGTCGTAAGCGTAACTTAAGAAGTTGGCATGGATTTCTAGATTTGTAAGTTACATGTGAATATCCTATAAGTCCTTTGCAAGTTTCGACTTGAATAACATAACATATTACAACATTCATTTTTTTAATAGATGAATAAGTAGATTATAAAATGTACATGCACACAATTGACGCTCGCAGCAGTGACGTCATAATTGTTTGACCAAAATGTGGGAAATAGTGCAAGCATGCAGACAGTGATAAAGCTGCACATTTAATGCAAATCTCTTTGCGCCTTACAATTTGCGAGAGCCAAGAAATCTGGACGCAGATAGTGTACATCCGTTAGATCAAAGGAGGATTCAGCAAGGAGATTACCGTAACCTCTTGAGGGAAATGAGAGATGGCGCAAGCAAGTGCTGCAAAATCTTGCATTGTGATCGTCTGCCGTTGAACACCAGGCAATGAATAGAGGAAGAAATGCATCATTCTTCCTCTATGTATGTACAGCAAGGATAAAGCTTGGAACTGGCAAAGTCTTGTATTTTCCGTAGCGTGTGTCTATATGAATGTTTACCTTTAATAACACGGGTGCAAAGTCTTGCGCTTACGCTGCGTCTCCGCTTACATCCCATTGTAAATGAGCTATTAACAGCAGCCTGTTTATGGATCTGCTACTTGTTAGCACAAAAATCTTTAGGGAATCCTTCTGAAGGAAATGTAACTTATTAGCAACAAGAGTTATGTTTCCACTTGTATTTATAGATTCGTAAATATTGTGGCCACATACTTATAAATGCTAGGTACCTGTGTTTTCAAATGATTTTATAAATTACAGCATTATAATAAAAGAACATGCTATATTAACATATCAAGAGTGCTTGTTTGTCTTCTTTTCATCTTTTATGCTTCGAGGTAATGTCCAATGATAGTTTATAGATTTGTTATTCTTATGTAGAAATAACTTCTTGTCTGGGAATCGATTCTAATATTATTTTTGTTTAGTGCAATCATTTCAGAAGTCATTATTTGCAATTTTACTTTCGCTACTTTGCACATAATACACAGGTAGAAAACCTATTACATTTCATCTAAAACTTCGATACCGAGATTTCACTGGAAATACATATTTTAGGGTTCCCTGTAAAAAAAAAAAAAAAAAAAAAAAAAAAAAGAGGAAAGGGGTGTGCGTGTTAGTGCCCGTTATGTACCAAACTTGATATTTAATTTCAGGCATCTTCCAAGACTTTAAAGAAGATTCCCCACTGCAAACTACGAACATTTTTATTTTCTTAAAAATCATTTAATCAAATTCATTTGATTAAATGCCATACATTAAATATGTTTATATGACAGATAAAATGTATATCTTGAATTTTCTGCGAATAGCCTATGACATCCTCTTCATTTTGAATGACTTTTCCATAAAAGAGACAGAAAAAGCTAACGACACAAAAATATATAGATCTTGTTAAAACACAATTTATGACATTTGAATTTTAAAATACTTATACTTTTCTCAAACAGGAAGTTCGGTCATCCATTTTTAATTTTTTTTTTTTTTTTCACTTTTGGCCATACAAAAATAATCTAATTTCTAAGTCAATCGTAGATTTTAGAACATCTGTCGACCACTTTAGCCTATTAGTGTATTCTCTTATCTTCCCTTCTACTTATTAGGAATTAAGTAATAAGTCCATTCCTGGTAATATTTATCTCGATTATCATGATGTAAATATAAGAGTAATCTTTTCCAAGAATAGTTTATTTGCAAAACAGGTAGGGAAAGTCATTTGAATGGGACACGTCAGATTTTTTGTCAGCTCAAGCACAAAGCTGAGATTTTCATAACTTTTTTTTAACCACCACATTCTTATTTCGCGCGGAGGGCCTGGACTGTGATATTGTATCCACATCTCCCTTCGAATACCCTGAAGACCCTTGGGCCTTTGTGCGGTGGGGATGAAGGGAGACAAATAAATGCGCCTCTTATGACTATGAGATAAGTTTTGCTGCAGGCCCTGATGCTGGGGGCTGCACGGGGGATCAGTGAATGTAGCGTCCTGAAGATTCTGATCTGGAGCTGAAGTATCAAGATATGCAGTCGTTTTCAAGCCTCATTACAAACTATTGTATGGAACACGAACAGCCATGTGGCAAGTGGTGTAACGTTCTGATTCATTCTTCTTAACCGTAACACTTTTTTCGCCTCTTGAACAAACCTAATTGAGGAAAGATGAGGTCAATAAGATCGATTTGCATTGGTCAAAATGAAATAGCTCCGCATTGTAAGGCCTATGCCTGTGTGTCACAGAATGTGATAAAACCTTTGGTTACATATTGTGATCACATTAAAACTGTCGAGTATATTACACTACGTCAAACCTTTTATTACATCTTTTATTACAAATTTAAAAAGCATATCCAAAATTAACACCATTAACACCTATATTGTTCTGTTTACAATGTTAGTTGTGTATTATGTTGAATATTTATAAATACATTTACTTCAAGTTTCTATTATATTCATCTGCAACATTTTCACATAACCTAACCTAAAACTTAACCTCAATAAGTCCATTTCTTAAAGAACGTTAATTAATGAATTTATAAATATGAATAACAAAAATGGTAATTAACAGCTGTCATAATAACTTCCATTTTTTCTTCTAAATATTGACTTCCCAATGCATTAAGTGTTTCCTCCATCCATATATCCTTCATGAACTTCATAATGACTTCTGCTATGCTTTTTTATATTTCCAGTCTTTTGTTTCTGTTTTTAAATAATTATGTTTTGAATTGTGAAGCATTTCTGTGATTCATAATAGGAAATGAGCGGTTTGGCTGTAGCGACTGAACATGTGCAATGTCTGCCATTTTATTTCTCAATCATAGATGTGGTCAAAGATGCTACATTACACTATAAAAATGTTTTATCATATCTATTTGAGCACATTTCTGTGACTCAGAAATGTGACAGTGTAATATAGACTTAATATTATTGCTAGTTTTTCCTTGTGCGAGGTCACTCTGAAAGTTTTGAGAATTAACGCGAAATACCACATAAACATTAGCAGAAATGTTCTTATTATTACTTTCTCTATACGTACTATGTACATAGTGTATAGAGAAGGTATTGTAATGCACCCAAAAATTCGATACCGGAAATACATGTTTTGGGTCCCCTGAATCCGAAAAAAACATTTTTGGAAAAATGTGTGTGTGTGTGCGTGTGTGTGTGTCTGTGGACAGCATAGCTAAAAAAAAAAGAACATTAAATACCAAACTTGGTATTTAAGTTTGGTATCCTCCAAGGATGCGAAGGGAAGATTTTCAAGAAAATTCCCCCACCCCCAACTACCCTTTACATGGAACTTTTTTCGAAAATTTTTATTTTCTCAAAGATGGCTCTAACAATTTTGATTAAAATATCGTATATTAAAGATATTTACCTGACAAATAATATGTATATCTTGAATTTTTTGGGAATAGCCTCTGAAGACTACTTTATTCTGGATGAATTTTGTGCATAACTGCTAAACCGTAATAAATGGACAAAAACTTACCACACAAAATATGTAGAGCACATTAAAACACACAATTTATGTTATATACATTTTTTCGAGGAATTGATCGTTTTTTGAGATATTCCTTGCTTTTAGTTTCAGCTTTGAAAAACTTGTACTTTTCTCAAACAGGAATTTGTCATCTCGTGCCCATACAAACAAAGGAACTTCAGTCACCTAGCAACTAGCTTTTGACTTCACTTAAACCTATGACACTCCCACATTTCGCTTCTACTTGCAAGGAAGCAAGTAATAAGACTGTTTCGCTACTTTTTTCTCGATTAGCATGAAGTAAATAGAAAAATAAGCTTATTAACAATAATTTGTCACACAGAAGTAGAGAAAGTCATGTGAACGGAACACATCAGATTTTTTTTCTTGTAAGTAGAAAGAAAATAAACGAAAACACTAGGCTAAAGCGATAGTCAAATCTTTTAAAAGCTATCGCTACTGAAACAATTGATAATCGGTTTCTCTTTTGCATTTCCGGGAGTAAAAAAGAGATGAAACGGAAGTTGAATTCCCGCTTGAGAAAAGTTTAAGTAGTTCAAAATGCAAACAAATACAAGAAATCTCTCAGAAACGTTTAATTCTACAAAAATGTGCGTGTTTTAATGAGATATACATTTTTTGTTTCATAAGCTTTTGTCTATCTCTTACGGTTTACGGGTCATACAAAAGTCATCCAAAATGAAGAGGTCTTCAGAGACTGTTCCTAGAAAATTCAAGATATACATTTCGATTTCCATGAAAATACCTTAAACATGCGGCATTTTAATCAAAATCGGTAGAGCCATTTTTGATAAAATCAAAATATCGAAAAATCTTCAATATAAAGGGAATTGAGGTTGGGGGGATTTTCTTGAAAAATCTTCGTGCCGCATCCTACTTTAAATTCCAAGTTTGGTATTTAACCTACTTTTAGTTTTTGAGCGATGCTGCCCACAGACACACACACACACACACACTCGCGCGCGAACATTTTTCTAAAAAGTCATTCTTTTTTGGATGCAGAGGGTCTCAAAACAGTATTTCCGGTGAAATCTCGGTATAGAATTTTTGTGTGGAATACAATACCTTCTCTATCGTGGAAATTGTTCATAGGTGCTAGAGAAAGTAATTTAGATCTGATCATTGTATCTTTTCAAAGTATTTTCCATCGCATTCTCCTTACAAACCATTTTTCAAATGCCTAACACCACTCTTCTTTGGAGAGAGCGCAAATACATGTTTCGAAGCAACTATTGCAGTTTCAGGTGATTCAAATAACGGGCCTAGAATTTTTTCTTTCATTTTTAGGAATATGGGGCCAATTCTAGACCGTAATGAGTATGTGAAAAATATTTGAATCCTGGCTCCTGTAGAAATTGAGTTGTTTCTTATGCATTGTGGGCAGAGGCATTGTCATGGTGCACCAAAATTCCACGCAGACCTAAATGATTTGTTCTCAGTTTACATATACATAGGTATATACATAGGTATATATAAAATTAGGTTTATAACAAACTGATTCGGTATAACTATGGATACCTATGTGCTAACAACTTTCACGTTAACTGCAATAATTGTTTAACGCTGCACGCTGTTGTGGTTGTGTTATTCGCGCCATTTATCCCTCTCAGCCGTTGCAGAGAAGGAGGGAAGGAAAGCAACTTCCTCTATGCACAAGATTTGTTCCTGTCTCGCCTCACGACCCGAACTTCAATCTAAATCTAGGAGACGTTATTATGGTAGACGGCGAAATATCGATACTATAACACATGCAATTGAAAACAATTTGCAAACTGATCGATACCACTGCATTAAACTATGGACTGTTCCCGATTCTGGCACATTACTAGGATGGAAACTACATCTAGACTTTCGTTCTACAACAATGATGGATGCCATTATTGGCACTATATATATATCATTCATTCACGGCGAGATTTGCACGAAGATGAGCTAAATCACCTTCAAGATTTTCAAGATACAATAATAGGCATGCATCAAATGTCTACAGTTGCTCAAAAAGCAAATCTAACTTTTAATCTAGAACGAAAGTCTAGATGTAGTTTCCATCCTAGTAATGTGGCAGAATCGGGAACAGTCCATAGTTTAATGCAGTGGTATCGATCAGTTTGCAAATTGTTTTCAATTGCATGTGTTATAGTATCGATATTTCGCCGTCTACCATAATAACGTCTCCACAATAATTGGAATTATTCCTTGTTGCCGATTCTCAAAATTTTGCTAGAGACCCTCGTTAAGGACTCGGAATTTATTCATCTTGCTTTGCAGGCACTCGTAGATTCACAAAACGTTCTAGCTACCCTTATTATCTGAGATGTTTGGAAAGCTATACAGAGGTGAATATTAGATGCTATATTCGAAGACGAGGAATGGTCTTATTACTTAATTCCTTATAAGTAGAAAGGAAATGAAGGAATACACGAATAGGCTAAAGTGATAGTCAGATATTTTAAAAGTTACGATTGACTTTGAAATAAGTTCTTTTTGCATGACCAGAAGTAATGATACGGTATTTTTGCTGCGAAGAAATTCGATACAAGAACTACTGTGACACTATCATTGTCTATAGAAATAGATACAATTACTAACGAAAATCAAAAGGGGTTATCACCATGCGCTAGCTTTATGTGGGGCCACAGATCATATATATATATATATATATATGCGTAGTTCGCTTTACTGCATGAACAGTATTTTTCCACTGTGCACTAGTCGTGAATAACCCGCTTTTCTTCTTTAGTCATTATTCCTTGGATTGATTTGCAGGGACTCTTCAATCTAATATTTTCTCTGCCTTCCTTTTTAAATCTTCATACGCTCTGCAGTTGGTATCATTGTTAACAATTTGTTCCATGTGTGGTAGTCTTGTTATTCCTTCGCTATTCTTGCCTTCAACTGTACCTTCAGTTACAATTTTCAAAATACTTTGATGGTATATTAATAAATGCTTTTTGAATGTTATTCTTCTTTTTCTTATTGGTTCCAAATTTCTCCTTCTGCTTTTGCTCTTTCATAACATCACATTGGTAATTTTATCAGTCCAACTGACTTGCATCATTTCCTTTGGCACCATTCACTGGATATGTATCATCTATTCGATACCTATTCATATCTCCTGGCCGGCTTCAGGTATTCCAGAACAAGATGTTGCGTATATCTGTGAATGCCCCTACACCGTGAATTGGGAATAGCTGACATCCGGGAGCACATCTTGGCTGCGACCCGCAAGTTCTTTGCTCACCTTCAAGTGTCTGGTGCTACATACTCGACCTGGGACGTCGTTCGGGTACAGAGCCTCGAATGCAGCCGTGCTTGCCGTAGGACATAATCCTTCCTTAAAGACACTTGATGTATATATTCTTTTCCTTACTTTCTTTTTCCATCATATATTCATGTTCTTCTTGGGGGGGGGGACTCACAAGTGGGCATTCCCATTACCTTGTATTCTTTAGAGTGATATTTTCCTTAATTCTCTATATATCTGCAGTCTGTATAGTACGATGACGAGCTGAACAACTTATTTTTATAGCAGCAGTAGCATAAGTGGTAGTAGTGGTGGTGGTGGTACTACTGCTAGTAGTAGTGGTAGTAGTGGTGGTAGTGGTGGTAGTGGTGGTGGTAGTGGTAGTGGTGGTGGCGGCGGCGGCGGCGGCAGCGGCGGCAGCAGCAGCAGCAGCAGCGGCGGCAGCAGCAGCAGCAGTAGCAGTAGCAGTAGAGTAGTAATAAGGTAATAGCAAATTATTATTATTATTAGCAGCAGCAGCAGCAGCAGCAGCGGCAGCGGTAGTGGTAGTGGTGGTGGTATGATTTTCTCTAGCTGCTCTACAAACAAACTTCTTGCAAAAGATTCTTCTTCTTTCTATACCATGCTAATCGAGATAAGCATTAGCAGAATGTTTGTTACTCAGTTCCATATACGTAGAAGAGAAATAAAGGAATGCTCTATGCTAAAGTGATAGTAAAATGTTTTAAAAGTTGTCGTTATTCGATTGTCATTACAAATCGCTTCTTTGCTTAGCCAGGAGTAGAACAAAAGAAAAACGGACACTTCATGTCTGAGAAAAGTACAAGTACTTGACAGTTGAAACCTATAACGAGGAATATCTCGGAAACGGTTACCTTCACAACAAGAATGTAAAGGACATGAATTGTGTGTTTTGACAATATCTACATTTTTTGTGTTGCAAGTTTTTGTCTATCACTAACAGTTTAGCAGTTAAGCAAAATTCGGCAAAATTCATCCAGAATAAAGAGGTCTTCAGATGCTATTCCCTGAAAATTCAAGATATACATTTATATACTTTAATATACGGGATTTTAATCAAAATCGTTAGAGGCAAAGAAAATCAAAATGTTCGAAAATGTTTCCATGTAGTTTGTGGTGGGGGGATTTTCTTAAAAATCTTCGTGTCGTATCCTTGGAAGATACTAAACCTAAATACCAAGTTTGTTATTTAACGGTCTTTTCGCTTTTGAGATATATATGCTGTCTACAGTCACACTCGGACCTTTTTCTGAAAAAGCTTTTTCGGAATCAGGGGACCCCAAAACATATATTTCCGGTGAAATCTCGACATCGAATTTTTGAGTGGAATACAATACCTTCTCTATCCACTATGTACATTGTACATGCGGGCTAGAGAAAGTAATAGAGCGCAGCAGGCATGAGTTTCAAGATCGCTCTCGTACCTGAGCGTAAAATGCTCTATAATAAACAACCAAGCATAACCTCAACAGCTCATTGATTGGATGTTAATCAAGCCTGCACATACACTGAAACTTTCTCACTGATCATTCATTAACAAAGCGGATATAATGCAACGAGCATGATGTTATGACGACCTACTCCGTCAGTCCAAGTTACACTGTTAACTAATTGCATGCTAATGTAAGTGTTTGCTTTGTACATGTTCTAACCGCACGGTATGTAGTTAAGCCGCTACGTGTTTGCACAGTGAATGTAAATCTAAACCAAGTATAAGGCTTTGGTAAGACAATGTCACCTGATGTTACTCTCGTAACTAAAATACTAAAGACTATCGATTGCTACTTTCTCTACATGTACTATGTACATAGTGGATATAAAAGGCGTTGCACTCAAAAATTCGATACCGAGATTTCACCGGAAATAGGTATATGTTTTGAGCTCTCCTGAGTCGAAAAAACGAAAGCTTAAAAACGAAAAGTCCACTAACTAAACTTGATATTTAAGTTCAGTATCTTCTAAGGATACGATACGAAGATTTTCAAGAAAATCCCCCCACCCCAACTACCCTTAACAGGAAATTTGTTGAAAAAGTTTGATTTTCTCAAAATGGCACTAACAATTTTGATTAAAATATTGTATATTGAAGATATTTACATGACAAACGAAATGTATATCTTCAATTTCCTGGGAATAGCCTCTGAAGACTACTTCATTCTTGATGGATTTTGCGGAACTTTGCATAACTGGTAAAACTTACTTAGCACAAAATGTAGAGCTCGTTAAACCCCACGTTTTATGTTATATACTTTTTTCGTGGAGTTGACCGCTTTTGAGATATTCCTTGTTATTGGTTTCAGTTTTAAAATACTTATACTTTTCTCATCGGGAATTTGTCAACTCCTGGCAATACAAACACAGGAACTCAATCACATAGCAACCAGAATTTTAAAAGATTTACCTATCACTTTAGCCTATTTACCTGCTATTTACAAGAAAGCAAGTAATAAGATCATTTCTACTAATTTTTTCTCGATTAGCATGAACTAAATTGAAGATGAATATTTTAACAATATTTTATTGCAGAGATGTAGAGAAAGACATGTGAATGAAATACATAAACTTTTTTTTTTAATTATGTTACATTACATGTTACATTACTCATTATCATGTATTTTTATGAGCTTTTTACAAACTATTCCTACGAAAGCTACTTTTCTATCTACATCATATTAATCGAAATAAAGCTTTACAGAAATAGTTCCATTACACATTTCGTTGTAGGTAAAAGAAAGAAAAAGAATCGATAGCTACATGTCTATGTTGGCCTGGAAATTGTATACTTTTTCCATTACATCGAGAGAGAAACAACTGAATAGCAGCAGTTCTTAAAAATAACAAAGAACATTCAAACAATAATGAGAAATATCTCGAATATAGTTATGCTTCAGAAGATTTTTTTTTTAAAATAAACTGCGTGTTTTTGAGATCTATATTTTCTGTAGAGTAAATTTTGGTTTCTATTTTATAGTTAACCCATTGTAGGACATTACATAAGATTGTTATCGAATGCTCAGAGGCCTCTATATTAAGCTTGGGGTTCTTATACGCGCCGTAAATCTACGACACGGACCTAGTATGGCTTTCTTTGAATGCGCGTGTGAAAAACTTACAGTAAACTAAGTTCAAAGAGTAAAAACACCAGTGTTTCATTTTAAAGTCCCCGATATATTAGAAGTTAAAGAAAGTCATAGAAATTAATATATAACGAAAAACAATTGACGTGTTCCATTCAATAACTTTCTTTATCTGTTCTGCAAACAGAATACTCTTATAAAAGATTCTTTTTCTATCTACACCATGTTAATCGAAATAAACATTACCAGAAACGGTCGTATTACTTAGCGATAGTCGAATCTTTTAAAAGCTGTCGCTCTGCGATTGTCATTGAATTTCTGTTCTCTTCCCATGCTCAGGTGTAAAACAAAAGAGACATGAAATAGATGAGGGTTTCCCTTTGAGAAAAGTCTATTTTGAAATTGAAACAAACAACATTCTAAAATGGTTAGCTCCTCAAAAAAAGAAAAAAAAATCTGTGTTTTAAACAGATCTACATTTTTGTCTATCTTTAGAGTTTACCAGTCATCCAGAATGAAGCGGTCTTCAGTGGCTATCCCCAGAAATTTCAAGATACACGTTTTATTTGCCTGTAAATATCTTTAATATACGGTATTTTAATCAAGACGGTTAGAGCCACTTTGAGAAAATCAAAATGTTCGAAAATTTTCCGTGTAAAGGGCAGTTTGGGATTTTATTGAAAACCTTTGTATTGCATCCTTAAAAGATGCTGAACTCATTCATCAAGTTTCATCGAATTTTCGTTATTGAATCGTGTTTCACAGTTACAAACATTAACTTTTTTCTAAAAATCTCTTTTTGGGCTCAGGGGGTCTCAAAACATATATTTTCGGTGAAACCTCGGTATCGAATTTTTAGGTGGACACAATACCTTCTCTACCTACTTTGTACATTGTACGTGTAGGGAAAGTAAAAAATATATAACCTGCCTTCTATAGCCCATTTATAATATCCAACATTCGTTATAACAGCAGACAGCATTACGATCTTTTTGGCGTGAGGATTGCGTAATTGCGTTTTGCTTTAACTTACCAGCATACGAGCGGCAAACGGCATTGCAGTGTTATATATCTTCAAGAAAAATGGGGGTAACATGGTGTGTAGCAATATATCGACGACGATTAGCTACCATTGGAATAGTGCTCGATAGAGAACACCATTTCCAATTCTTCCATAACTAAATTTACTATTGATAAAATATTGTGAGCTATTTCGGAGGATTTATTTATTCGTGGAACCAAAACATCTGATGTGTTCTATTCACAGTGCTTTCTTTAAAACCTATATTTCCGGTGAAATGTCTGTATCGAATTTTTGGGTGGAATACAATAATTTCTCTACACACTGTGTACATATTACGTGTAGAGATATTTTAAGTCGTGAGAACTTTTATTCTCTCTTTCATAGATTTATAAAATAAATTATAAAAAACATCTAGACTGGCTTATCCTGTAAATAGATTGGAAAAATCCTGATAGTTAAAGCCAGGTTTGTCGGCGAACGATATTAAGCTTGCTAGCAGAGTTCAATTCTCAAGACAGTTCTTTTGTGTATTTTCAGCAAAATGTTCAATGTTTAATGAAAACAAAACCGAAGCACACGGTTTGAGTTTATATAAAATGATAAAATAAGTGTTTTAACTTAATCGTTTAGTTATTTTGCTTGGGTGAAAACACAAGCGGGAGAGAAATAACCCCAGATTCAAAAAGTCCACGGAATCGTTTATTTTCTCTTTAATGATACGAAAGTAAGGGTAATTTTATTTTTAGAAGTTGGTAATGTCCATGACGACACCATTTCATATCATGCTAATAATGATTGTTGTCTCTGCATGACAACTAGCTACTTTCTCTACACGTATTATGTACATAGTGTACAGAGAAGGTATTGCTACCCACCCCGAGATTTCACCGGAAATATACGTTTTAGTGTCCCCCCTGTATCCAAAAAAGTATTTTCAGAAAAAGATCCGTGTGTGTGTCTGTATGTCTGTGAGCAGGATAACTCAAAACCGAAAAGTCGATAAAATACCAAACTTGGTACGACACGAAGATTTTGAGAAAAATCCACCCACCCCAAACTACTTTAGAGGCTATTCCCAGAAAATTCAAGATATACGCCTTATTTAGCACGTAAATATCTTAAATAATAGAGATTTTAATCAAAATCGTTAGAGTCATTTTTAGAAAATAAACATTTTCTATTTTTTCCATGTAAATGGTAGTTTGGGGTAGGGGGATTTTCTTGAAAAGTCCTCGTGTCGCATCCTTGGAAGATACCAAACTTAAATACCGGTAATTAACGGTCTTTTCGTTTTTGAGCCATGCTGTCCACAGATACACACAGAGACACGCGGACCTTTTTCTAAAAATGTTTTTTTTTTTGGATTCAGGGAGACCCAAAACATGTATTTTCGGTGAAATCTCGGTATCGAATTTTTGGGTGGAATACAATACCTTCTCTATACACTATGTACATAGTACGTGTAGAGAAAGTAAAAATCAAAATCCATGCAACTGCATTCAAATGTAACCTCATCATATACGCATACTATCACCCTGATTGTTTAACATGGGCCTCCCGACCTGTACAGTAGACACCTTTGTCTAGTCAAGTGTAACCCCTTCATCATCCAATCCCGCCATCACACCAGGTATTTTCGTGGGCCTCCCTGTCCTTTACTACAAGCGCATTTGACTGCAGGATCATTATAACAGTGCCACTTATGCAATGGTTCTAATGTTCTCACATGTGAGTCATCGCAGCTGCGAGACATCACGTTTCTTCTTGATAATCGAATCCAAGCTTCGGCTTCTAGTCTCTTCGACAAGTTTCTATAAAGTTTGTGTCGCCGTTTTCAAGCTATAACCTGCTGTGCAGGTTATTTTGTGAATTGTACTGAGTCGTAGTGCCTGGAGGGTTAGCGCGCAGTGGTACGCGAGTCATGGACGGCGTGTAGCTGTAAACTGTCTACGCATCGAAACATCGAGTGAATTATTTGCATTAGTGAATCAAAGACTTTATTTGTAAACGCTTTTTGGGGCAATAAAGCCATTTATTACATGACCAATCCAGCCACTTACACCCTCCGTGGTGTAGTGGTTACCATGCTAGTCTCATATACTCAAGGTGAAGGGTTCAAACCCGGCGGAGGATGATGGAGTTTTTTCGGGCTTAAAAATCCTTAACATGGCTTCCTTTGGAAGGAAAGTAAAGCCGTTGCTAAGCGTCTCTGACGCCCCACACAGAATGTGGCGCTGAGAACCACAGAGGTTAAATAAACCTCCATTACTTGAACCTTATGTTAAGGTACCTTTAATAGGGATATCTATACCGGTTCAAGAATTAGAAGAGTGGTATATGAGCAAAACCTTTCATGCAATAGTGGATTAAGAATAGTTTGTGTGCATTGAAATTATTTATGACTTCTCGAGAATATGAATTCTTAGAATATATTCTTCGCTATTCCGTTTGTAAGTGTAGATGTGAGGTAAAGCTCGGGATAAGTATATTTTATTTACAACCTCCTGTCACATAATTTAATAATCTGTTTGTACTATCGCATGTAGGCGATGCAACTGTTACTCGCTTAGCATACGGGTAATCTAGCCAACTATTTGGCTGTCAGGAAGTTTGCCACTCGGGACCTCTCCCCAGCAATGCTTGCACACTCATGCTAACTGCTCTCCAGGCTACTTATGTAAGACTCGAGTAACGGCGTCTAACATGCTTGAATGAAAGCTAAGTCTTAATGTTCTGTTATTGGAATTCTTCTCAGGAATTTAGATGTTTCGGCAAGATAAACATGTTCATAACTTTAAACGTATGCACAAGGGCTAGAAAGTAGCGAACGATTTGCCATAACTAAATAAAAACCTTATTACTTGCTTCCTTGTAAGTAGAAGCGAAATAAGGGAGTACCATAGTTTAAAGTGATAATCAAAAGCTGGTTGCTATGTGACTGAAGTTTCTTTGTTTCTATGGACAGGAGTTGACAAATTCCCTAATGAGAAAAGTATGTTTTCTAAAGCTGAAACCAGTAACAAGGAATATCTCAAAAACTGTCAACTGCACGAAAAATATCTATATAACATAGATAGTGTGTTTTAATGTGCTCTACATTTTTTGTATGGTAAGTTTTTGCCTAGGTCTTACGGTTTAGCAGTTATGCAAAATTCCGTAAAATTCTTCCAGAATAAAGAAGTGTGCAGAGGCTATTCCCAGAAAATCCAAGATATGCATATTATTTATCAGGTAAATTTCTTTAATATGCGATAGTTTAATCAAAATCATTAGAGCAATTTTTGAGAAAATCTAATTTTTTGAAAAACGTGCCATGTAAAGGGTAGTTTGGTGTGGGGGGATTTTTCTCAAAATCTTCGTGTCGCATCCCTGGAAGATGCTGAACTTAAATACCAACCGACTTTTCGTTTTTGAGTTATCGTGTTCACAGACACACTGACGCACGGACCTTTTTCTGAAAATTCTTCTTTTGGATACAGGGGACCCTAAAACATATATTTTCGGTGAAATCTCGGTGTCGAATTTTTGGGTGGAGTGCAATACCTCCTCTATACACTATGTAAATAGTACGTGTAGAGAAAGTAATAACGAAACATATCAAGACAAAACTTACAAAGTTAACAGTCCCTTACTCTATTTCTCAACGTTATCTTCATCCTGTCGAGACATTTACTGTCTCGTGATATCACTTTTTACTTTCTTTATACGTATTATGTACATACTGTATCGAAAAGGCATTGCATTGCACCGGAAATTTCATCGGAAATACAAGTTTTGAAACCCTCTAAATCCAACAAAAAAGTTTAGAAAAATGTCCGTGTGTGTGTCTGTGGCCAGTATAGCTCAAGAACGAAAAGTCCGTTAAATACCAAACTTGATATTTAAGTTCAGTATCTTCCAGAGATACGGCACTAAGATTTTCAAAAAAATTTCCCACCCCAGCAACTCCGCCCAGGCGTCACCACCCAGACGTACCCCACCTCCCACTGGTATCGAGCCACTGTCACGTCGAGTCCCACCCAATCATCAGCTCCTTGCCGGGAGGGGCTCAGATGTTCGGCCCGACTGCATCTAGTAATGTTAGAAGTCTACAGCCCCCGCACCGGAGCAGCTGAACAGGTCGGAACCTCCCCCCTACGGAAAGCCCCCTTCCCCCTACAATGACCAAAAATTCAATCGAGATTTTACCGGAAATATATGCTTTCAAGATCCCTGAACTAAAACGCATATGTAGATAAAGGATCAGTGTGTGTGTGTGTGTGTGTGTGTGTGTGTGTGTGAACAGCTAACGTAAAAAAGGCCGTTAATTACTAGGTACTTCTTATATACGTCTAGTATTTTCCAAGGAAGCGACAATCCCCCAACCCTAACTACCCTTTACATGGGAGATTTATTGACATTTTTGATTTTCTCAAAAATGGCTCTAACGATTTTGATTAAAATACCGTATGCTAAAGATGTTTTCACACATAAAATCTGTATCTTAAATTTTCTGGGAAGAGCTTCTGAAGTTCCTATCATTCTGGGTGAGTTTTGCATAACTCTAGTAGTGAACCGTAAGGTAGAGAGAGACAAAAACATTGTGTACAAAAATGTAGATCTCGTTAAAACACACAAATTACGTTATACACATCTTTTTGTGGAGTTAACCCTTCCTAAGATATTCCTTGTTATTGGATATCAATTTTAAAATGCTAAAAGAAATTTTGCTGTTTCTTTTAAAAGATTTCGCTATCGCTTTAGCCTAGTGTATTTTGTTATTTCCCTTCCACTTACAGGGGACTAAGTAATATGATCACTCTCCTAATGTGTTTTTAAATGGTTTATTTATATTTATCTATTGTACATTTTAATGAGCGTTGAATTAATTATGTCCAAATGGCAATGGAGTTTAAAGTTACTAGATAGTCGTCTTCTCAGGACATTTAAGCGTGATTCGAAAACTTGAACGTGAGGCAGACACGCTACCCCCAAACTTCAGAGGCGGGCTGCTAAACTTTATCTATGTACATAGCGTATAGAGAAAGTACTGTAATACACCCAAACATTCAATACCGAGATTTCACCGGACATACATGTTTTGAGACCCCCTGAATAAAAAAAGAGCATTTTTTAAAAATGGCCGTGTGTCTGTCTGTCTGTATATCTTGAATTTTCTGAGAATAGCCTCTGAAGATTGCTTTATTCTGGATCAATTTTACGGAATTTTGCATAACTGCTAAACCGTAAGAGATGGACAAAAACTTACCACACAATTTATGTCATATACATTTTTTCATAGAGTTGATCGTTTTTAGATATTCCTTGTTTTTTTGGTTTCAGGTTTGAAAAACTTATACAGGAACATGTCAACTCCTGTCCATACAAACAAAGGAACTTCAGGCACATAGCAACCAGATTTTGACTATCACTTTAACCTATGTTACTCCCTTATTTCGCTTCTACTTACAAGGAAGGAAGCAATAAGACTATTTCTGTTAATTGTTTTTCGATTCGCATGAAGTAAATACTCCTATGCTTTTTAACAATAATTTGTTGCAGAGATGTAGAGAAAGTCATGTGAATTGAACACATCAGATGTTCTAGGAATTATGTTTCAGAATAGGTAGAGAAATTCATGTATTATTTCTGCTTTGGTCCTTTAACGTTGTACAAGTTATCCGAGAAAACCAAGATTCATTCAGTGTTTTGCAACACATCGAAGTATGAAATGAAGGAAGCACGACGTCTTAATCAAGACACTCTTAAGTTGCTGAAGACAAAACGCAGTCATAATAGTACTGAAGCATCTTGTATGCTAATTATATTAGCCCAGTTATAATAGCACTTCTAATGTAACCACCATCACCCCAAATAACAATGTGACAAATGCACTTGTTGCACACAGCCCTTCAATTATTTCGTAAAAATGTGATTGCAACCAATTAATAACTTTTGTGTGTTCAAGAGAAACTCAAATATTTTACCGCTGTGTACAATTAACTGTTTTAAAATTAATTCACAACAATATTTACTTACCGAGAATGTAATAACCCATCTGAATTTACTTCATATCCTACGAAAAAAAAAAAAAAGACAACAACGTGTAATTGCTTTCATATACGTTCTGCACATTGTATGTTTTTAAATGCGCAAATAAATAAAGGATTCATATACATATTAGAGCTCGGTCCAGGTTCACAAAATTGCCGGATTGAGGTTCGGAGTACACAGAATATAACAATGATGTGACGGAGTAGGCGTGGTCTCTACAGCCCGTTTCGACACGTGTTGCACTATCTAGCATTGCTCACTGCCTGGCCTCGTTCAGCCCCTGCTAATAAACCACTGAACGCTGAAAGAGAGTGCAGATTGAAAAATCTGATGTGTTCCATTTACATGACTTTCTCTAGATCTTTGCGACAAATTATTGTTAAAAAGCTTATGATTCTATTTACTTCATGCTAATCGAGAAAAAATTGGCAGAAATAGTCTTATTACTAGCTTCCTTGTAAGTAGAAGCGAAATAAAGGAGTACCATAGCTTAAAGTGATAGTCAAAAGCTGGTTGCTATGTGACTGAAGTTCCTTTGTTTGTATGGACAGGAGTTGACAAATTCCTGTATAAGAAATTTTTTTCAAAGCTGAAACAAAAAAAAAAAAAAAACAAGGAATATCTTAAAAATAGCCAACTCCACGAAAAAATGTATAGGGCATAAATTGTGTGTTTTAATGTGCTCAACATTTTCTGTGTGATAAGTTTTTGTCCATCTCTTACGGTTTAGCAGTTATGCAAAATTCCGTAAAATTCATCGAGAATAAAGTAGTCTTCAGAGGCTATTCCCAGAAAATTCAAGATATACATTTTATGTGTGAGGTAAATATACGATATTTTAATCAAATTCGTTAAAGCCATTTTTGAGAAAATCAAAATTTTCGAAAAAAGTTCCATGTAAAGGGTAGCTGTGGGTGGGGGAATTTTCTTGAAAATCTTCGTGTCTCATCCTTGGAACATATCAAATCTTCAATTTTGGTATTTAACGGTCTTTTCGTTTTTGAGCTATGCTGTCCACAGACACACACACGCATACTCACGGACCTTTTTCCCAAAAATGTTTTTTTTAATTCAGAGGAACCCAAAATATGTATTTTCAGGGAAATCTCGGGTTCGAATTTTTGGGTGGAACACAATATCTTCTCTATACGCTATACGCATAGTACGTGTAGAGAAACTAAAAATGTCGACAATACGAAAGAGTAGGAGTTTGACACTGAACAAACTTGTGTGAGTGACAGGACAAGAGCCTTTTCTTTCAGTAAAATGTACCTTGTAATTCACTGGTTCATTTAAGTTCTTTGTCTTTTCAAAGCTCTGCATATTATCATCCTGAATTTTTTGTTGTATCAAGTTTTATACTTTATTTGTAAAAGTGCAAGGCATTTTTATTTACTTATCATACTATGAAATAATTGTGTTATTGTTTACTTTATAAATTAGAACAATGCATATAATATCAAATCATCTATGAGTTACTTTTGGAACAGATTATACCCCAACGTATGCATGTTTACGTTACAATTCCCCCCCCCCCCCCCCCCAGCATGTCCTGACCCGGGGAAAGCGCCGACCTAATCATATTATTTTCCGTTGTTCCTGTTACAATTCCCAACGTTCTTCCTTGTTCCGCACTCTTCATAAACTTTCCGCCCCTTTTCCCGCTAGCATCAGTACTATATTACAGCCTTGCCGAAAACCAGTTTCTCATGCAATAATAAAGTTCCTTAAAGGCTGCGGTTTAAACGTATAGCCTTCCCCATAGCATTAATTTCCTTCTCTCTTCTAGTGGGCAAATAGTTTACGCCTGAAGGCTCCTACCCCAAAAAACCCTCCCGACTGCCCTCTCTTTATGCCAGTGATTGCTCTGAGTGTTCGTAAACTTTGGACCTAAACACCGAGTTTTATACATTACAGTCCATTCGCTATTGTCTTACCAAGCCAGGTGTTGGGTTGTGTCGCATTATTTTATTTATTTATTTGATTAATATTCATGCATAATTTAAGGTAGGTACTCCTTTGCAAGTTGGAGTTGAATGTCTGATGGATTATTAACGCTACACCGTTTTACAAATATTGACACGGTATAAGCGTTCTTTTTCTCATCTTTATGCATCATGACAGAATCCAGCTCTCGGCAGATTTTTCCAGCTTCCGATACTGCGTGTATGTATGCCGACTCGGTAAAATCGCTGCCAGGCATAAACAAAATGTTGCGCTTACCTTAATCAGAAAATGCAGTTGCACCTTTACTTCAGCCGAAGGCTTCTGAACTTTTTAGATTGTCATACATTTTTACTTTCTCTACACGTATTATGTACTTAGTGTATAGAGAAGGTATTGCACTCCACCCAAAAATTCGATACCGAGATTTCACCGGAAATATATGTTTTAGGGTCTCCTTTATCTAAAAAAAAACATTTTCAGAAAAAGGTCTGTGTGTGTGTGTCTGCAAACAGGATAACTCAAAAACGAAATGTCGGTAAAATACCAAACTTGGTATTTAAGTTTAGTATCTTCCAAGGATGCGACACGAAGATTTTGAAGAAATCCCCCCACCCCAAACTACCCTTTACATGGAACTTTTTTCGAAAATTTTGATTTCTCAAAAATGGCTCTAACGATTTTGATTAAAATTTCATATATTAAAGATATTTACCTGACAAATAAAATGAATATCTTGAATTTTCTGAGAATAGCCTCTGAAGACTACTTTATTCTGGATGAATTTTACGGAATTTTGCATAACTACTAAACCGTAAGAGATGGATTAAAATTTACCACACAAAAATTGTAAAGCACTTTAAAACACACAATTTATGTTATATGCATTTTTTTCGTGGAGTTTATCGTTTTTTAGATATTCCTTGTTTTTTGGTTTCAGCTTTAAAAAGCATAATTTTCTCACACAGGACTTTTTCAACTCCTGTCCATACAAACAAAGGAACTTCAGTCACATAGCAACCAGATTTTGACTGTCACTTTAACCTATGGCACTCCCTTATTTCGCTTCTACTTACAAGGAAGCAAGTAATGAGAATATTTCTGCTAATTTTTTCTCGATTAGAATGAGGTAAGTAGAAGCATAAGCTTTTTAGCAATAATTTGTTGCAGAGATGTAGAGAAAGTCATGTGAATGGAACATATCAGATTTTTTCTTTCTTTTTCTTTCTAATCGCCGCAGCAACGCAGGTAATACGATAAGGCGTTAAGTTAAATTAGCAGACGAAAGACATCCATTACAAGAAAGTACAGACTTCTCAGTTACGATCTTCTCTTCACGTACTATGTACATAGTGCATAGAGAAGATAGGTATTTATTACACCCAACAATTCGATACCGAGATTTCATCGGAAGTGTGCGCCTGTGGGCAGCATGGCTCAAAAAAGAAAAGTCCGTTAAATACTAAACTTTATATTTAAGTTCAGTATTTTCCAAAGATGCGACACAGGGAGTTTCAAGGAAAAAAAAAAAAAAAACACTCCCAACTACGCTTTATCTTCTGGAAAACATTTCGAAATTTTTTATTTTTTCAAAAATGGCTCTAACGATTTTGATTAAAATGTCTTACATTTAAGGTATCCAAATGACATAAAATGTATATCTTGAATTTTCTGGGAATAGCCTCTGAAGACCTTATTCGGAATGATTTTTTCTGAATTTTGCATAACTGGTAAACCGTAAGAAAAACACAAAAGTTTACTATACAAAAAATGTAGATCTCCTTGAAACACAATTTATGTATTTACATTTTTTTTTTCGTGGAGTTGGCCAATTTCAATTTTGTTTTGTTTTTTTGTTTGTTTTTTTTTTTTTTTTTGTTATTGGTATCAGTTTTAAAATACACTTTAGTCATACGGGAGCTTGTCAACCTGTCCACGCAAAGAAACGGATTTCAATCCCATAGCAACCGCATTTTAAAACATGACTGTCGGTTTAGCCCAGTGTATTCCCTGACATCCGTTCTACTTGTAAGGAACTAAGTAATACGACTGCTTCTGGTAATGTTTATCTCGGTTAACATGATGAAGATAGAAGAATAGCTTATTAACAATAATTTGTTACAGAGATGTAGAGAAAGTCATGTGAATAGACACATCAGATTTTTACTTACTATAGAGCAGGCTATTCATCAAAGGAGCAGCGAGTTATTCGTGACTCACACGGTCTACCTGCAATATGCAATACAGCTGGAAATTCAGGAAAAGCTGTTTATCACGGTTGAAATATTGGAACTAACTGGCAGATTGTGCCATGACCGTTACTCTGTGGCATATTGCCTTTCACACTATCCCTCCAGCCAGCTCCGACATTTGTGGTTGAGTACACGTGAGTATTCTGACTTACAGGGACGTATTTCGGGGCTATCTAGCCTAGCTGTGAAGGCCGGTAAGTTTGTGAAGAAAGAATTTATATTGAATTTATAAATAAATAACAACTTATTCCTAATTTGTTGGCTGTTTACATTCTAGGTTATTGTTACGGCATAAAATGGGCTTCTTGCAAATACTCCATGCTTTTAAAAATGTATTGTAGCCCGTTTTCTCAGGCAAGAGTAGTATGACTGACCGACGTGGTATAATGGGCATATTAGCAGAGCGAGACGAGAAAGGAGGAAGTCACTACAACAAATCTCTTAGGTCTTCTCTTTTGTCATGCGAAGCATAACGACGAGTATCGAGGACAGCCGAAGCAAACCGATATAAGCTAATCTAATGATGTTTATTTCTGAAGATATGGATTCTTAATTTGCTTAATGCACCCAATATCTGAAGTTATTCATTTAAAAAATAGGTGAAGGTGGTACTGTTTTGTTTATTTAAATATTAAAGTAATTACAATTGTTATGTTCTTCTTTGTATTATTATTATAATATTATTACTATCAGTTGTATATATTACATCTCATTAAAATTATTTATTTTAAGCATAACTTTCATTAAATACAGAACAAAATGTATACATAATTTGCCTCGTGCAAAAGACGAGCTAGTTGAGAACTTAGTTGCAACATATTCCTCTATTTAATCAGACAAGCGGGGTTGGAACAGCCTGCTATTTGACTATCGCTTAAGCCTAGTGTAGTATTCTCTTATTTTTTTGCAACCACAAGGAACTATGTAATAAAAGCATTTTATTATGTTTTCTGGGTGCAATGATTATATGGAGTAACGTGGAGTAGACGGAAGAATACACTATTTTAAAGAATAGGTTGTTGAAGAATAGGCACAGAAAGCCATGTAAACGTAATATATTATTTATATATTAGTCCATTGTGGAATCAAAAAGTAATCCTGCGGCATACAGCGAATCAACGAGGTGCGTCGAGAAAGTAAGTTCCGTTTCAATTTATCTCCGCTGCAGCGCTGCGATCGCAGTTCCGCACATGCGCGGTAGACGCTCTGTATCAAGGAGAAGAAACGTGCGCCATTTTGAGATCGCTGCCGGCCACATACGCTTTGTTGTGCTTGTTTACAATGTCGGTGTTGATTGAAAATCCCGCCGCTTGTGAAATCAGATCTGTGATTCGTTTTCTGAATGCTAGGAAAGTGAAACCAATTGAAATTTATCGGCAAATTTGCGAAGTTTAAGGTCAAAATGCGATGAGTGATTCAATGGTGAGAAGATGGGTCCGACAGTTCAATGAAGGACGTAGTGAAGTGCACGATGAAGAACGAAGTGGGCGTCCATCTTTGGTTACAGAAGAACTGGTTCACGCGATTGATGACAAGATCCAGGAAAACTGGCTATGAAATTTCCCCAAAGCTCATGATCACTAATTCACGAAATTGTTACCGAAAAACTGAAATTTCGTAAACTTTGCTCACGTTGGGTACAGGCGGCAAACTTCTATGAAGAAGGTATACAAAAACTTGTGCCACGCTTTGACAAATGCCTGCAAAATTTCGGCAGTTATGTGGAAAAGTAGTGTAAGAGTTGTAGAATTTTGTTCAATAAATAATAATTCTGTATCTGTACACAATTTCATTTTATTATCAAACGGAACTTACTTTCTGGACGTACCTCGTATTTTATCGCACGTATACGACAGTTAAACAATCCAGTGAGAATTGTGAATTCAATATTTTGTGAATTATTATATTTACTATAATTATGATTATTATTACTAACCAAAGTACAGCTTTTCAAGACGGAACTGCGGCTACATTGTTTTAAATTGCAGTAAGTTATCGCTTCATCTGGGAAGGTTACTTTAAACACATTATGTTTAAGCTTAATTTGAAGGCAAATCTGACGTTACATTTCAGCTAAATTTATGGACAGTGCATTTTTACTTTCTCTATACGTACTATGTACATAGTGTATAGAGAAGGCATTCTAATGCACCCAAAAAATTGATACCAAGATTTCACCTGATATGTTTTGGGACCCCCTGAATCCAAAAAATACATTTTTAGAAAAAGTTCCCTGTGTGCCTGTGTGGTGTGTGTCTGTGGGCAGCATATCTCAAAAACGAAAAGTCTATTAAATACCAAACTTTATATTATATTCAGTATCAAGAAAATCCCCCCATCCCAACTAACCTTTACATGAAAAAAATTCAAATATTTTGGTTTTCTCAAAATGGCTCAAACGATTTTGATTAAAATGCATATCTTGAATTTAATGGAAATGACCTCTGAAGACATCTTTATTGTGGATGAATTTGTCTGAATTTTGCATAACTGGTAAATCGTAAGAGATAGACAAAAGCTTACTGCAAAAAAATGTAGATCTGTTAAAACACATAATTCATGTCATATTCCGAGATATTCCTTGTTATTAGTTTCAGTTTTAAAATTCTTAAACTTTTCTCATACGGGTCTTGGACAACTCCTGGTCATGCAAAGAAACGGTTTTCAATCCCATAGCAATCGGATATTAAAAGATTTGACTATCGTTTTAGCCTAGTGTATTCCCTTATTTGGCTTCTACTTATAAGGAAGCAATTAATAATGTTTGTCTCGATTACAATGAAGTTGTTACAGAGATGTAGAGAAAGTCACGTGAATGGAACACGTACGATTTTGAAATTATTAAAGTTCTACCACTCAAGTTAATGCAATGAAAAGTATTGCAGTGTTTGCGAAATAAACAACCCGTGATGAAATGTGAAGACAGATCTGGAGTTTGCATTTCAAGTTTCAGGTTTATGATTTCAGGAACTCAGAAACATCAAAAGACTTAAATTCGCCTCTCTTACGGGAAACGTCCACTGCGCTCGGGGCGATCTTGATGTGATGTGGTTTACGCAAAGTAATTATGCTGACGGCAATAACTGCAGCTAAAACGTGTATGTGTCGTAGGTTTTTGTTGAAATCCGCCATTTCGCGAAGCTCTTGACAGATCATGAAATGCCGGGGTATGATGTAACTTCAAACTATACATGATCTGAGAGGGCCCTAAAACCAGGCAGATACCGAAACGTTCGTTTAGATTATAGTTACACTATATGTCTAAAAAGATTCGTCATTTTATGAAGAATCAGGGCAATACATGTACACGCATTTTTAATTTCTCTACTTCGTACATAAGACATAGGTAGTAGAGAAGGTCCGTGTTGTATTCCACCCAAAAATTCGATACAGGGATTTCACTGGAAATGCACTTTTTAGGATCCCCTGTATAAAAAATCTGATGTGTTCCATTTACATGAAATTTCTGTAACAAATTATTGATAAAAAGCTTATTCTTCTATTTTATTCATGCTAATGGAGAAAAAAATAGCAGAAATAGGTCTTATTACTTGCTTTCTTGTAAGTAGAAGGGAAATAAGGGAATGCATTAGACTAAAGCAATAGTCAAATCTTTTAAAAGCGGTTGCTATGTGATTGAAATTCCATTGTTTCCAGGGCCAGTATGAGAAAGTATGAGTATTTTAAAACTGAAATCAATAACAAAGAATATCTTAAAAACGGTCAACTCCACGAAAAAAATGCATATAACAAATTGTGTGCATATAACATCTCTACAGTTTGTGTAGTAAGTTTTTGTCTATCTCTTTCGGTTGACCAGTTATGGAAAATTCCGCAAAAATAGTTCAGAATTAAGATGTCTTCAGAGGTTATTCCCAGAAAATTCAAGATATACATTTTATTTGGCATGTAAATATCTATAATATACGACATTTTAACCAAAATCGTTAGAGTCATTTTTGAGAAAATCAAAATTTAAAATTTTTTTTCCATGAAAAGGGTAGTTTGGAGAGGGAGGATTTTCTTGAGAATCTTGTGTCGCACCCTTGGAAGATACTGAACTTAAGTACCAAGTTTAGTATTTAATAGACTTTTCGTTTTTGAGCTCTGCTGTCCGCAGACACACACACACGCGCGCGCGCGCGCTGGCGCGGGCCTATTTCTACAAATGCCTTATTTGGATTCAGGGGGTCCCAAAACAAGTATTTCCTGTGAAATCTCGGTATTGATTTTTTGGGTGCAATGCAATACCTTCTCTATATACTCTATATACATAGTACGTGTAGAGAAAGTACTTTTTTTAGAAAAAGGTCCGTGTCTGTATGTATGAACACGATAACTCAAAAACGAAAAGTCAATCCAATATCAAACTTGATATATTTGTTCAGCGTCGACCAAGTATGCGGCAGGAAAATTTTCAGGAAAATCTCACCATCCCTAGTTACCCTTCACATAGAGTTTATAAAATTGTTAGTTTCTTAAAAATGAATTTAACGGTTTTGGTTAAAATACCGTATATTAAAGATATTTGCATTATAAATAAAATGCATATATTGAAGTAGCCTCTGATGGACTGGTAAAACGTTAGAGATAGTACACAAAAAATGTAGATTTCGTTAAATTAAACAATTTATGGCAAGTACAATTTTTGTGTGGAGTTAACCAATTCCGAAGTATTCATAGCTAAAACGACTGCGTCTCGTTTGACAATATTCCCGCTCGAATCAAAAACCATAACTTTACGCTCTTACATCATAAATAACTATTTTATTCAGAGGAAACCTTAAAACACGTATTTCAGGTGAAATATCGGTAATGAATTTTTGGGTGGAATGCAATACCTCCTCTATCTAATATGTACAAAGTATGTGTATTGAAAGAAAAATTATCGAAGGGTTAAAAACAGTAAAAATGGGACTTTTACTGAAAAACACGTTTTATTTAGAAATTTGCCTCCACAGAAATCTATAACGGCTCTAAAATGCCTGAAGCCGATAGGGTATTTTACTTGGGATAATGTGTTCAAAGCTGAAAATTATAACAAATAGACATTTACGCCCTGTTATTAACAACTTACTAACAGCTCGGAAGACACCAATGATATTAAAAAGGGACAATAATTAATAAAAAAAATCTGATGTGTTCTATTCACGTGCCTTCCTCTATATCTCAGCAACAAATTATTGTGAGAAAGCTTATGCTTCTATTTACTTCATGCTAATAGAGAAAAAATTAGCAGAAATATTCCTATTACTTGCTTCCTTGTAAGTAGAAGCGAAATAAAGGAGTACCATAGGTTAAAGTGATAGTCAAAAGCTGGTTGCTATGACACTCCTTTGTTTGTATGGACAGGAGTTGACAAATTCCTGTATGCGAAAAGTATACGTTTTTTATAGCTGAAACAAGGAATAGGTAGGTATCTCAAAAACGATCAACTCCACGAAAATATGTATAAGACAGAAATTGTGTGTTTTATCGTCATCTACATTTTTTGTGTATCTCCTACGGTTTACCAGTTATGCAAAATTGAATAAAAATCATCCAGAATAAAGAGCTCTTTAGAGGCTATTCCCAGAAAATAAATTTTATTTGGCATGTAAATACCTTAAATATAGGAGTTCTAATTAAAATCGTTCGACATTTTTTCAGTGTAAAGGGTAGTTTGGGCGGGGGGGGGCCTTCTTGAAAATCTTCGTGTTGCTTCCTTGAATGATACCAAACTTAAATACCAAGTTTGGTATATTAACTGTCTTTACGTCTTTAAACTATGCTGTCCACAGACACACACGGACCTTTTGCTAAAAATTCTTTTTTTTTTTTTGGATTCAGGGGGACCCAAAACATGTATTTCTTGTGAAATCTCGGTATCGAATTTTTAGGTGCAATACAATACCTTCTCTATACACTATGTACATAGTATGTGTAGAGAAAGTAAAAACAAAAACTGAAGCATCTCTTGCTTGGTTGAGGATCTACGTGTCATTAATTCTATTATATTAGAATGCTGCTTCAGAAGCTATCAAGACTTTCCCTGTAATAATGCTTCAGAGATTTTATGTGGCATGACCGAAGAGCAGTGTCTGCTCGTCTGGCGACATGTCTGTCCTTGATAACGGTGAAGGTTCGACGTTCTCGCCTCGCCTCCGGTCTTGTGTTCTGTATGGGGGGTTCATGACTTTCTACCCTCTAAGTCGGTAACGTGGTTACGGGTTCGGATCCCGGATGCGGATTTTGGGTGTGGATAGAAGTGTGCCCTAGCTCAGGATTTTTACTAGCATGGAAACTCTTTCAGGGTGTGGCACAACACAAGTTCTTTATTCAATTAGTTCGGTCTTTTCCGCCGTCGAACATACGCATTCCTCTTAATTTTCTACTATGAAATTACACTTTACGCAACCGCGACTATTGTTGCTTATTAATTTTGAAGCACTGTGGTATGTATTACAATAACTATTTCCCTCACAATTAAAGGTAGCCTGTTTGACTCCACCATGGACCCTAAATAACATGTCTTGGTTCTGCCGATTCTCTACGCCAAGTGCCCCAAACAGTGTCGCCTGACCGGCGGTAGCATTATTTATTTCCTTCCCGTTATGTTCCCTCAAGCAGTGTAACCTCACCCCTTCGGGTCAATGCACTACCCTAACGGTATACTGTACTACCAGCTCGTGACAACTCGGCTACTTATACGTGTTTGAAATCTTTCTTCCCTTCCCATTTTCAATGTACATTTAAATTTCCTTTCTGAATAACTCTTTTGCCCCGGGACAAGATATGTACTGTCTCACCTCTGCAGCTAACTGTATAGTTTTCTCCAAAACATAATCCTCAAACAGGACCGCTTCACTACCACTGGGCAATAATCATTAGCAAACAAAAGACGAACCTGTACTAAGGGGCGAGAGGCAACGTAGTAAAATCCGTTTCCTAGGAGATACTGCTTGCAAGTCGAGAATCGCAGCTCAGTTAAGGGTCTAATGAGGGTGGTTTCCAATCCCAAACCCCCTAACCGCAAACTTTAAAGTCAGACTTTGGAAGAAGAGTGGGGCTGGGTCATTATATTCTGAAAATCTGATGCGCTACATGACTTTCTCTAGATCTCTGTACCAAATTATTGTTAATACTACTATCTATTTAATGCTAAAACTATAGCACAAACGGTCTCATTACTTAGTTCCTTTATAAGTGGAAGGGGAATAGGGAGATACACTAGACTAAACCGACGGTGAAATGTTTTAAAATGTGTTTGCTATGGGATTGAAATCCTTTTCTTTGCGTGGCCAAGTGTTGACAAGTTCCCGAATGAGAAAGTATCTTAAAACTGAAATCAATAAAAAGGAATATCTCGAAAACAGCCAACTCCACGAAAAAAATATATATGACATAAATTGTGTGTTTTATTGTGATCTACGTTTTTTTTGTATAGTAAGTTCTTGTCTATCTCTTACGGTTCACAAGTTGTGCAAAATTCAATAAAAGTCATCCCGAATAAAGAGGTCTTTACAGACTATTTCCAGAAAATTCAAAATACACATTTTATTTGGTATGTAAATATCTTAAGTATAAGAGATTTTAATCAAAATCATTTTTGAGAAAACCAAAATTTTCGAAATTTTTTCTATATAAAGGGTAGTTTGGAGTGGAGGGATTTTATTGAAAATCTTTGTGCCGCATCCTTGGAAGATACCAAATTTAAATATCAAGTTTGGTATTTAACGGTTTTTTAGTTTTGGACTATGCTGTCCACAGACACACACACACACACACACACACACACACACACACAACCACACACATGCGTACCTTTATCCAAATTTTTTTTTATTCAGGGGGACCCAAAACATGTATTTCCAGTGAAATCTCGGTATGGAATTTTTGGGTGTAATACAATACCTTCTCTATACTCTATGTTCATAGCACATATAGAGAGAGAGTGAACATACTGTACGCCATCCTAATGCCTTCATAGTCATGGCAGTAAAGCACAATCTTTCTAAACAATAAGCAGCCGGACTCGCAATATGCAAATTACAGATCTAGTAGGTAAAGTAGATCAATGCGTCGATCCTTCATGCTGGTATATCGCTTGATGCTTATCGCGCATGTCTCCTGTTTTTCCAGCGAATGAAGAAGTTCGCGTTGCTAAAGCTGTCCCATTTTTCTCGATTAGCATTAAGTAAAAAGAAGAATCAACTTTTTAACAATAATTGATTGCAGAGATGTAGAAAATGTCATGTGAATGGAACACATCAGAGTTTTAGAAAAAAGTTCGTTTGTGTGTGTCTGTGGACAGCATAGCTCAACAACGAAAAGACTGTTAAATACCAAACTACCCTTTACACGGAACGTTTTTCGAAAATTTTGATTTTCTCAAAAAATGGCTGTAACGATTTTGATTAAAAGCCCGTATCTTAAGGATATTTACATCCAAATAAAATGTATATCTTCAATTTTCTGGGAATAGCCTCCCAAGGTCTCTTTATTCTGGGCGAATTTTGCTTAACTGCTAATCCCTAAGAGATAGAAAAAAGCTTACTGCACAAAAAATGTAGATCTCTCCAAAACACAATTTATGTCATTTTCGTTTTTGTTGTGGAGATAACCGTTTCCGAGATATTCCTTGTTATTGGTTTCAATTGTAAAGTACTTGTACTTTTCTCAGACAGGGTGTTTCTGTTTTTCTTTTATTCTACTCCTGGCCAAGAAAAAAAAAGCGAATTGAAATGACAATGCATAATCGCATCTACTTTTAAACATTTGACTATCACTTAGCCTAGTGCATTCCCTAGTTATCTTCTACTTATAATGAACTTAGTAATAAGGACATTCTGCTAATGTTTATCTCGATTAGTATGTGTAGAAAGAAGAATAATCTTTTGTAAGAAGTTTGTTTGTAGAGCAGCTAGAAAAGGCATGTGAGTGTAACGTAGATTTTGTTTTTTTATTCAAGGGACCCTAATCGTGTATGTCCGTGAAATCGAATTTTTGAGTGGAGTGCAAAACTTCTCTCCTTCGTACCATGTACTATATAGAGAAAGTAAAAAGCATCTAATAATAATGATAGTAATAATAATAGTTATAATAATTGTATTACCAATATAATATTTCCATACTTTTGTTCACCCCAAGGTAAGCCTTGTCCAATATTAAATAAACGGCAGCAGATTACCAGATAAGTAAAACAACCTGGTAGGCATTGAGGGCATATGAACCTGAGACAAAAGATTTTCGAAATTACTTTCAGTCGTAAAGAGCAAGCAAAGAGGAAAGTTCTTAAGAAGTAAAACCCTGACATTCTTTCTAAGAGATTTCGCTTTAATTAAAATAAAGCAGCAAAGGAGCACGAGAGAACCGTCACATATCTTGATGAAATATAAAACTTTAACTTGGAAAAATATTTCGCTTTCCGGGAAGTTTACGTTCAGCTTTTTGTTTCCTCTTTAAAAGTAATGTGCGTCTTTACCAGACTCTAAGTTGGTAGGCATGATTACAAATATACGCAGAGCTTTGTATTTCGGAAATTAACACAACAACTTTCCTGTTTTCTTCATTTTTCTGGTTGCTATTTTTATTTTCTCTAACGTATGCATAGTTTTTAGAGAAATTATTGTATTCCACCCAAAATTCGGTATCGAGAGTTCACTGAAAATATATAGTTTAGGGTACCCTGTATCTAAAAGAAGCATTTTTAAAGAAGGGTCCACTGTGCGTGTGTGTGTGTTCGTGTGAGGTGAACACAACTCAAAATGAAAAGTCGGTTAGTTGTCAAATTGAATATTTAAGTTAGCACCTTCCAACGGTATGGCATGAAGATTTTCATCAGAAATTACCATTTACATGGAAACATTTTCAATATTTTTGATTTTCTCAAAAATAGATCCAACAATTTCGATTAAAATACCTTATACTACCTAACAAAATTTATCTGACAAATAAAACGTACATAGCTGTATCTAAAATTTTTTGGGAATAGCCTCGGAAGACCTCTCCATTCTGGATAACTTTCGCATAACTGATAGACCGTAAGAGATCGGCAAAATTATTAATCTCACAAAACACACAATTTATGCCACATTGGTACCTTTTTGTGGACTTATTATTTCAGAGATATTCCTTGTTATTGGTTTCAATATTAAATACTTTAAGTTTTATCAAAGGAATTTATCATTCCTTTTTCTTTTCTTCTACTCCTCGTTATACACAAAGAACCAAATTTCAACCACAAAGAACCAGCTTTAAAGATTTGAACTACCGCTTTAGCCTAGTGTATTCCCTTATTTCCCTTCTACTTATAAGGAACCAAGTAATAAGACCGTTTCTGCTAATGTTAAACTTGATTTGGATGAAGTATATAAAAGGATAATCTTTCGTAAGAATAGTTAGAGAATAGGTAGAGAAAGTCATCAGATTTTTAGAAAAAGATCCATGTATGTATGTGTGTGTGTGTCTTTGTCTGTGAACAGCACAATAATTCAAAAGCGTAAACACCGTTAAATAATAAAGTTCATATTTAAGTTCAATATCTTCCAAGCATACGACACCACTGTAAATCCTTTATAGGGAACATTTTATAACAATTTGATATTCTTAAAAATGGCTCTAACTTCTTTAACTAAAATATAGGATAATTAATACATGTTTATGACGTTTCGTCTTTGAGTTATTGTGTTCACACACACACACACACATATATACACACACACACACGGACCTTTTTGTGATAATGTGTTTTTTTGATACAGGGGCCCGGTGAAATCTCGGCATCGAAATTTTGGGTGGAGTGCAATACCTTCTCTATACACTATGTGAATAGTACGTGTAGAGAAAGTAAACATTGAAATAATTGCTTTAAAAGCACCATTAATATAAAATATGAGGTGTTCAATTCACACGACTTTGTCTACATCTCTGAAATAAATTACTGTTAAAAAGCTTATTTTTCCATCCACTTCATGCTAATCTTGGTCTTAATACCTGCTCCCTTGTAAGTAGAAGGGAATTACGGGAATACACTATACTAAAACGATAGTCAAATCTTTTAAGCTGGTTGCTATGTGGATCAAATCGTTCTTTGCATGGCCAGGCGTTTACAAATTCCCATATGTGAAAAGTTTAAAAAAAAACTTTAATTCTAAAATGGAAACCAATTATAAGGAATATCTAAAAAGGGTCAACTTCACGAAAAAAAATGTAGAGGCATAAATTGTATGTTTTAACGAGATCTACATTTTTTGTGCAGTGAGCGTTTGTCTATCTCTTACGGTTTACCAGTTACGAAATTCAGCAAAATTCATTCAGAACGAAGAAGTGTTCAGAGGCTATTCCGAAAAAATTCAAGATACTATACATTTCATTTGTCATGTAAATATAACATATGGCATCGTAATTATAATCGTTAGAGCCATTTTTGAGAGGATATAAAATTTATAAATATTTTTACATGTAAAGGGTAGTTTGAGATGGCGGGATTTTCCTCAAAATCTTCATGTACACATCCTTAGAAAATACTTAACTTAAACACCAAGTTTGATTGTTAACGGTCTTTACCTTTTTGAGCCATGTTGTCCACAGTCACACATCACACACGTGAACGCCGACCTTTGTCTAAAAATGTTTTTTTAGACTCAGGGGACCTCAAAACATTTCTGGTGAAATCTCGACATCGAATTTCTGGGTGGAATACAATACCTTCTCTATCCACTATTTACGAGGGCCGTTTTTTTCAACCTCCGATCTGCTATAAATAAAAGACAAGTTCATAGAAAACAATTATTACTAAAAGTTTTGTTCACTTATGGTTAGTTTTCAACATAATCATCGAAAAAATTGAGACATTTATCGTACCTGTGCACAAGCTTTGCAATATCCGCATCAAAACATGTTGCCGCCAATGATTTCAAATGAGCATTGACGTTGTTTTGAGGATCTTCGTTGGTTTGAAGGTCTGCCCTCCTAGCTAGTCTTCAGTTCAGGGAAAAGGTGAAAGTCGCTGGGTGCCAGATGAGGACTGTACGGCGGATGATCGAAAATGTCCCATTGAAATTGTTCAAAGAGCCGATGGGTTGTGCCAGCAATGTGTGGACGAGCGTTGTAATGGATCAACACAATTCCTAATGTCAGCATTTCTCTTCGTTTGTTTTGAATGGATCTACTCAAACGTCGTAAAGTACGAAGATCTTCAAAACAACGTCAATGCTCATTTGAAATCATTAGCGGCAACATTTTTGAAGCGGGTATTGCAAAGCTTGTGCACAGGTACGATAAATGTCTCAATCTTTTCGGTGATTATGTTGAAAAGTAACCATAAATGTACAAAACTTTTAGTAATAAAATAATTGTTTTCTATGAACTTGTCTTTTATTTATAGCCTATCGGAGGTTGAGAAAAAACGGCCCTCGTATATTATACCTAGAGAAAGTAAAAACCAGCATTAAGTTTCGCAGTACTAATTTGACGGACCGCTAAAAGCCCAAAGGTGTGACGTCATTCATCGTATTACTATGTCTAACGAGATTGCCATGGCTCAGGCGCGAGCTGAAATCACGTGATTCTTCTAGTCCAGTTATGGCCCGATGAAGCAAAATATAGTCGTCTAATACATCTATATTCTACACAGAGAAATACATTGCTTGTTAAATTCGCAGAAATGATACAGTTAATTCATGGAGCAATTCAATGTTAGCCGTGTTTAAGTACATATCGCGCGGTCTATCTCGTTAGCCATGCCGTTTTGCAAGTATTAGGAGGCGTTGGTCCAGTAGTGTTGAAAAACTATAGTGAACGCAGGGTGCCATAATTTATGTTGCACGAAATTTTGTTTTTCAGGAATTTAGAGAAGCTGAAATAATTAGCTGTCCAGGATAATGAGGGTACTGACGCTGACACAGATAGAAGAATAGTTAGTGTGTAGCATTGTTCGAGCACGGGGAATGGTAGCAAGACCCCCGCTGAGGACCAGAAACTGCTTATCACGTGGTCTTCTTAAGGGCCACTAGAAGTGAAAATACGAGATGCATTCAATAAGCCCTTAGAAAAAGACAGAAAAACAAATTACATTTACGTTTGACGTGAATTGTTTTCCGCCGAGAAATATTTTCAAGTTTAGAAAGAAAAATAAAAGTCACTGGGGACCAAATCTGGTGAATACGGTGGATGTTGTAGTAATTCGAACTTTAATTCTACAACTTTCGCCATCAAAACTGCACAGGTGTGCACCCTTGCATTTTCTTGATGGAAGAGAATCTTTTTCTTTGCCAGAAGAGGGCGTTTTTTCTTGATTTCTCCGTACAACCGGTGCAATAACGATGCATAATAGGTACTCTCCATTTATCGTTCTTCCTATCTGCAAGTAATTAATGTAGATGATTCCGCATGCATCCCAAAAAAATCGAGGCCATCACCTCGTCTGCAGATTTCACCACCTTTGCCTTCTTCGGAGCCTTTAAAAGCCCGCTGTTTCTGGAGTGTAGTAGTGTATTCATGTTTCATTCACAGTTATGTATCGACGCAGAAACTCGTCAGGATTGCGACGAAAAGTGTCAGACCAGCTTCCGAATCGATCACACAATTGCGTTTATTCTCAATTGAGAGCAAACGTGGCACCCATCTTGCTGAGACCTTTGCCAGACCTAATTTTTGGTACAATATTGAGAACACTGTACCGTATGATATGCCCGTGGCCTCTACTATTTTGCGAACTTTGATTCGTCGTTTATTCAAAACCATGTCCTGGATTTTGTCAATCATTTCGTAGGAAGTCACTTCTACTGGATGTTCGGAACAATGTTCATTTGTAGATGTACAGACACATTTAAATTCACTTATCCAAATGAAAATTATTGTAAACGCAGCAGCAGTTGAACTTCATCCAACTAGGCTTTTATCTCTTTTGGTGTTAAGCCTTTTAAATTGAAGCGTTTAATCACCGCACGAAACTCGTTTATTTTTCTTCCCATCTCTCTAAAGAAACACAAGATTGTTTATTCAATTGCCTATGGTGTCGAAACCACGTGATGGATATAGCTGAAACTTTAACTGCAATCTTGTAAGAGACGACTGTTACTAAATACAATTTTTCGATGCTACGGGTTCTTGGATTTTCCAAGGGATTATTGAACGCCCTTAACCTTTCCCTATTCCCTTGTGCCTTTTAATAATAAATCCATTTTATAAGTATTTATCTGGATTAACATGAAGCAGGTAAAGTAATGCGATTTTGTAAACGTAGTTTGTTGAAGAATGGGTACGGACAGCAATGCGAATGTAACATATACACATATTTTCAAAGTGTTGTCATTATCCTTTTTGTTTTTCGGGAGACTATTGAGATTTTAGGCAGCATTTAAACACCTGACTGTCGTGCCATTTTCCTCTATCCCCCTTATATAATTATTAAAACGTGTGAAACTATGTTTGCAAAGTTTTTAACATCAAGTATATAGAAAAATAAGCAATAGTGTGGGGAAAAAGTAATGTAACTCATAATAAATGCTTTTCTACAGGATAATTCCAATAAATATAGGAATTCTGTCATAGCTATACTCATAAAAAGGAGCTAAACAATTAGCAAATTGTATTATTAGATTAAATCAGAAATAGACAATCATCAGTTTTAAGAGTGGTTTAAATTATAGACAGAAACAACGATAAATGTAATTTAAATGAAGAAGTCCGCTGGAAGTACTGTGTTTGTTTCTCATTCAAGAGGTTGCGAGTTCGAGGATTTTTTTTTTTTTTTTTTTTTTTTTTTTACGGTTTTTCCCGTATCCTGACAAAACAAATCTCGAGTAACTTTAAGCTCCATGGACCCCCAAGATTATTTCACCGATTTCGTTCAATGTCCAATATGACCAACCATATATGGTCCATGGGGCTTAAAGTTACTCGAGATTTGTTTTGTCAGGATACGAGGAAAACCGTAAAAAAAAACCTTATCCTCGAGCTCGCGACCTCTTGAATATATATTCTTGGTAGCTTAACATCCTTTAACCTGGTATATATATATATATACACACACACACACACATACAGGATACATCAAACGAAGATGTGAACCTTGTTGGTCATACCGTACGTGATACGCGAATATACTTTTCAGCTCTAATTATTCGGCACATATAAAAACTGTCATAAAATCATCATGGATTAGGTAGTCGTACATAACCAAATGCCACGTGCCTGGCCCAATCCAAGAGAGATGCCGGTTGGTAGTGAAGGTCCCAGTCGCGTGGTGTGGGCGTGGTTTGATAGACACGCCGGCGCGGCACAGGTCACCTTAGTAATGGAAAACGTAGCATGTGGGTTTTGTTACATGTTTCGTATAACATGTTCTGAAGTTGTTTACGTGGCGTATGACAACCGTTGTTCCTTCGTTGCCTAATCCCAAATGTATGCGATTTTAAAACACACATAACACCTTAAATAGAAGAGTTTGAAAGTTGCGACATCAAGTTTCGGACAAGTCAAAGTGTAAGCTAATCGACCATTACCTTCGTTTGGTGTCGTTTTGAAATAGCTTGTGTATGTATATCTGATGTCTTCTACTCACATGACTTTCTCTACAAACTATTGTTACGAAAGATAATTCCTTTAAGTACAATCGAGATAAACATTAGTAGAAATTGTTGTATTAGTTCCTTGTAAGTAGAAGGTGATGCACTAGGCTAAAATGATAAGCAAATCTTTTTAAAGCTGGTTGCTATGTGAAACAACTGAAATTCGTTTTCGTTTTGCAAAAGAGAAGTGAAATGAAAGATGCTCTCCCAATTGAGAAATATATAAGTAAGCTTAAAATTGAAAGCAATAAGGAATATCTCGGGAACGGTTAACTCTAAACAAACAAACAAAAAACAAAAACAAAAAAAAAGAAAAGAAAATAAAAGACAGTATTGACATAAATTGTGTTTTAACGAAATTTACATTTTTTTGTTAAGTAAGTTTTGACTATCTCTTATGATTTAACCTTTATGTAACGCTCATCCACAATAAAAGGTCTTCAGAGACTATTTATTCACAGAAAATTCAAGGTAGCTATATATTTTATTTGGCATGTTAATATCTTTAGTGAAATTGTTTGTCACTTTTGAGAAAAACAACATTTTTAAAACATTTTCCATATAATGGGTAGTTGGGGTGGGGGATTTTCTTATTAATCTTAGGTTGTATTCTTGGAAGATCCTAAACTTAAATATCAAAGTTGGTATTTAACGGTCTTTTCGCTTTTAAGTTATGCAGCCCACACACACATGAGCCTTTTTCTATAAAGGTTTTATTCAGGGGTCCTCAAAACATGTATTTCAATAACATCTCGGTATCGATTTGGGAGGAACACAATAACTTCTCTATATACACTATGCACTAGTACAACTAGAGAAAGTAAACTAGGGATAATAATAACAATAATAATAATAATAATAGAACTTAATGTATTTATATAAACATACATATATGTATCAATACACTGTTTTAACGTAAAGAAAATGAAAAGACGATGTTTTAGAGGGGCACTTTAGCAGTGCATAGTTGATTTTTTCCGAGACGGCTGTAAGCATATAAACATGGTTTGCACATGCCCGAGGTTTCAGTCCGAGAACACACTTGTAAACACTAAAGAGTGCTTCATAAACCCGACATCCAGACGCTCATTTGTCACGAATGAGACCTAAAACACCTGTAATTATTCCGTTGGATTGCATTTGTTTTCTCAAGCATATCTTTTCACGCTTTACTCATCTGATCAATCGAAAGTTCTGTGGAAAATACGAATAAATTGTGAATTAGAAAATTTTTTTGTCTATATTATTCCTTTAATTCCTTTATTTATTTTTTGTTATTACTTTATTTAGTCCCATATGCACAATGTACACAGTGGATAGAGAAGGTGTTGTATTCCACCCAAAATCTAGATATCGAGTTTTCATCGAAAATACATCTTTTGAAACTGAATTAAAAAAAATTAGAAACATGTCCGAGTGTGTCCGTGAGCATAGCTCAAAAACGAAAAGTCGGTTAAATACCAAACTTGGTTTTAAGTTCAATATCTTCCAAGGATGTGACACTAAGATTTTCAAGAATATCCCCCACCCCAACTACCCTTTACATGGAACGTTTTTCGAAATGGCTCTAACGATTTTTTTTATTAAAATGTCATATGTTTAAGATTATTTTATGACATGAATTATATCTTGAATTTTTGGGGAATAACCTCTTCATTTTGGTAATCTTTTATAACTTTTGTGTAACTGGTAAACCGTAAAAGCCGTACTACCCAAACAATGTAGATCTCATTATAACACACAATTTATGTCAAACAGGGGGTTAATGAACTACACCGAAATAATTTGCGAGATTGTGCACGTGACTGATATAAGTAATTTGAGATCGACGATGCATGGTCCCCGGATAAACATGACGCAGCTTCATAGCGTTAAACGTGTGGGTATCAAATGTTGATAAGTTGGTATTTAAGTAAAACAGGTAGAACAAATGGCTTAGAATTTCTATAAAGCTGCTGCCCGAGTATAGAAATATCGATTTTTAGTAGCTCGTTACAAGCGTTCTCAAGATTTAATGCCGTAAAAATATGTAAAATCTCGAACAAATCACTTGACAGTGCGACCCTGAGCATTCATTAATTACGTATTTGAGTTATGTAGCCTACTCTGGAGGCGTTTTTTCAACTGCTCTGGTGGCTTAATGCGTAACGTGCGAAGCTGCTGTCCCAAACGTCATGAGTTCGATGAATGGCATAGAGGAAATGTTTTTTATTATTATTTTTTTCATTCAAAAATTTGTTCGTTTAAAGGGTAGTTTGTGGTGGGGGGATTTTCTTGAAAATCTTCGTGTCGCAATCCTTGGAAGATATGAGGTATGCTGCCCACAGACACACACAGACACACACACACACACACACACACACGGTCATTTTTTAAAAATGCTTTTTTGGATTAAGGAGGTCTCAGAATATGTATTTCCGGTGAAATATCGGTATCGAATTTTTGGGTGCATTACAATACCTTCTCTAACACTATGTACATAGCACGTGTTGAGAAAGTAAAAAAGAGTAATTCTCGCCCCAGCAGGAAACCGAACCCGGACCTTTGGGTTGAGAAATCAGAGCGCTGACCACTCGACCGCTGAGACAGTCAAAATGGATTCCTGTCCCCACTGCCACAATAGTTTAGATCCTCGTCGTTTCCTAGGAACCCTGTAGCTAAGGTAATCGTATTTCCTATGCGAATTTGGTCATAGCATGGAGAAAATCTTCATCTGATATCACTCTATATCTGAATCAACTACAGAGGGTATTTGGTATAACAATAGTAATAATAGGATACTACAGCGTGTTTCCAAAGCCTTGTAACAAGAAAAACCGTAAATTTTCCAGTAGAGAAGATTTGCAAACATAAAACATATAATGAGTTCCATTCACATGACTTTCTCTACCTGTTCTACAAAAATACTGCTTACAAAAGATTCTTCTTTCTATTTCGTGCTAATCGAGATAAACATTATCATAATGCTCTTATTACTTAGTTTCTTATAAGGAGAGGGAACTAAGGGAATACAGTATGCTAACGCGACACTCCAGTGTTTTAAAAGCTGTCTTATGCGATTGTCCTTGAAATTCGCTTCTTTGCATAGCCTGGGATAAACAAAAGAAACATGGAGCAGGCCTAGGTAGTGTGGTGGTAGCGTATCTGCTTCACATTCAACATTGGCGAGTTCGAATCTCGCTTAGGGTAAGTTACCCGGATAAGGGTTTTTCGGTGTTTTCCCTCATCCTGAGAAGACGAATGTCGAGTAACTAAGCTCCATGGACCCTGAGATCATTTGAACATCACTTCACCAATTGCATTCATCATCCGATATGAACAACCAGGTTAAAGGACATTAAAAAAAAAATAAAAAACACGGACGACTTCCAGCTTTAGGAAAGTATAAGTATTTTAAAACTGAAACCAATAACAAGGGATATGTTGGAAAGAGTTTGCTCCACAAATGCATATGACATAAATTGTGTTTTGACAAGATCTACACTTTTTGAGCACTAAGTTTTGTCTATCTCCTAGGTTTACCAATTATGCAGAAGTCATTCAGAATAAACAGAAATTTCCCAGAAATTTCAAGGTATACATTTTATTTGTCATGTAAATATCTGTAATATACGACATTTTAAACAACATCGTTATAGCTATTTTTTTTAGAAAATCGAAATTTTCGAAATTTTGTCCGTGTAAAGGGTAGTTTGGGGTGGGGGTATTTTATTAAAAATCTGATCGTATTTTTTGGAGATACTTAACTTAAATACTAAGTTTGTTATTTGACAGAATTTTCGTTTTTGAGCTATGCTGTTCACAGACACACATTGGCATTTTTCTAAAAATGCTTTTATCAGATTTAGAGGGTCTCAAAATATGTATTTCTGGTGAAATCTGGGTATCCAAATTTTAGGTGGAATACTCTGTGTACACTGAGGTACACGTTTAAAAATGTAAATGTGTTGCAAGTCACCGTGCCACTTTGAGAAACTGTGCGCCCCATTTTTATTGAAGAGCTTTTCAACATCATGTTATATTGACGTTTTAATTCAGTAGTTATTAACGTATCACACTGTAGAAGCCCGCTTACTCGACATCGCTGTCTTGAACGGTGTTCTTTATACGTCGATAATAATCAATCATCTCTGAAGCTTATCTGTCACTGAAGAAGTTCAAAAGCAGTCTTGGGAGTTCTCTCCCTCCCTTTTAGGTATGCGATAGAAATTTATGCCTGTATAACGGTGGATCACTCAAACAACGTAACCTCCTTTCCAGGCATTTAACCACATAAAGTGTTGGGTACAATCTAGAACCAGCATTCTTACAGCATTAATAACATGGGCAGTAGTAGTCTTACCAACTTCTAAACTCTGAACACCTTTTTATTTTGGATGAACTTTGCTCAATTTTTGCATAACTGGAAAACCGTAAACGATAGAAAAAAATCTGATGTGTTCCATTCACATTCCATTCTCTACATTTCTACAACAAATTATTGTTAAAAAGCCTAAACTTCTATTTACTTCATACTAATTCAGAAAAAAATAGCAGAAATAGTTTTATTACTTGCTTCCTTGTAAGTAGAAGCGAAATAAGGGAGTACCATAGGTTAAAGTGATAGTCAAAAGTTGGATGCCATGTATCTGAAGTTCCTTTGTTTGTATGGACAGGAGTTGACAGATTCCTATATGAGAAAAGTATAAGTTTTTCAAAGCTGAAACCAATAATAAGAAATATCTCAAAAACGATCAACTCCACGAAAAAAATGTATGTGGCATAAATTGTGTGTTTTATCCTGGTCTACTTTTTTGTGTTGTAAGTTTTTGTTTATCTCTTACGGTTTACCAGTTATGCAAAATTCAACAAAATCATCCAGAATAAAGAGGTCTTTAGAGGTATTCCCAGAAAATTCAAGACACACATTTTATTTGGCATGTAAATATCTTAAATATAAGAGATTTTAATCAAAATCGTTAGAACCATTTTTGATAAAATAAAAATTTTCGAAATTGTTTCCATGTAAAGGGTAGTTTGGAGTGGGGGGATTTTCTTGAAAATCTTTGTGTCGCATCCTTGGAAGATACCAAACTTAAATACCTAATACCAAGTCTTTTCGTTTTTGAGCTATGCTGTCCACAGACAGACACACACACACACACACACACACACGGACCTTTTTCCAGATTTTTTTTTTTTTTTTTGGATTCAGGGGGACCCAAAACCTGTATTTCCGGTGAAATCTCGGTATCGAATTTTTGGGTGGAATACAATACCTTCTCTATACACTATGTACATAGTACGTGCAGAGAAAGTAAAAAAATCTGAATGTTCTATTCACATAACTTTCTCTAGCTGTTCCAAATACAAATCATTCTTACAAAAAATTATTGTTTTACCATGCTAATCGAGATAAACATTAGCAGAATTGACCTTATTACTTGCTTTACTATGAGTGGAGGGAAAATAAGGGAATACGTAATGCTAAAGCGATAGTCAAGTATTTTAAAAGCTGGTCGCTATCCCTTAAGCTTTACAGTTATGCAAAAGTCATCCAGGACCAAGTGGATTTCAGAGGCTATTCCCAGAAAATTCAAGATGTACATTTTGTTTTCATGAAAATATTTTAAACATACAGTATTTTAATAAAAAACGTTAAAGCCACTTTTAAGAAAATCAAAATGTTCAAAAAATGTTCCATGTAAAGGGTATTTGGGGTGGAGGATTTTCTTGAAAATCTTTGTGTTGCATCCTTGGAAAAGATACCGAAATTAAACACAAACTTTCGCTTTATTGGACTTTTCGTTTTAAGCTATACCTGCACGCACACTCACACACACTGTTATTTTTCTAAAAATATTTTTTTCTGTATTGGATCTCAAACCATATATTTCCGGTGAAATCTTGGTATCGAATTTTTGGGGGAAATACAATATCTTCTATATCTACTATGTGCATTGTACACCCTACGTGATAGAGAAAGTAAAAATATCTCCTTTGCATTTCGATCATTATATATTTTTTTTAAAAAGATTTTCACTTTTTTATAAGAATGTTCTACTTGATATTCCATAAAAATATATTTCTGCTTCCTTCTGTAGCTAATTATTCTATGTTTCGTTGAGAGAATTTTCCTTCCTGGTTACATTTGCTTCGTAATGAATTTCCAAAACTTGATACCTTCTGTGTTTCAATAAAATTGCTCTTTTATACGAATACGTTAATTACAAAACTTTTCTCTCAATTAACACAAATTCTTTACTCCATTTTTCAACACATCTTTACAAGTTTGAATTAATTACATCCAACACGTATTACCAATTTGCTGATACATGACATGTGTTCACGAATTACATTTAATTATTCATAAGTTATACGCTGCTTCCTTGTTTGGTGCTTTGTTTCGCAACCGGAAACAGGAAGTTTTATTATGGGGCTATGAAGGGTTCACCTGTATCTCTTCTATATTCGCTCAGTAGAAACAGGCAGGTGCTCCTAGATGTCCACACGACACGAATAAAACAGAAAGATGTCTTTAAGAGGGCCTCTGAATAAAGTAATGATACATTACTTTGTGCTTGGCCGTTTCTTATTTGTCTTACTCTCCAAGAAGTTAATGAACGGGTCTCAATTTATAAGAGGGAAACACTAACTTAAACAAAATAGAAAGGAAGCAAAAAGATATACCTGATGTCTTCCATTCACACTATTTTCTCTCGTACTCTACAACTATTCTTATAAAATATTCTTCTTGTGTTTACGAGGGGTGTTCAATAAGTCCTTAGAAAAAGTAATTTTTTTTTATTTTTCAATATAATCATCTTCTTTTAGCTCCATACACGTTTCCCAGCGATTCTCAAACTGTATTAAGTCTTCCAGAAAAGTAGGATTTCGAAAGGTCCTCAAAACAGGAATGTGTTAGACGTGAATCGTTTTCTGCCGAGCCACTTTATAAAGTTTGGAAAAAAAAATATCACTGGTGGAGGTTGTAGTAATTCGAACCTTAATTCTACAATTTACGCCATCGAAACTGCTCAAGTGTGCACCCCTGAATTGTCTTCATGGAACAGAATCTTTTTCTTTGGCAGATGGCGTTTTTGTTTTCTTGATTTCTCCGTTCAACCGGTGCAATAACGATGCATAATACCCTCCATTTATCGTTCTTCCTATCTGTAAGTAATCAATGTAAATAATTCCGCGTGCATCCCCAAAAACCGAGGCTATCACCTTGTCTGCAGATTTCACCACCTTTGTCTTCTTCGGAGCCGGTTCACCTTTAAAAAAACCACTATTTCCACTGTACTTTTATCTCTGGAGTGTAGTAGTGATAGCCATGTTTCATCCACAGTTATGTATCGGAACAGAAACTCGTAAGGATTGTGACGGAAAAGTGCCAAACTAGCTTCCAAATCGATCACATGATAGCGTTTATTCTCCATTGAGAGCAAACGCAAAACAGAGAGCACTGTACCCTGTGATATACCTGTGGCTTCTACTATTTTGTGAACTTTTATTCGTCGATCTCTCAAAACCATATCGTGGATTTTATTAATCATTTCGGAGGAACTCACTTCTATTGGACGTCCAGAACGATGTTCATCATTTGTGGATGTACCGCCACGTTTAAATTAATTTATCCAATTGTAAATTATTGCAAACGTAGGAGCTGATGTGCCATGAACTTCATCCAACTCGGCTTTTATTCTTTTGGTGTTAAGCCGAAGTGACTGTAAAGTGCCTTTATTTATATGGACAGGAGTTAACAAATTCCTGTATGAGAAAAGTATGTTTTTCAAAGCAGAAACAAAAAGACCAAGAATATCTTAAAAATGATCAACTCCACGAAAAAAATTTATATGACATAAATTGTGTGTTTTATCGTGAGCTCCATTTTCTGTGGTTTAAGTTTTTGTCCCTCTCTTACGGTTTAGCAGTTGTGCAAACTTACGTAAAATCCATTCAGAATGAAGTACTCTTCAGAGGCTATTCCCAGAAAATTCAAAATATACATTTTATTTGTCAAGTAAATTTCTTATATATACGACATTTTAATCAAAATCGTTAGAGCCATTTTTAAGAAAATCAAAATTTTCGAAATTTTTTCCATGTAAAGGGTAGTTTGGGGTGGGGGTATTTTCTTGAAAATCTTCGTGTCACATCCTTGGAAGATACCAAACTTAAATACCAAGTTTGACTTTTAACGGTCTTTTCATTTTGAGCTATGCTGCCCACAGACACACACAGACAGACAGGCAGACAGACAGACAGACAGACACACTCACGGACATTTTTCTAAAAATGCTTTTTTTGATTCAGGGGGTCCCAAAACATATATTTCCGGTGAAATCTCGGTATCGAATTTTTGGATGGAATACAATACCTTTTCTATACACTATGTACATAGTATGTATAGAGAAAGTAAAAATATGAGCATTACAAAGCTTAAACCAATAACAAGGACTATCTTTAGCCCGCGTCGGTATTTCGGGTAGCGTGTGTGCCTTACGTTCAAGAGGTCGCAAGTTCAAATCTCGTTTAGTGTAAGTTACACGGATAAGGTATTTTTCAGGTTTTTTCCCTTATCCTGAGAAGACGATTGTTGAGTAACTTTAAACCCCATGGACCCCATATCATTACTGCACCGATTTCATTCATCGTCCGATATAAGTTGACTAATTAGGTTAAAGGACTTAAACTAAATATAAAACAATCTGATGTGTTCCACTCACATGACTTTCTCTTCATCTCTGCAACAAATTATTGTTAAAAAGCTTTTGCATATATTTACTTTATACTAATCGAGAAAAAAATAGCAGAAATAGTCTTATTGCTTGCTTCCTTGTAAGTAGAAGCAAAATAAGGGAGTACCATAGATTAAAGTGATAGTAAAAAGCTGGTTGCTATGTGACTGAAATTTCTTTGTTTGTATGGACAGGAATTGACAAAAGTATAAGTTTTTCAAAGCTGAAACCAAAAACAAGGAATATTTCGAAAACGACCAACTCCAGGAAAAAAATGCATATAACATAAATTGTGTGTTTTAATGTGCTCTACATTTTGTGTGTGGTAACTTTTTTCCCTTCTGTTACTGTTTAGCAGTTATGCTAAATTCCGTAAAATACACCCACAATAAAGTAGTCTCCAGAGGCTATTCCCAGAAAATTCAAAATATACATTTTACTTGTCAGGTAAATAAATATCTTTAATATACGATATTTTAATCAAAATCGTTTAGAGCCATTTTTGAGAAAATCAAAATTTTCAAAAAAAAGTTCCATGTAAAGGGTACTTTGGGGTGGGGGATTTTTTCTCAAAATCTTCGTGTTGCATCCCTGAAAGATACCAAACTTAAATACCAAATTTTTTATTTTATCGACTTTTCGTTTTTGAGCTATCGTGTTCACAGTCATACGGACCTTTTTCTGAAAATGCTTTTTTTGGTTACACGGGACCCTAAAACATATTATATTTCCAGTGAAATCTCGGTATCGAATTTTTGGGTAGAGTGCAATACCTTCTGTATACACTGTGTACGTAGTACGTGTAGAGAAAGTAAAAATCTGATGTGTACCATTCACATGAGTTTCTCTACATTTCTGCAACAAATTATTCTTAAAAAGTTTATAGTTCTATTTACTTCATGCTAATCAGAAAAAAAAAAAAAATAGCAGAAATAGTCTTATTACTTGCTTCCCTTTAAGTAGAAGCGTAATAAGGGAGTACCATAGGTCAAAAGCTGCTTGTCATGTGACTGAAGTTCCTTTGTTTATATGCGCAGCAGTTGAGAAATTCCTGTAGGAGAAAACTAAGCTTTCCGAAGCTGAAACCAAAAACAAGGAATGTCTAAAAATGATGAACTCCACGAAAAAATGTATATAACTTAAATTGTGTGTTTTAACGTGCTCTACATTTTTCGTGTAGTAAGTTTTTGTCCATCTCTTAAGGTTTAGCAGTTATTCAAAATTCTGTAAAATTCATCCAGAATAAAGTACCCTTCAGATGCTATTCCCAGAAAATTCAGGATATACATTTTATTTGTCAGGTAAATATCTTCAATATACGATTTTTTAATCAAAATCGTTAGAGCCATTTTTGAGAAAATAAAAATTTTCAAAAAATGTTCCATGTAAAGGGTAGTTTGGGGTGGGGGATTTTTCTCAAAATGTTCGTGTCGCATCCCTGGAATATACCAGACTTAAATACCAAATTTGGTATTTAACCGACTTTTCGTTTTTGAGTTATCGCGTTCAGACACACACGCATACACGGACCTTTTTCTGAAAATACTTTTTTGGATACAGGGGACCCTAAAACATATTTCCGGAGAAATGTCGATATCGAATTTTTTGGTGGAGTGAAATTCCTTCTCTATACACTATGTACATAGTACGTATAGAGAAAGTAAGAAAGGGATGTCTCGAAAATAGTTAACCTCACAAAAATAAATAAAATGTACAGGACATAAATGTATAATCTATGTATGTATATTTATATGTGCTTATAAATGTAGAACAATTCTAGTTTTAGTTATTTTTACCAACTATTGACACATTGACTCAGGGCTGAACTCAACAGACTGTACGAATATAAATATGAAAATTTAAACTTGCACTAATGCATATTTTTATAGCTTAAGTCAATTGTTACCAGTCGTGCTAGTTACATTATTGGACAACACTGGATAAGCGGTTACAAAACTTTTTCACTGTGGTTCAAACGGGAAGAGATCAAAGAGGTGCTGGGTTGAAAATTCGAGATATGTGAGGACGTAACAAGCTATAAGGTCTAAAACTTTAAGAGAAAAACAATAACATGTTTAATAATGTTTCGGAAATATATTTATTGTTAGCAAGTCTCAACGAGTGATCTGAGTGCATATGAAGTCATCAACTTCAATAGTCAAATACTCAAATCTCACTCAATTTCAGTTGTGTTTTGTTTCCAAATCTGATATTGATACTCAATTGAGATTTGAGTATGAGTACCCCTGGCTCTAAGGATCTGTCCCTAAATCTCTTGGAAACGATTTTATCGACTTGTCCTTAACATTAAGAAAGTTACGCAGAATGCGACCTCCTAAGCTGAACATCTTTGTCATGTTTCAATAACTCATGGCCCGCCACTAAAGTGTAGAGGGATGTTAACCGACTTTGAGGGTATTTAGATTTTAATAAATGAATTTAATTCAGGGAATATAAGTTATTTAATATTATTATTAAAATTCCTTGCAATTATTTGAATATATTGAAGCACAATTTAATATCGCAGGCTAAGGATCTGGCACTAAATTGCTTGGAAACAATTTTATCGACTTGTTCTTTACATCAGGAAAGCAGAGCAGATTACGACCTTATATGCTGATCAGCTTTGTTGTGTTTCACTACTTCACAGCCCGCCTCTGTAGTGTGGGGGTAGAGTGTCTGCTTCACATTTAAAAGGTCCAAGTTTGAATCTCGCATAGGGTGAGTTACTCGGATATGTTTTCGGGGTTTCCCTTTTCCCTGAGAAGATGAATGTCGAGTAACTTTAAGCTCCATAGACCACTTGAACATCACTTCACCAATTGCATTCATCGTCCAATATGACCTACAAGGTTAAACGACGTTAAGCTACTTAAAAAAAAAAAAAAAACTCGATTTGAAGGAACCACTATGATGAGCGCCAATGGATGAAATAGTTCTCGGGGATGCTTTACATGTGACGCGAGAAGGCGAGCGAGCGAGTTTGCTAAGTCCGAACGCTTGCGCCAGTAGACAGAAACGACAGATGACTGGGCACTATTGCTTCTCCCATAGCATCCAACATGTGCTTCATTTGTCACAATGGTAGCCAACTTCTGTAAACAATCCCCACAATTAACTGGTTGGACCAATCCCTTGAAGCACAATATTTATAGCCTACGGTGATAAAGCAGACTTACATTTATCCTGTTCGGGCCTGCTACCGGGATTGCCATGCACGTGGTTGAGCCAGGCCGTGGGGCCGGAAGCGGATTTCTTGAGCAGTGGACCTCGCAGGAATACCGTGTCGACGGCGGAGGACGTGACCTGGAGGTGCCCGCTGTTTTTCAGCTCTTGTTTCCGGTCCAACACCGTTTCCGACTTGACATAGAAGGCCTTCGTCTCCTGCAGCAGCTCCACGGCGCTCTTCCGTTTCGCTACAACAAATAAGAACATGCCGTTATTAATAATGTTTACATAAAACATTCATAACAATGGACTATTGGTTAAAAGTCATAATCACTACCTTTCTCAAATTACTCTTGTGTTTACAGTGTTTGTTCTGAAGTATTCTACACACTGGCAAAGAAGAATTAATGAAGAACGGATCCTGCTCTCATGGAGAAAAATTATACAAATCTCGCCATCACAAAGTTCGCTCAATGACCGCTGACGAACTGCGAACGATTCGAAGAAGTCCACGGTCTGGAAACTAACGGTAGTAGGCACCAGAAGAATTGGCATGATTGCAATTTGAGAAGACACAAAAATAGGATTTATCATCGACTTTGCCGTTAGATTTGAAAAGCTTAAAGGGCCAGAAGACGTCGACACAATACCATATTTCAAGGAAAAATACAATCTAAAAACCACAGAAGTAATCGGTCTGATAGTTGCAGCTCGCGGCAACATTCCTTTACATTTCTTTTTCAATACCTGGTAAAAGTTTGGAAGAAGGAAAAAGTAAAGAAATTACTATATATGTTAATGACCAGTTTTAGCATTATCACGTCTATATTTCTATAACTTATTTATGATATGTCAATTTTATATCATGTTTAATAGTTCTTTTGTATCTTTTAGTTTCCTTTTCGACTGCCATACCAATAAAAGCCGTTGATATTACATTATCTTTATAGAAGAGTTTGACTTTTATTACTACTTTTTCTTTTAGATAGCTCATTTATAATTTGTTTGTCCTTGTTAGCAGCTCGTAAATATGGTAGCTGTTATTGTTATTGCTATTGTTTCAATAAATAAATAAATACTACAGTAGTGACATTCATTCTGGACATTTTTTAGTTAAATTAACTTTCAAATTTGAATACTGCATTTAACTCTCATTTAAAAGTAATACTATCTGATAAATTATAGCCAGGAAGTGTTACCATAATACAGTATTAAATCTTTTACTATGAACCGGAGCAAAGTTTGATTCTTAATGGGTTACTTTGACTCAACTTTAGTAAATATGTTATTTTATACATATTCACATACACAATGCACATACCTTATGTTGTATCCAATGTGAGAATTGGAATTATTGCTCTCATATTATATAGAAAAGCTCAACGTTTGAAGAAAACTATTAATTTCGGAAATATAACAATCTAACACCATTGCCATTAAAAATATCAGATTACCACAAGTTCGGGCCCCCTATTAATGAGAGAATAATTCCTTATATATCATATTGGATAGAGTATAAAATAAAAAACATAATTCCGAAATATACTTTTCATTTTATTGTGCATTCAATATGAAATACAATACATCATAATACGCAGGAGCCCTTCTTTATCAAAGACGTAAGTCACGCTTTCGGATTACCGGAAACACAAGCATATAAAGTCGTCCTCGAAAACACACAGAAAAAGCTAGCGAGTACCGGAAGAAATAAAAGTGACCGAAGCTATGAAGACAGAAATCTGGAAGGTACCAAACTTCGAGCTTCGCCACTTGTATACACGATTCGTCGTCCATGAGTTTCACGAGAGGATCTGCCAGAATGAGCCATACCATGAACCCAAGGAGGATTGCATCTGCAAGAATTGCAACAAATCATGCCCTATCTAACGAAGTGTGAAAATAGATTACAATCATTAACCATGCTAATTAAAGACTGGTAAAAAAAATCAATTGTACACACTGTGTTTGATAAATAGATAAAATAGAATACATAATTACTCTCAAGTGGGCTCAAAATTGGGAAATGTGGTATTTTGAAGACTATGGTTTGATGGTGTGGATCATGATATTGAAATGCCCTAAAATTACTAGATTTCTAAAAATTGAGTAGAAGGTACATTATCTCCATTCGATATGATTAGTTGATATATTTAGCATTAGGGATTTTTTCAACGGGTATATATTAAGGGACAAACCTTAATGGTCTTTGTTATTTGTTTTTTTACACAAGCCAGGCAGAATCAAACTGAAAAAATCAGTGCAATAGCTGGGATTTGAACCTCACGGATCTCTAGGCGGTTGCTATACCACTGAGCTACCATGGTAACATATCGGCACGGTATTAAGTTCTCAACTGCTTAGTGATAGAGAAAATGGCTAGAGATCTGTGGTTCAAATTCCGGCTGTGGCATTGAACTTTTCAGTCTGACAATACCTATCCAACTTAATAACCTTTCTTAATTAGCTGAATCGAGCATTGTTATACAGCACAACTAGGGTTGAGGTGAGGCGATTAAGGTTTATCCTGAACTATGCAGGATGTTTCAAAACGACACCAAACGAAGATGTAGATCTTGTTGGTCATACGTATGTAATACGAAAATATAATTTTCAGCTCTAAATTTGGCACATACAAAAACTGCCATAAAATCACCATGGATTAGGCAGTCGTACATAACCAAATGGCACGTGTCTGGCCCACTCCAAGAGAGATTTATCGAAGATTCCAGTGGTGTGGTGTAGATGTGGTTTGATAGATACGCCGGCGTGGCACAGGTCACCTTAGTAATGGAAAACGTAGGTTGTGGGTTTTGTTGCATGTTTCGTATAACACGTTCTGAGGTTGTATGACAACCATTGTTCCTTCGCTGCCTAATCCCAAATATGTGCGATTTTTAAACACACATTAAACTTTAGAAGAGTTTGAAAGCTGTGACATCAAGTTTCGGACAAGTCAAAATGTAAGCTAATGGACTGTTATCTTAGTTTGGTGTCGTTTTGGAACAGCCTGTATATCCTTATTATTCTAGCTATGTACTTAACGGATCAGTTCTGCGGGTGCTAAACAGTGCACGCAAGGGTAAGCAAACATAATCCATAATAGCATGGCTAACAACAAATTAAAATATTTGGCTCGCCGATACTGTGCTTCAGTATGTCTCTATTAACACAGTGAAATGGGACAGATCAGACGTTACAACTACACCACATATTCCAAACGATATATCTAATGCAGTTAAAACGACTGTTTATGTTCGCTCACAATGAATACATTAACGTTAACCGAACAACATAAACGCATGACGCGGACGTTAGGCCTCAAATGAGACATTATCGCACATTATGGACACGGTAGAGGCAGGATAGTAATTTCCATGCTCAGCCTCAATGAAATATATATCAGGTTTCTTGAAAACTACACAAGCTGCCATAAACAAAATGTTACCACTTATTAAACAACTTCTTCTTGTTCAGAAACCATAGTCAAGACATAACATAAGTTGGTAATTACTAACTTGTTGATATTTCAGTAAACCTAAACATTTGCAAATATTTTCACATAATTTCTTCTTTAGGTTCATTTTTCTCTTAAAAAAATTAAAGTGAGGCACTTCAGACCTTGTCGAAACTTTTGAATTTCTCAAAAATGGTTCTAACGATTTTGATTAAAATAAGTTATATTAAAGATAAATATATGACAAACAACATGTATATCTTGAATTTTCTGACACTTTTCTCTGAAGACCTCTTCATTCAGAATGACTTTTGCATAATTGGTAAACCATAAGAGATAGACAAAAAGTTGTTGCGCACCAAATATAGATCTCATTAAAACACACATCTTATGACATACATTTTTTGTGAAGTTAACGATTTTTGAAATATCTCCTGTTACTCGTTTGAATTTTAAAATGCTTATACTTTTCTTAAACGAGGAGTCCTCGTCCGTTTAACATCTCTTTTGTTTTACGTCTGACTATGGAAAGAGAACTTAATTTCAATGTCAAACGCATAGCTGTAGCTTTTAAACCATTAACTATTGCATTAGCCTAATGTCTTCCCTTATAACTATCCCTTCTATTTACAAGGAAACAAGTAATAAGGCTGTTTCTGTTAATGATATTTCGATTAGCATCACGTAGATAAAATAATACTTTTTTGTAGGAATGGTTTGTTTGCAGAACGGTTAGGGAAAGTCATGTGAATGGAACTCTTCATGATATCTTGTGGCTGATTTGCTACGCGCTTCCTAAGATTAACAATTTCTTCTATTCCCTTTGTTTTAATGCAGATTTTAGTTCTTTATACAGTTCCCAATTACATTTAATTAAATTAAATTAATTCAATTACTTTTAATTAAATGTAATGGGTTACTCTGTATCTTCATTATTACCATTAAATACCAAACTTGGTATTTAAGTTTAGTATGTTCCAGGGATGCGACACGAAAATTTTGAGAAAAATCCCCCCACCCCAAACTACCCTTTACATGGAACTTTTTTCGAAAACTGAATTTCGCAAAAATGACCAACGATTTTGATTAAAATATCATATATTAAAGATATTTACCAAACAAACAAAATGTATATCTTGAATTTTCTGGGAATAGCCTCTGAAGACTACTTTATTCTGGACGAATTTTACGGAATTCTTAATAACTGCTAAACCGTAAGAGATGGAAAAAAACTTACCGCATAAAAATGTAGAGCACGTTAAAACACACAATTTATGTTATATACATTTTTTCGTGGATTCGATCATTTTGAGATATTCCTTGTTTTTGGTTTCAGCTTTAAAAAACGTATGCTTTTCTCATACGGGTATTTGTCAAATCCTGTCTATACAAACAAAGGAACTTCAGTCACATGGCAACCAGCATATCACTTTGACCTGGTATTCCTTTATTTCGCTTCTACTAACAAGGAAGCAAGTAATTCTGCTAAATAGAATCAATAGCTTTTTAACAATAATTTGTTGCAGAGCTGTAGAGAAAGCCATGTGAATGGAACACATCAGACACGAAGATTTTCAAGAAAATCCCCCCACCCCCAACTACCCTTTACATGGAAAAAATTTCGAAAATTTTGATTTTCTTAAAAATGGCTCTAAGGATTTTGATTAAAATCTCGTATATTTAAGATATTTACTTGACAAATAAAATGTATTTCTTGAATTTTCTGGGAATAGCCTCTAAGTCTTCTTTATTCTGGATCAATTTTACAGATTTTTGCATAACTGTTAAACCGTAAGAGATAGACAAAAACGTTACCACATAGAAAATGTAGAGCACATTAAAACACAGAATTATTTTGTTCGTGGAGTTGATCGTTTTTAAGATATTCCTTGTTTTTAGTTTCAGCTTTGAAAAACATACTTTTCTCATACAGGAATTTGTCAACTCGTGTCCATACAAACAAAGGAACTTCAGTCACATATCAACCAGCTTTTGACTATCACTTTAACCTATGGTACTCCCTTATTTCGCTTCTACTTACAAGGAAGCAAGTAATAACACTATTTCTGCTAATGTTTTCTCAATTAGCATTGAGTAAATAGAAGCCTAAGCTTCTTAACAATAATTTTTTGCGGAGATGTAGAGAAAGTCATGTGAATGGAACCCATCAGATTTTTTTCTCATATATTAAACATATGGTGCTTTAATCAAAATCGTTAGAGCTATTTTTGAAAAATTAAAATTTTCGAAAAATATTTCATGTGGAGAATCTTCGTGTCACATCCTTGAAAGATACCACACTTAATACCAAGTTTGGTATTTAACTAACATTTAGTTTTCGAGTTATACTTACCTTCTGCTCACATACGGGCAGCACAATTTGCTAAAATATTTTCGCTCACTCGTCTAAGCTTAGCAGCAGGAATCCTTGTGATTTCTTGCATGATGTTATCACTAAGATTCTGTAGAGTGCACAGGGATTTCTGCTGCTGAGCTTGGTGAATGAGCGAGAATATCTTTAACTTGTTATACTGCCTGTTTGGGAGCAGATGGTCAATGTTTTCAACATTTATTTAAGGTAAGGACTCCAGTGCGCATTTGCCGGCAACACTTTCCCAGCGACTCTCGGATCTCTCGCATAGTGGTGAGAGGCCGCGAGAGGAGTTACTTTATAATTTAATGACCCTATAGAAAGAATGGACGACATCAGGATTGCCAAATTAGCATTTCAGTACATACTAGAGGTACTACGTTCGATTGAACGAGTAAGGTCAGACGGGAAGATATCTTTGTGTCGGAACAGACTTTATAGCCTAACCTTCCAGTGGAAGAAGTATTACACTGTCTTTAGAGGTCTGGGCTGACCCGGTTTCAGACCTTCCCCATCAGGAAGTTCTACAGGTGCGCCAGATGCTGCAGCGAATCCCCCGGGTTAGCAGTCGGAAGCGACTTGACGGAGGTTATAAATCCCAAGCACCAAATGTAGGTAGTTGGTTTTGCCCAGGCTAGTCTGGTTAAAGACATCGCATGATATCTGCACTACGGGGAACCCCATACTAATCTTTTGTGATAACGAGATTGAAGTTTAAGCTATAACGTTCATTTTAATATCTGTGTGTGCACTGAACATTTTAATACTAGAGATATTCATTAAGCCCTTAGGAAATCCAAGAAATTACACTCGAAGCATCTAAACAGTTTGTATTTAGTAACCGCCGTTTCTTACTAGATGGCAGTTAAAGTCTCAGCTGTATTCATCACGTAGTTTCTTTGCCATAGGCGATTGAATATTGTGCTTATTTAGAATGATTAAAAAAACAAAAAACAAAAAAAAAAACGAGTTTCTTGCGGTAAGTAAACACATTTAAATGGCTTAACACCGAAAGAGATAAAAGCCGAGTTGGATGAAGTTTATGGCATATCTGTTCCTCCGTTTGTAACAATTTACAATTTGATAAATGAATTTAAACGTGGCCTTACAACCACAAATGATGAACATTGTTCAGGACGTCCAGTGAAAGCGGCTTCCTTAGAAAATATATAATATGAGATATGATTTAGAGTGATCGACGATGGTTCGCGAAATAGAACTCACAGGCATATCACAAGGTACAGTGTTCTCAATTTTGCACCAAAAATTAGGTCTGACAAAGGTCTCAGCAAGATGTGTGCCGCGTTTGCTCTCAATGCAGAATAAACGCAATCGTATGATCGATTCGGAAACTGATTTGGCACTTTTCCGCCGCAATTCTGACGAGTTTCTACGTCGATACATAAATGTGGATGAAATATACACTACAACACTCCAGAGACAAAAGTACAGTTGAAACATTTGGTTTTTAAAGGGGAACTACTCAGAAGAAGGCAAAGGCGGTGAAATCTGCAGACAAATTGATGGCCTCGGTTTTTTGGGATGCACGCGGAATCATTTACATTGATTACTTTCAAAAAGAAAGAACGATAAATGGAGAGTGTATGTATCGTTATTGCACCGGTTGTACGGAGAAATCAAGAAAAACGCCCTCATCTGGCAAGGAAAAAGGATTCTCTTCCATTGAGACAATCCAAGGGAGCACACTTGCGCAGATTCGATGGCGAAAATTGTAGAATTAAGAGGTTCAAATTACTACAACATTCACAGCATTCACCAGATTTGGCCTCCAGTGACTTTTTTATTTCCAAACTTGAAAAAGTGGCTCGGCAAAAAACGATTTATGTCTAAAGATGAGGTCATCTCCCAAACATATATCTATTTTGAGGACTTACCGAAATTTCTCTTTTTTTGAAGGCTTAAAACAGTTGGAGAAAAGCTGGGAAAAGTGTATCGAGCTAAGAGGAGATTATGTTGAAAAAAAATCACCAAAAATAATTTGCTTTTCTATCTGTTTCTAAGGACTTATTAAACGCCCCCTCGTACTCACATACATATTTCCCATTTCAGAAGTATTAAGGGATCATATTGACATAGGATAAAAATGTAAGCGGTTATTTTATGCAGGTCCTCCTGAATAACACAAATGTGGAGACCTACTTTATATTTAACCCATTCAAGGATGCCCAATAATGGAGATGAGAGTTAAAATATAAATCACATGACTTTCTCTACCCGCTGTACAAACAAAGTTCTTACAAAAGATTATTTTATTTCTACTCCATGCAAATCGAGACAAGCATTATTAAAACGGTCTCATTACTTACTTCCTTAAGTAGAAGGAAAATAAGGGAATGCACTGTGCTAAAGCGATAGTCAAATTTTTTAAAAGCTGTCGTTATACGAATGTCGTTGAAATTCGTTTGAATGACCCGAAGTAAAACCTAAGAAACCGAACGAAAAAAAAAAAAAACACATAAATTGGGTGCTTGTATACGAGATTTACATTTTTTGTGTAGTAAGTTTGTCTATCTCTTACCGTTTATCGGTTATGCAAAAGTCATTCAAAATAAAGAGAACTTCAGAGGTTATTCTCATAAAATTAAAATTATACATGTTGTCATGTAAATATCTGTAATATACGATACTTTAACCAAAATCGTTAGAGCCATTTTGAGAAAATCAACATTTTCGAAATTTTTTCCATGTAAATGGCAGTTTGGGGTGGGGGGATTTTCCTCAAAATCTTCGTGTCACGTCCTTGGAAGGTACTTAAATGCCAAGCTTGGTCTTTTACCAACATTTGATTTTTAGTTACCTTGTTCACAGACATACTGACACACGGACATTTTTTCTAAAATTGTTTTTATATAGGAGACCCTAAAACGTGTATCGAATTTTGGGTGGAGTGCAATACCTTCACTACCTATGTATCCCATGTACTATGTAGAGAAAGTAAAAAACTATTAATCATTATATATTTTGAAATGCTTTTTTTTTTTTGGATTCAGGGGACCCAAAACATGTATTTCCGGCGAAACCTCGGTATCGAATTTTTGGGTGTATTACAATGCCTTTTCTATATTCTATGTACATAGTGCATGTAGAGAAAGTAATAATGTATATAATTTACGAAATGTGTAATTATTTAAAATTATGATAAGAAAATAATTGACTGTATTCAGCGGTCGAGCGCTCGAACGCTTTATCTGGAACCACACCATTACAATAATTAAATACAAACACTGTATAAGAACAATGATGGAATAACAACTATTTTTAAAGCATACATAGAACATTGTATATGCAATTAACAATAGCATTACAAATCATTAAGCAATACAAAGTTCTGTGTTAAGTTTAAAATAACAAACAGTATTATTAAAGAACTTTGGATTATTCAGAGCTGTGGTAATTCCTGATATTTTGTGTTTCTATCTAAATGTGCTGTTTATGGTGCATTCTGTAAGGTTGTGGTTTATTGTTAGAGATGTTTTACGGGTGCTGCACTCTGGCGGTTCTTCTTTGGATATTAGACAGGAATGCGTTAATTTGGTGTGTCCAATTCTCAATCTTGTCATTAAAACTTGAACTGTTCTCTGTAGCTTATATATAGCTGCCCTGTATTTGTGGTTTTCATTGTAGTGTGTGGTCCAAAGGTTTTTATTTTTTTATTTATTAATGTCAGTAAATCTGTGCGAGGAGTTTTTGAGTTGTGAAGTTTTGTATGCTTTTCTTTGCTGCAAGGTCTCTGCCAGTTCATTACCAGTTGTTACACTGTGAAGGTATCCATAAGATGGCGATTTATTTTCCCTTGTATTTCAATAAATGGCTCAGGATCTGAATGTCTTGAATTAATATATCTGTTGCCCGTGTGTCACTAATTGCTTGTATGGAACTGAGGGAGTCAGAAAGAATATCCTTTTCTTGAAAGGAATTTATAGTTTCGTTTTATTTTCCTCAAACACACACACACACCTCACACACAAACATTCACTCTCGCATACATACTTCCAGACTCTGTGGGGGATAGGGAATAATTCATGCTAGAGAAAAATTCCCCGCCCCAGCCGGTAATCGAGCCCGGGAAGACTCGACCACCTCTGTCCGAGAATTAAAATTGTTCATTGATATAAGATTTAATATACCATATTATAATTATTTTGAATTAAAACGTATTTCCTTAAATAAACGTAGATAAAGTATTGTATTCAACTTGGTGCAAAAGTGGGTCTTAGATGAGTCCCTGCGGTCGTAGTCTACGAGGGCCTTTTTTTTTTTCAACCTCCGATAGGCTATAAATAAAAGACAAGTTCATAGGACACAATTATTTTATTACTAAAAGTTTTGCACACTTATGGTTACTTTTCAACATAATCACCGAAAAAATTGAGACATTTATCGTACCTGTGCACAAGCTTTGCAATACCGCTTCAAAAATGTTGCCGCCAATGATTTCAAGTGAGCATTGTGCTGGATTGTGCCAGCAGTGTGTGGACGAGCGTTGTCATGGATTAACACAATTCCTGAAGTCAGCATTCCTCTTCGTTTGTTTTGAATGGCTCTCAACAAACGTCGTAAAGTACGAAGACTTCAAAACAACGTCAATGCTCATTTGAAATCATTAGCGGCAACATTTTTTTGAAGCGGGTATTGCAGAGCTTGTGTACAGGTACGATAAATGTCTTAATCTTTTCGGTGATTATGTTGAAAAGTAACCATAAGTGTACAAAACTTTTAGTAATAAAATAATTATTTTCTATGAACTTGTCTTTATTTATAGCCTATGGGAGGTTGAAAAAAAAAAAAACGGTCCTCGCAACTTGACCCACTCAATAATACAGCTCGACGTTTGCACTATTATTGTACTTATTGCCCACTAAATTGTGTCAACATTGCTTTCTCATATCTAGTGTGTAACGCTACTTCGATTATAATGCGTTTAGGCCACAGTCCCTAGAAGAGCGTAATTATGGGGTTTTATTGTACATTAATTATAATATATAATTTTCAACTTGATTTTTATGTAAATTAACAGTTAAGTAAACTCCATTATCACTGAATTTGATAGAATTGGCGAAACATTAACGGAAGACAAAAATTACAAAAATATAAATCACGTTAAAATACACAAATTCTCTCATATGAATATTCGAGTAGCAAGTTTCAATCTTGTCACGCTTTTGCGCGCCACCTGTGTAGCAATGAGAAATAAGCTATCTCTGCTTCTTTGTTTTGTTTCTCTGAAGCTCATGTTAAAGCAAATAGTTGGTATTAGTGAAATACATATGTTGGTGATCGAGTTTTATATATCTGTTTCCTGAAACGCATGTTCTTGACATGTTTTCGATATTTAACGCCTTGTGGTTGACACTTGCAGTTGCTATTACATAACATTTTTGCGGCTCTATTTTTTATTCGAGTAAAACAAAAGTTCATTACAATGCACTTATCCATAGTAGCATTATCTATCATCCCTTTATGAGAAGACATTTAGTTAAAGGTTCTCTTTTGGTCATCTTCTTCAAGGAAAGAACCTGATGTGTCCATTCATATCCCTTTCACTATTAACGATTTTTTTTTTTTGTTGGTCATATCGGACGATAAATGAATGAAATTGATGTAATGATGCTCAAATGATCTCGGGGTCCAGTTACTCGACATTCGTCTTCTCAGGATAAGGGAAAACCCCGAAAAAAACCTTATCCGGGCAACTCACCCTGAGCGAGATTCGAACTCACGATCTTTTGAATGTGAAGCAGACACGCCACACTACCCAGGCGGGCCTAACAAATTATTGTTGAAAAGCTTATTGTCCTATTTCGCTCTAATCGAGATAAACATTAGCAAAAATGGTTTTATTACTTAGTTGCTTATAAGTAGAAGGGAAATAACGGAATACACCAAGCTAAAGCGATAGTCAGTTCTCTTAAAAGTTGGTTGCCATGTGTATAAATCCTTTTCTTTGCATGACCAGGAATTACCAAATTCCCGTATGCCTGCCTGGGTTTAGTGTAGGGGTAGCGTGTCTGGCTCACATTCAAAAGGTCGCGACTTCGAATCTCGCATAGGTTGAGTTATCCGGATAAGGGTTTTCGGCTTCATCTTATCCTAAGAAGATGAATGCCGAGTAACTTTAAGCTTCTTGGACTCCAAGATCATTTGAGCATCATTTCACCAATTTCATTCATAGTCCGATATGACCAGCCACGTTAAGCTACAAATAAAAAAAAAATTACAAAAAATGCCGTATGAGAAAACTTTAAAGTATTTTAAAACTGAAATCATTAACAAGAAATATCTCGGAAATGGTCAGTTTCACGAAAAAAAAAGAGAGAAAAAAAAAAAAGGAATGACATAAATTGAGTGTTTCAACTAGATCTACATATTTTGTGTAGTATGCTTTTGTCTATTTTTTACGCTTTATTAGTTATGCAAAATTCAGCAAAATTCGACCAGAATAAAGAGGTTTTTCCCAAAAAAATTCAGAATATACATTTTATTTGTGGTGTAAATATCATTAATATACGATATTTAATAAAAATCATTAGAGCCATCTTTGAGAAAAGAAAAATTTTTCCATGTGAAGGGTAGTTTGAAGTGGCAGGATTTTCCTCAAAATCTTCGTGTCGTATCCTTGGAAGATATTAAACTTATACACCAAGTTTGGTATTTTACCGACTTTTAGTTTTTGAGTTATCGTGTTCACAGACACGCGGGCACACACACTGATATTTTTCTAAACTGTTGTTTTTTGGATACAGGGTTCCCTAAAACGTCTATTTCCGGTGAAATCTCGGTATCGAATTATTGGGTGTAATGCAATACCTTCTCTATACACTGTGTTCATAGTAAGTGTGGAGAAAGTAAAAATAACCTTCTACAGGAATTGTTAATAGAATAGATATGAAAATAAACGACAATGAGTTTAGAGAAAGCGGCGAGAATGCTGCATTCTTTACTGAAATACCGCCCTTCCTGATTGACCCAGTTTTTCCTCAGTTCTCATTACTGCCAAATACCGGGCGGGCATACCAATTAGGCCTGGACAGCTTCCTTCCTAATTTCCTGTAATACATTTATAAACCTCTGCCTTCGATTAACTAGTGTTAACCTCTGTTAAAAAATCTGATGAGTTCCATTTACATGACTTTCTCTATATCTCTGCAACAAATTATTGATAAAAAGCTTATTCTTCTATTTATTTAATATTAATCGAGAAAACATTAGCAAAAATAGTCTTATTTCTTGCTTCCTTGTAAGTAGAAGCGAAATAAGGGAGTAGCATAAGTTAAAATGATAGTCAAAAGCTGGTTGTTTGTACAGACAGGAATTCCTGTATGAGAAAAGTAAAGTTTTAAAGCTAAAACAAAAACAAGGAATATGTAAAAAACGATCAACTCCGCGAAAAAAAAATGTATATAATAAATTGTGTGTTTTAATGTGCTCTACATTTTTTGTGTTCTAAGTTTTTGTCTATCTCTTACGGCTTAGCAATTATACAAAATTCCGTAAAATTCATCCAGTATAAACTAGTCTTCGGAGGCTATTCCCAAAAAATTTCAGATATACATATTATTTATCAGGTAGATATATTTAATATACGACATTTTAGTCAACATCGTTACAGCAATTTTTGAGAAAATTAAAATTTTCGAAATTTTTTCCATATTTTTCCAAATTTTCGTAAAAAATTTCATGTAAAGGGTAGTGGGGGATTTTCTTGAAGATCTTCGTGTCGCATCCTTGCAAGATACCAAGCTTAAATACCATGTTTGGTATTTAACGGTCTTTTCGTTTATGAACTATGCTGTCCATAGACACACATACGCGCACACACACGGACTTTTTTTTTTTTTTTTTTTCCAGAAATGCCTTTTTTAGACTCAGGGGGATCGAAAACATGTATTTCCGGTGAAATCTCGGTATCGAGTATTTTTGGGTGCAATATAATAATACCTTCTCTATACACTATGTACATAGTACATGTAGAGAAAGTAAAAACTAGAGTATTATACTTGCAATTGGAATTGTTGTTTAGTTACCTATAAAGGTCAGATTGTTATCGGTGAATTCCACGAGGAACAAACTTAACTTAAACCCACGTCGGTAGTGTGGGCTAGCCTGACTGCCTCACATTCAAGAGGTTGCAAGTTCGAATTTTGCTTCGAGTGTGTTTACCAGATAAGGTTTTTTTTTTTCGGACTTTTCCTTTATTCTGAGATTCAAGTAACTTTAAGCTCCAATTAGGAGTTTAAGCTACCCTACCCCCCAAAAAAGATTCGCTGATGAAATAAATAAGGATACTCACAGTCTGACTCTACCTATCCAATCTAATCCTTCATTTCGAAAATTTGAAGACTTTGTCAATCTGTAATTACTTGACAATCATTAAAACAATGCGAGTTTTCTTTAAAAGGTTTTAAACGTGCGTGCGAGCCTAGGTGTAGTTGCTGTGTACCTACCCTGGTAAGGGTTTAACCACAGGAATGAGGTGAAGGTTGAGGTTATATTTTTGAGGTTTCGAGTGATGGTGTTAAGGAGGTAGCACTAGATAGGCTCCTCGAGCAATTGCATTTTTTCAGGAGCAGCATCTTTTCCTCTGCTCCGCTGGTGTTTACTTTTGAAAAATTGTTTGTGTTGGTTTAATTTTGATAGACCACTCCTAACGATGGGAGGGGGAGTACTTAGTTCAGCTATTTCGCTGTTGGCTGGTTTAAAGCCGTTGTTACCGGTGGTGCCCGCAAGCCATGCGAGGAACCCGAAACTGCCTCTTTCGGCGTTCAGTGGGTAAGTACTCCCCCAGCGATCTGGCAAGTGTGTTCTCATGTTCGCCCAATCTGGCGCATAATTTCTGAGCCCGGCGCCTAATGACATCTTCCACATATGGGTGGGCCGAAGCTTCATGTAGTAGCCTCAAAGGGAAAGGTGCGTGCGTGCGTGCGTGCGTGCGTGTGTGTGTGTGTCTGTCTGGTAGGTTCGTGGAGAGCCTAAGTGTTGTTGCTGTGTACCTACCCTGGTAAGGGTTTAACCACAGGAATGAGGTGAGGGTTGAGGTTTTAATTTTGGAGGTTTCGAGTGTTGATGTTAAGGAGGTAGCGCTGGTAGGCTCCTCGAGCGGTTGCATTTCAGGAGCAGCATCCTTTCCTCTGCTCCGCTGGTCTTTATTTTTATTTAATTTGGTGGTGAAATTTTGATAGACCTCTCCCAATGGGAGGGGGGAGTGTTTTGTTCAGCTATTACGCTGTTGGCTGGTTTAAAGCCGTTGTTACCGGGGGTGCCCACAAGCCATGCGGGGAACCCGGAACCGCCTCTTTCGGCGTTCAGAGGGTAAGTACTCAAAGGGAAACGAAATACTTATTGGTGACTATATAACTATCCTTGACCACTGACCAAATGCGTTGAGTAGAACTAATATGGGAGAAGCTAACGAGCAGAGACTTCGCAAGATTAGAAAACGTTAAGGCACGATTCCTGAACGAGTTGGGAAGCATTCACCCTCAAGGATGGTCTATGTACTGGCCAAAGTTTCTTCATAGAAGACCTCAGGTTGGAGCAATTGCTGCCATCTACTGGCCCATATCAAGCATACCTACAAGACACAGGAAACGGGAGGACATCGATTCAGGTTTCTACGGCGCAAGCGCAGTGACGGACCGGAAGTGGACAGATACTGTCAGGATCAAAGACACGTGGTATCCAGACTCGCCATCCACGGCTTTCACCACAAGATATACAGAACACAAAGATTCCACCAATCACATAATAAAATGTGGAATCAGCTAAATCCATAAAAGACTATAGTGAAAACTAAACCTACACTAAATGCTCTTTCGAGTGCTTCTTATGTATTAATATGAAGTACGCTACATGTATAATTCTGAGATTATATAAATTTGGTACAATTTATGCCTCGGTATACATTAGGATGCGCTCCGCTAAGCCTTTCTGCATCGAGCGTACCATTTAACATTTTGTTGTTGATTCACGAAAATTCCACTTCTGGATCTATAGCTTGCGCCTTGTCCATCCCTTTACTCTGCTCCGTGTTGCTTTCAGCCTGCATCTCTCTTTCTGGTAAAATGCTCAATTCTGGCCGGGTATTCAAATATTCGTTAGCACCAATAAGCTTTCTTTGATACTGTGTTTTCAAACCAGATTGGTTCACTATATTTGTGTAACCTACTGTATTTTACAAGAAAGAAAAACGAGAAAAAAAAAACTGATGTGTTCCATTCACATGACTTTTTCTACATCTCTGCAACAAATTATTGTTAAAAAGTTTGTCCTTCTATTTACTTCATGCTAATCGAGAAAAAATTAGCAGCAATCGTCTTATTATTTGCTTCCATTTAAGTAGAAGGGAAATAAGGAAGTACTATAGGGTAACGTGATAGTCAAAACTGGTTGCTATGTGACTGAAGTTCATTTGTTTGTATGGACAAGAGTTGACAAATTCCCGTATGAGAATAGTGTAAGTATTTTAAAGATGATACCAATATCAAGGAATATCCAAAAAACTCCACAAAAAAGTCTATAACATAAATTGTGAGTTTTAACGAGCTCTACATCTTCTATTACTTAAGTTTTTGTCTACCCCTTACGGTTTATCAGTTATGCAAAATTCCACAAAAATCACCCAGAATAAAGATGTCTTCAGATGCTCTTCCCATAAAATTCAAGATATACATTTTATTTTTCATGTAAATATCTTTAATAAACAATATTTTATTCAAAATCGTTAGAGCCATTTTTGAGAAAATAAAAATTTTAGAAAATGTTTCCATATAAAGGGTAAGATGTGGGTGGGGGGGAGTTTCTTGAAAATCTTCGTGTCGCATCCTTGGAAGATACTGAACTTAAATACCAAGTTTGGTGTTTAACGGTCTTTTCGTTTTCGAGCTATGCAGACACACACACACACACACACACATAGGACATTTTCTAAAAATGCTTTTTTTATTCAAGGGGCCTCAAAACATATATGTCCGGTGAAATCTCGGTATCGAATTTTTGGGTGGAATACAATACCTTCTCTATACAGTATGCACATATACACGTAGAGAAAGTAAAAAACGAGTTGGATCTGTAGCTTAGTCGGTAGAGCTCCTGCCTGCTTGCTAGGAGTCCGGGGTTCGCTTCCCGGCTGGGGTGAGAATTTTTCTCTAGCCCAGATACTAAAAGTGTGAAAGTGTGCGAGATCTAACGAAGAGAATTAAAGTAAATAGAAGCCAACGACAACAAACAATATATGAGTTAATACCATGGCCAAGGCAATAGGAAAAAAAAAAAAAAAAAAAAAAAAAAAGCATAATCTGAAACGCCAGTCCAACAGTCGCTTATTTTATCCCAAGTCAACCTCGGAAACGTGTGCCACTCACATTCGGGAGACTCCAGGTTTGATTCCAAGCGACTGTCCATTGTTACGAATGGACTTTTTCGGGGTTTCCCCATGGCGTCAGACCTATTTTGCAGTAGTTTCTCTCACTAAGCGGATTTCCCGTCTCTCCATATCGTTCCGTTACTCAATTGATTCCTCCCCGTTTGCTCTACTTCAGGGTTGGAAGTATCGGAATTGATGTTTCGGTGCAGCGTGGAGTTTGGGAAAAAAAGCTCTGTGAGGAACCTTTTCTCTGCCTCAGCCTTCCACTGACTGCCGCGATGTAAGGACCGCCCCCTTGGGGAGCCATGACCTCTACATGGTGCGAGAATCCTCGGTCTGCGTATTCGACCGCCGAGGCATCTCAGTCTGGAAACTGTAGGGATCTTAACATTGCACTATAGTCACTCCTGGTTCCGGTCGCCCAGTGTCTCCACTCACTTCCTCACTCCCTCCCGGAGCGTAGCTAGAATATCCTCACTAGAATCGGTACCGAATCCCTATCCCTAAGCAAAGCAATAAACCAGATTTATTTGCTTAGAATACAGTTAAAACAATATATTTTCTTCATAGAGCAGAGACGAGGGGCGTTCAACTAGACCTTAGAAAAAGATAGAAAAACAAATTATTTTAGGTTTTTTTAATTTTTTTTTTTATTTCTTTCAACATAATCTCCTTTTAGCTCGACACATTTTCCCCAGTGTTTCTCCAACTGTTTTAAGCCATCCAAAAAGTAGGATTTTGGAAGGTCCTCAAAATAGATATCTGTTGGGAGTTGACCTCTTCGTTAGACGTGAAACATTTTTCGCTGAACCACTTTTTAAAGTTTGAAAATAAAAAAACGTCACTTGGGGCCAAATCATAAGCCTGTGGCCTCAGCTATTTAGCGAACATTGATTCGTCGATCGGTCAAAATCATATCTTGGATTCTATCCATCATTTCTGAGGAAGTTACTTCTACTGGGCGTCCGGAACGATGTTCATCATTTGTGGATGTACGGCCACTTTTAAATTCATTTATCCAATTGTATATTTATATTGATGCAAATCCAGGAGCAGTTGCGCCATGATCGTCATCCAACTCGGCTTTTATCTCCTTCAGTGTTGAGCCGTTTAAATAGAAGTGTTTAATCAACGCACGAAACTCGTTTTTTCTTCTTCATATTTTTAAATAAGCACAAGATTGTTGATTCAATCGCCTATGGCAACGAAACCATGTGATGATATCTGAAACTTTAACTGTCATCTAGTAAGAGACGATGATTACTATAAACAAACTTTTTTCGATGCTATGAGTGTAATTACTTGGATTTTCTAAGGTCTTATTGAACGCTCTAGTATATTTCTTAACATGAATGTAATGGAAACCCTTATTAAGTTGGAAACTTTTAGGAAATTTGAGTATTTTAAGAAAAGCTCATAGATGTTCAACTGTCAAAACGCCTGTCTTGTTTCACTACGAAAGACATTGTAACACGATGCTATAAGTGCTGTTGAGAAAAAGAACGAAATAAAAAGCACATTCATACAAAACTGTCTAGAGAAAGAAGGATATTTCCTACGAGCACGATGAAAATTAAAATGAACATTTTTACTGAAAAGTTACAATGCTGTTTCGAATGCGGGAGCTGATAGACGAGGGAAAATAATATAAAACCAAAAAACAGGAGCAGGTCTGAATACCTAATGCTGAGGAAACACTAGCAGCATGGAAGTGAGAAGCGAAGCAGCTGACAAAGTAACAAGAGATTCAACTTTTGTATCACTAAGTGACATCGCAGTTTTAAAATCATGCATATAATTTCTATCCGTTCGTGCTGTTTATAACTCCAGGAATTTATTTATTCGCTCCAGGCTTTAACTAAAATTACATACGAAGTTGTTAAATGCTGAATCTAAACAAACTTCTTCCTAATTGGATAACTTTTCCTTATGATCCACGCGCATCAAAATATTGTTGCTACCTCGCTGAAATATTAATAAAAACCAGGAAAATGAAAGGCACATTTTTGTGGTGAAGGGTCAAATTATTGTATCCACAAAGGACTGTTAGAATAACCTTTCCGTGCTCGTTATACTGTTGAGATTGTGCCGCACAGTTTAATGGATGATTGGTGATAGGTAATTGGATAGATACACATAACATATAAGTAGCGTTCTTGTCCAGCGTAAATACCACAAACGTTATCGACAGAAAATTAGAATGTTCTAGAAGTTTTCCTCTTTCCGTCTCCAGAACATTCTGGAATTGAGATAGAAAACTTACTACAGTCTCATCAAAACACACAATTGATGGCAAATATATACTTTCTCCTAGTCAAGCAGGGAAAACAGAATTGCAATAACGTCATGTAGCGCCAGCTCTTAAAATTTCACTGTCACTTAAACCTAATGTATTTACCCATTCCCATTTATCTGCAAGGAAATATGTAACAAAAATATATCTGAAAATGTTTATCTTACATTAACGTGAAGTAAATAGAAGAATAAGACCTTATAAAGAAAAGTTGGTTGAAGAATTGGTAGAGAAAAATCATGTGTATATAATACATTAAATTTTAACAGAAAAAGCTCATCGAAACATGAATTAATGGTGTTAATGAACTTTTTCTTAAAAGGCGTGAGAGACGTACATATGCTGGCGCAAGGATATAGTTTCGAACCTCATCTATGACAAAGGTTTGTGGTTAATGGAAAGGTGGAGTCAGATTGAAAAATTCAATGCCACAGCCGGGATTTAAACTACGGGCCTCACGGTGTCCGTCGATTTGCTAACCACTGAGCTATCATGGCAATATACTGACACGACATTAAATACCAAAACTAACTCGAGATTTTCTCGGTAAACCACAAGCATATCTCATATTATTAATTGATAATGACTGACCTAATAATTGGTTAAACTATGAAGCTCGGGACTTAAGTATTTACATTATAGCCGCCATTGGGGTCTGTCATCTCAAAATATTTTGAGACCTGCTTGTGGTTTACAGGAAAACGCGAGTCAGTTGAGAAATCTAATGTCGTGTCGGCATGTTGCGATGGTGGCTCAGTTATTACAGCAACTCGGCAGAGACCAGGAGGTCCAGGGTTTAAATCCCGGATATGGCATTGAATTTTTCAGTCTGACTCCACCCTTACAACTTCTGTCCTACATACGACTTGTGAAGAAGACGCAATTAATTGAATATGTAGTTATCAATTGCATCAGAAATCTACGCGATTAAATATCCGACTGCACCGTCAAAGGGCATCCTTCCCACTGTCAAGAAACTTCCCGTGGATCGGCCTCGCGTCCAAACGAAACCTCTGTAAATGCACTTGCCTTTCTAATTCTGTTTTAGGGGGCTTCTTCTTGAGTAGATAATAAGTTCTTATTCAACCCCGAATAAAGCAATCAACTATAATTCAGAATAACTTATTCCACACAGAAATCTGATACCTATTCTATAAATCTACACATTTCAATACCGTTTCACGCGTTTCTCTTATAGAGTATCTACATTTAATCTGGTATGTTCCATTCACATGAATTTCTCTATTCTGCGCCAGATTATTCTTGCAAAAGTTACTCCTTCTCCCTACTTCGTGCTAATTAAGATAAACAGAAGATAGCAGAAACGGTCGTACTAATTACTTCCTTATAAGTAGAAGGAAATTAAGAGAATACATAGGCTGAAACGATAGTCAAATATTTTAAAATGTGACTGAAATTCCTTTCTGTGCATGACCAGATGAGAATATTTTTAAGTGTTTTAAAACTGAAACCATAACAAGGAATAACTTGTAAATGGCTAATTCCACGAAAACATTTTTATGGCATAAATTGTGTGTTTTAACGAGACCTACAATTTTTATGAGTAAGCTTCTCTATCTCTTACGATCACTTATGCAAAAGCCATAAGAATGAAAACTTAAAAATGGACAGTTTATTTCTAATATAGATATCTTTAATATACGGTATTTTAAACAAAATTGTTCCAGCCTTTTTTGAGAAAATCAACTTTTCGAAGTTTTTTCCATGTACATTTTTTCCTAGGGGCAGACGTATGTTGAGTAGCAGGCTCTGGATAAGATAGAAAAGCCAGGATATGAAATGATGGTGAACGGATGACAAGAAAGATTATCATGGAGAAACTGTGGAATGAATGGCGGGGGAAACCAAACTTGGAGAAAACCCGCCCAGTGCCGCTTCTCCACTACAAGTCCTACATATGTCCCCTGGAATAGAATCCGGGCCAAGGTGAGCGACGGGAGGTCTAACCACTCGGCCACGGCGCCTTCCGAACAGCATCATTCAAAAACGAAAAATATGTTAAACATCTAACCTGTGATTTAAGTTCAGCATGTTTCAAGTATGCGATGCAAAGCTTTGCAAGAAAATTCTCCCACATTAAACTACTCTTTACATCGAACATTTTGGATTTTTCCGAAAAATGGTTCTAACAAGTTTGATTAAAATATCACATGTTTAAGATACTTTAGGCTAAATGAGATGCACATTTTGATTTTTCTATGAACAGTCTCTGTTCGTTCTGGATGACTTTTGCGCAATTGGTTTAACTATAAGAGATAGAGAATATCTTACTACACAAAAAATGAGATCTCATTAAACCACACAATTTATGCCACAAATTTGAGTTTGAAAACACTTAAATAAAGCTCTCAAAGGAAAATTGTGATTCATTTTACTTTCTCTATAAGTACTGTGTATCTATAAAGGGTATAGAGAAAGTACTGTATTCCAGCCAAAAAGTCAATACAGAGATTTCTACGGAAATACATGTTTTGACACTCCCTGAACCCAAAATTTTTTTTTTTGAAAAATGTCAGTATGTCTGTCTGTGGACAGCATAGCACCAAACGAAAAGTCCACTAAATGCCAAACTTGTTATTTAAGTTTAATATCTCTCAAGGATGTGACACGAATTTTCTCAAGAAAATCCTCCCTAACCCAACTACCCTTTAATTTTGTATTTTCTCAAAAATGGCGCTAACGATTTTGATTAAAATACGGTACCTATATTAAGGATATTTACACGACAAATAAAATTTATATTTTGAATCTTCTGGGAATAGTCTATGAAGACCTACTTGTTTTGGATGCATTTTGCTTAATGTTGCATAACTGGTGAACCGTAAGAGATAGATAACACTTACTACACAAACAAGTAGATCTCGTTAAAGCATATAATTTATATCATTTACATTTTTTCGTGGAGTTGACCAACCTGAGATATTGCTTGTTATTGATTTCAGTTTTAAAATACCTAAACTTCTCTCATACGGAAATTTGTAAACTTCTGGCAATGTAAAAAACAAAAACAAAAAACAAACCCCGGATATAACCACAAGGCAACCAGCGTTTAAATCATTTGACTATCACTTTAGCCTAGTTTATTCTCTTATTTCCCTTCTACTTACAAGGAATCAAGAAATAAGACCATTTCTCCTAACGTTTATCTCGATTAGCATGAAGTATATGAATAAGCGTTTTCACAACAGTAGTTTGTTAAAGAGAAATTGTTGAAGAGAAAGTCATGAGAATGAAATCAGGCAGCAACCGGCTCTTTTAATATTCGACTATCCCTTATTCCTACGTATCTGCAAGGAAGTATGTAATAAAAGTAATTCTAGATATGTTTATATCGATAGACGTGAAGTAGAGAGAGAGAGAGAGAGAGAGAGAGAGAGAGAGAGAGAGAGAGAAAAGCATTGTAGGAATAATCTCGCTGGATAGGTAGAGAGTCATATGAATGCAATGCATCAAAAATTTTTCACAATATCTTCTATATCACAGATTATAACCACAAGCCACTGGGAATATACAACACAACGAATGGCTTTTGTTTAGCCGATCTATCGATTACTTGGATTTCTTAGGTAAAACGCATGTGTGTGTATGTGCGCGCGCGTTTGCCATCTGTGCAGCCAAGGGTTTATTGTGCGACAGACCGCAGGAGGATAGGATGATATGAGAATTTTATCCACGGGTGGCCGAAACTGGATCGCGGGGAAAGAGCCACCGTGAAGGATCCCTAACTAAGATCAAGCAGTTCTTCATATCGACGCGGGGAACGTTTAAAACCCGCGCCCCAGTTCTGACGAACCCCCTGGGTCATACAGACGACTCCGCCATCCCGCCGTCGATAGCTGCGTTTCCAAAGCGCATTCATCACCACGGAAGGACGCCAACCACCGCAGTTCTCACCAACACTTACAACACTGAAAGAGACCGGTTAGATGAAATGAAGCGACAGGAAGTTCGGAGGAATGAAGTAACCTCCCCAGAAGTGACCCGAAAACAAAAAAAATACCGAAAAACCCCATGGGTCAGAGAGGTCGGCCGCGGGAATCGAACCCAGGACCTTCCGGATGTTATCCTCCGTGGTATAGAAGTTGCAGTATCAAATTTGGCGATGAATGATGGTTTTTTTTCGGGCGTAAAAATCCTTAGCATGGCTTCCTTCGGAAGCGAATTAAACCAGGTGGTCCCGTATCGTAGACGGTAGATAAATGAACTTAGGCCTGATAGAGGTCTCTGAGCAATATTAAAACGGTCAATCACGCCCTAATATAGAATGGGACGTTAAGAACCAAATCAGTTAAAGAGCGTTCGAAACAAAACTCAAATACCTCCCGAATGCCAGGCCAGACGAGTGGGTAAGGCATGTGGTTCTTATGTTTCAAACAACGTCTCATACAAAATAATTGTTTTTGCTGCAATATAAAGCAGAATAAGAACACAATCACTGCAGCGTTTGCTGATTATAGCACTAAAAGTACAACTGCTGTGGAATGTTTTTATTGCAGAGAATGGATAAGACCATTTGCTTGCGTGGAGAAGTAACATAATACAACCCGTTCCAAAGCAACATCGCTTGAAACAAGAGCAAGAATGGAAGTTTGTGCCTGAATTTGCCCTCTTTGTTGTTTTTCCAAGGACTTATTTGCATATAAAGATGTCTCACATGGAAAACAGAGTTCTTATCACGAGTCTTCTGTTTTTGTCCACAATAACCAGTTGAAAGGAGTGTTATCTTGCTGAGAGCTCATTTGTGTTCTCTGTTATACGCGTGCGCGTATTCCTTTTTCATATTCAGTGTCAGGTCCTATGGAAATGTGATGGTCATACCAGTCTTAATGACTCGGGCTGCAATAATTGGGTATGTAACAGCTTTTTAGTTACATGCAAAGAACACCGCTACTATGATACTCAGACATGACTAAACTTCCCTTGAAATACGATCAAAGGCCGGGGTATTACTTCAGACATAAAATTAACAAGAAAATGTATTTTACTTTCTCACACGAAACTAAACCGATAGTCAAATGTTTCAAAAGCTATCTCTATGTGAAGCAATAGAAATTAGGTTCTCTTTTGCATTCCCGGAGTAAAACAAAAGAGACAAAAATAAAGTTGACATCCCGCTGGAGAAAAGATTAAGGAGATTAAATTGAAACCAATAACAAGTAATATCTCGGAAACGGATAACTCTACAAAAAAATGTATATGACATAAATTGTGTTTTAATGAGATCTGAACCTTTTGTGCAGTAGGCTTTTGTCTATCTCTTACGGTTTTCGAATACAAAAGTAATCTAGAATGAAGAGGTCTTTATAGGCTATTCCCAGAAAATTCAACATATAAAATTTCGTTTTCCATGAAAATATCTTAAACGTACGACATTTTAATCCAAATCGTTAGAACCATTTTTGAGAAAATAACAATTTTTGAAAAGTGCCCCATGTAAAAGGTAGTTGGGGGGCGGGGATTATCTAAAAATCTTAATGTTGCATCCTTGGAAGGTACTGAAATTAAATACCAAATTCAGTATTTAACCAATTTTTCGTATTTGAGCTATACTGTCCAGTGGACAGTGTCCAAACATACATACGGATTTTTTTTTCAATTTTTTTTCGGGGGTCTCAAACCATGTATTTCCAGTGCAACCTTGGTATGGACATTTTGGGTGAAATACAATACGTTCTCTATCTACTATGAATATTGTACATATATGCTAAAGAAAGTAAACAAAAAAAAATTCGATTTTTGTTGGCTATTCGATCTAGAGCATCTTTTTTCTATTTTTTTTTCGTTTTCTTTTTTTTTTCCCCCATTTTCTCTGCGATTCTGTTGTTTCCCTATTTGTTTACCTTTTTTAACTTACAGATACACTACATATAAATATTTACAAACACTCATGCCCGAGGCGGCACTTGAACCTGCGAGTTGCCGTTGCTAGGATTCAAACAGTGGAAACGTTAAATAACCTTACAGTTCAGCGAGGAAAAATCAACGGTTGTTTCTAAAGCAAAGCCGTTAAGGGGCTTATAATTGATGTAATAATTTTAAAAAATCCAATATCGACATTTCATCAGAAATATAGAATGTTTTGAGATCAACTTAACTCCAAATTATTATTTTTAATTCCTCTTGCTACGAACAGTAAATAGGGGAAGTATTCCATTCTACCCAAAAATTCGATATAGAGATTTCAACGGAAAAAGCACGTTTTGAAACCTCTGAGTCCAATAAGAGCATTCTAGAAATAACTATGCCTGTGCGCGTGTATGTGTGCTTGCGCGCGCGCGTATGTGTCCGTGAACAGTATAGCTCAAAAGAAAAACTTATTATATATCCGAGCTCAGCCTGTTCCAAGGATGCGACACGAGTATTTTCAAGAAACCCCCAAATTACACAAAATACATTTTACAAGGAAAAGGTATCGAACATTTTTTTCATGACAAATTAAATGAGCATATACCTATATCGCGGTGGTGGTAGCGTTACTGCCAAGTGGGAGACCTGGGTTCGATTCCCAGCATCGGCGTGGGGATATTTCCCCCGCTGGGACACCTGGACCGGGGTGTACTCAACCTCGTGAGATCCCTGGGGGGCCAATTGAGGAGCTACTTGATGGAGAAATAGCGGCTCCAGGTCATGAGGACCGCATTAACCGGCCCGGGGGAGGTGTTTCGAGGCGCCGATCACGTCTCATCCTCCAATACTGCACTCCATCCATGACGAGATGGGGGACGCAGCGGCCGGGCGGTAGGCCAAGATTCCTTGTGAGCTGTCGTGTCATCTCATTTTCTGGGATTAACCTCTGAAGTCCTCTTCATTTTAAATTACTTTTGTTGTCTCTCCTGTCTATAGTTTGCAATTTCTGTAACAACCAATTATCATTTTGTCATCACGCTGTTTAGTTCCAGAATCTCTTCTGGCCAACCTCAGAATTTCAATTAGTTTTCTTTTGTTTTCACATTTCACCTTGATTTGTAAAGCAATCGTGCTGGTCGCTCAATAAAAAGAGAGAACTTTTTGTATTCCACCCAAAAATTCGATATGAGATTTCAGAGGAAGTACATGTTCTGAGACATCCTAAATTAGAAAAATGTACTTTCTGTCTCTGTGTGTGTCTGTGAGCTCACAAACGAAAAGTCCATTAAATACCAAACTTGGTAAATCCAGTATCTTCCAAGGATGTGGCGCAAAAATTCCCCCCCCCCAATCCAACTACCTTTTACCTGGAACATTTTTCGAAAATTTAGATTTTCTCAAAAATGACAATCGGTCTTGATTAAAGTACCACATATTTCAGATATTTTCATGACAAACGAAATGTTTATCTTGAATTTTCCGGGAATAGCTTCTGAAGACCTCATTCTGGATGACTTTTGTGCAGCTAGTAAACCGTAAGAGATTCGAAAAGCTTACTACAGTAAAAAATATGGTTCTCGTTAAAACACACAACACACAAGTTATATATATATATATATATATATATATATATATATATATATATATACTGTAGAGTTAACCTTTTCCAAGATATTCCTAATTATTTGTCTAAATATATATTGTAGAGTTAACATTTTCCAAGATATTCCTTATTGTTGGTATAAATTTTCTCAAAGGGAAGCCATCTTTCGTTTCATGTCTATTTCACATAGCAATAGATTTTAAAAATTTTTACTATCGCTTTAAACTAGTGCATTTCCCTATTTCCCCTTTTATTTACAAGGAAGCAAGTAATAAGACCATTTCTGTTAATGTTTTTGATACAATGATGTAGATAAATGAATAATCTTTATAAGAATAGTTTGTTTGCTGAACGGGAAGAGAAAGTCATGTGAATGGAACACAGTAGACTTTTTCCCTCGTGTTCATATAAGCAGCATGAGATATGTCTTCACATAGCGACACGCTCTTATCTGACTATCGCTCTACCTACAAAGAAGTCTGTAAAATTGATCTCATCTAACAGGAAGTAGATACAGTAATAAGCTTTTGTAAGAATAGTTCATAGAATAGTGAATAAAGAAAATAGCATATATGATGCACAAGATTTGTTTTTAGCTTACACAGGGCTACTACAAAAGAAATAGACAGCTTCAACTGCCTGTGAAACAAAAACTATTAGAGATAGCAACCTAATTATTTTGGAGGTATGTTGAGAAGCTCTCAAAGTTTCGTTTGTTACTATTGGTAACGCTGTAGTGTTTTGTTTGTTGTTGCAGAAGCTGAAATAGCGGAAAATCCTGTGGAAAAGGCATATTGCGTGTTGGAATTTGCTAGAACGCAATCAGCAAGTGTTGTCCAACGACATTTTAGAACACGTTACCACAAAAATGAAATGATGCGCTCACAAGAACCAGCATCGTCTTCATCATGTCGCAACATGTCGATGCAAAAGTCACGCCGTATGACCTTATCTTCTTCACTCAGAAACTGCAACATCTGTAATCTGTAAGGCATCATGTGCAGTCGCTTCCGCAAGATTTTCCATACAGTTTGCTGTGGAATTTGTAATTGCATGCTTGCCCTAGATGTCGATTTCTGTGGGCTTCTTATGTAGGCAGAACGAACACGTTCAACGTTTTCTTCCGAAACTCTTGGTCTTCCCGAGCTCTTCCCTTTGCACAAACATCCCGTTGTCTCGAATTTTCTATACCAGTCGTAGATTGACTGTCTAGTCGGTGGCGTTTTGTGGTAACGTGTTCTAAAATGTCGTTGGACAACAGTTGCTGATTGCGTTTTAGCAAATTCCAACACGCAATATGCCTTTTCCACAGGATTTTCCGCCATTTCAGCTTCTGCAACAACAAACAAAACACTACAGCGTTATTAATAGTAACAAACGAAACTTTGAGAGTTTGTCAACATACCTCCAAAATAATTAGATTGCTATCTCTAATAGTTTTTGTTTTACAGGTAGTTGACGTTGTCTATTTCTTTTGTAGTAACCCTGTATAAGTGATCTTAAAAAGAACGTACCAGGGCGTTGTATAAGTCCTTAGAAAAGCCAAGCTCGTCGTCTCTTACCAGATGACGTTAAAGTTACAGTTATATGCATCATGCCATTTCTTGCATAGGCGATTGAATCAACAATCTTGTGCTTCTTTAGAAAAATATATATATATAAATATAAAAAAAAACAATTTCGTAAGGTGATAAAACATTTCTATTTAAATTATATATATATATATATATAAATATAAATATAAATATAAAAAAAAACAATTTCGTAAGGTGATAAAACATTTCTATTTAAATTACATAACACCGAAAGAGATAAAACCCGAGTTGAAGTTCGTGGCACATCTGCTCCTGCGTTTGCAACAATTTACAATTAGGTAAATGAATTTCAAAGGGGCCTTACATCCACAAATGATGAATATAGTTCCGGACGTCCAGTAGAAAATAAATGACTTCCTCCGAAATGGTTAACAAAATCCAGGAAATGGTTTTGAGTTCGACGAATCAAAGTTCGCAAAATAGTAGAGGCCACAGGCATATCACAAGACACCTAGTGTTCTCAATGTTGCACCAAAAATTAGATCTGACAAAGGTCTGGGCAAGATGGGTTCCGCGTTTGCTCTCAATGGGGAATAAATGCAATTGTGTGATCGATTCGGAAGCTGGTTTTGCAAACCTGACAAGTTTCTGCGTCGATTCATAACTGTGGATGAACCATGGTTACACAACTACACTCCAGAGACGAACCGGATCCGAAGAAGGCAAAGGTGGTGAGATCTGCATACAAGGTGATGGCCACGGTTTTTTAGGATGCACGTGGAATCATCTACATTGATTACTTGCAGAAAGAAAGAACGATAAATAGAGAGTATTATGCATCGTTACTGCACCGGTTGAAGGGAGAAATCAAGAAAAAATTGCCCTTATCTGGCAAAGAAAGGGATTCTCTTCCATCAAGACAATACAAGCGCGGTTTCGATGGCGAAAGTTCTAGAATTAAGGTTCGAGTTATGACATCTTCCGTATTCACCAGATTTGGCCACCAGTGATTATATTTTTATTTCTTAACTTGAAAAAGTGGCTCAGTGGAAAACGATTCACGTCTAATGAAGAATCCATCTCCCAAAAATGTTTATTTTGGGGACCTTTCGCAATCCAACTTTTTGGAAGGCTTAAAACAGTTGGAGAAACGCTGGGAAAGGTGTATTGAACTGAAAGGGGATTATGTTGAAAAAAATCTGATGTGTACCATTAACATGACTTTCTCCATATCCCTGCAACAAATAATTCTTAAAAAGCTTATACTTCCATCTACTTTATGCTAATCAGAAAAAAATAGCAGAAATAGTTTTATTACTCGCTTCCTTGTAAGTAGGAGCGAAATAAGGGACAACCGTAGGTTAAAGTGATACTCAAAAGCTGGTTGCTATGTCAATGAAGTTCCTTTGTTTATATGGATAGGAGTTGACAAGTTCCTGTATGAGAAAATTATACATTTTTCATAGCAGAAACCAAAAATAAGGAATGTCACAAAAACGACGAACTCCACGAAACAAATGTATATAAAATAAATTGTGTGTTTTAATGTGCTCTACATTTTTTGTGAAGTAAGTTTTTGTCCATCTCTTACGGTTTAGCAGTTATTCAAAATTTAGTAAAATTCATCCAGAATAAACTACTCTTCAGAGACAATCCCAGAAAATTCAAGATATACATTTTATTTGTCAGGTAAATATGTTTAATATACGAAATTTTAATCAAAATCGTTAGCGCCATTTTTGAGAAAATCAAAATTTTCGAAAAAAGTTTCATGTAAAGGGTAGTTGGGGATGGGTGGATTTTTCTCAAAATCTTCGTGTCGCATCCCTGGAAGATACTAAACTTAAATACCAAGTTTGGTATTTTACCGACTTTTCGTTTTTGAGTTATCGTGTTCACAGACACACGGACGGACACACACACACACACACACACACACACACACACACATACACGGACCTTTTTGTGAAAATGCCTTTTTTGGATATTGGTGACCCTAAAACATATATTTCCGGTGAAATCTCGGTATTGAATTTTTTGGTGGAGTGCAATACATTCTCTATTCACTATGTACATAATGAATATAGAGAAAGTAAAAAAGTATACCAAAAATAATTTGTTTTTCTATCTTTTTGTAAGGACTTACTGAACGCCCCTCGTATTACAATGTTTTGTTGGAGCAACTACAAAATATAAATTCTCTCTCCGAACGTGCCTCGAATATTAGAAATATAAAGCGAAATTCACCCTTCAGTTATGAAATATACTAATGGTAATATTGTCCCTTTTGTCATTTTAGGTGGACACCACTGTCACACCGATTTTGAAACATTAACATTCCCTAAACTAAAACTACTGCTTCTCATACTCCAATAAAGATTGATTCAACCAGAGACATGCGCATCATGGAGGTTTCCATGCAGTTAGCGAACATTAGCGAGTAGCTACCCAAACAGCCATACTGCAGAGAGAATCTCCTTAATCGCATTGTTTCAAATCAACACTGAAAGTACTAATTTTAGAATAAATATGCAATTTTCTACACCATGCATTAAAAGTCTGATGCGTTACTTTCACATGGCTTTTTCTGCATATTTTGTAACAAAATATCCTTATAAAACCTTATTCTTCTATTTACTGCATGCATATTAAGATAAACATTAGCAAATTACTTCCTTATACGTAAAGGGAATAAGGGAATACACTAGGCTAAAGCCATTGTCAGATTCTTCAAAAGTTAGCTTCTAATTCGTTAGCTTTACAAAGACCGGCCTTAAAATAAAAGAGAGCTGAAACGAAAGCCGACTTCCTGTTTGAGAAACGTTTAAGAAGTCTGTAATTGAAATTAGTAACAACGAATATCTCGGAAACGGGTGACTTTACAAAAATATATATGACGTAAACTATTTGTTTTGTCGAGATCTTCATCTTTTGCGTATTACATTTTTGCCTACCTCTTATGGTTTACGAGTTACACAAAAGTCGTCCAGAATGAAGAGGACTTCAAAAACTATTCTTAGAAAATTCAACATATGCATTTTGTCATATGAATATCATTAGTACACGGTATTTTAACCAAAATCGTTACAGACATTTTTGAGAAAACAAAAATGTCAAAACATTTTTACTTTCTCTATACGCGCTATGTACATAGTGTATAGAGAAAGTATTGTAATGCACCCAAAAATTCGATACCGAGATTTCACCAGAAATACATGTTTTGAGACCCCCTGAATAGAAAAGAAAGCATTTTTAGAAAAATGTCCGTGTGTGTTGTGTGTGTTTGTGGGCAGCATAGCTCAAAAATGAAAAGTTTGTTAAAAACCAAACTTGGTATTTAGGTTTGGTATCTTCCAAGGATGCGACACGAGAAAATCTCCCCACTCCGAATTACCATTTACATGGAACTTATTTCGAAAATTTGGATTTTCTAAAAAATGGCTCTAGCGATTTTGATTAAAATATCGCACATTAAAGATATTTACCTGACAAATAAAATGCATATCTTGAATTTTCTGGGAATTGCCTCTGAAGACTACTTTATTCTTGATGAATTTTTCATAACTACTAAACCGTAAGAGATGGACAAAAAATTACCACACAAAAAATGTAGAGCACGTTAAAACACAATTTATGTTATATACATTTTTTCGTGGAGTTGATCGTTTTTGAGATATTCCTTGTATTTGGTTTCAACTTTGAAAAACTTACTTTTTTCATACAGGAATTTGCCAACTCGTGTCCATACAAACAATCGAACTTCAGTCACATAGCAACCCGCTTTTGGCTTTCAATTTAACCTATGGTACTCCTTTATTTCGCTTCTACTTACAATACAGCAAGAAATAAGTCTATTTCTGCTAATTTTTCTCGATTAGCATGAAATAAATGTGGTCGTCTTAAGAGGTAGACAAAAACTTACTACACAAACAATATGAATACATTAAAACCACAATTTATGCCATATAAATATTTCGTAGGGATAACCGTTTCCCAGGTATTCCTTGTTATTGGTCTCAATTTAACACCATTTAAATTTTTCTGAAACGGGAAGTCGCCTATCGTTTCATACACTTTTATTTTACTTCTAGCCACGCAAACAGAACCGAATTTAAATTTTTTCACATAACAATAGAGACAACTGAACAAAAACATAAATTCCTCCCCTTGTATATTTGACATTAATCTACGATGATGCTGGAAGATGTTGGACATAAATAAACGTTTCCTTTTTGTGCTAACGTATTCACAGACACACGCACACACATGGACCGTTTCTAAAACTTTTTTATACAAGGGGCCCCTAAAATGTGTATTTCCAGTGACATTTCGGTATCAGATTTTATGGTGGGATACAATGCCTACTTTAACTAAGTACTAAGTGGAAAAAAATCTGATGCGTTCCATTCACATGACTTTCTCTACATCTATGCAACAAATGATTGCTAAAAGGCTTATGCTTTTATTTACCACATGCTAATCGAGAAAAAATTAGCAGAAATAGTCTTATTACTTGCTTCCTTGTAAGTAGAAGCGAAATAAGGGAGTACCATAGGTTAAGGTGATAGTCAAAAGCTGGTTGCTATGTCACTGAAGTTCCTTTGTTTGTATGGACAGGAGTTAACAAATCTGTATGAGAAAAGTAAAAGGTTTTCAAAGCTGAAACCAAATAGAAGGCATATCTCAACAACGATCAACTCCACGAAAAAAATGTACACAACATAAATCGTGTGTTTTAATGTGCTCTGCATTTTTTGTGTTGTAAGTTTTTGTCCATCTCTTACGGTTTAGCAGTTGTGCAAAATGCCGTAAAATTCATCCAGAATAAAGTAGTCTTCAGAGGCTATTCCCAGAAAATTCAAGATAAACATTTTATTTGTCAGATAAATATATTTAATATACGACATTTAATCAAAATCATTCAAGCCATTTTTGAGAAAATCAAAATTTTCGAAAAAAGTTCCATGTAAAGGATAGTTGGGGGTGGGGGATTTTCTTGAAAACCTTCGTGTCTATTCCTTGGAAGATACCAAGCTTAAATACCAAGTTTGGTATTTAACGATATTTTCGTTTTTGAGCTATGCTGTCCACAGACACACACACGCACACACACACACACACAAGCATACACACGGACCTTTTTCCAAAACTGCTTTTTTTGGATTTAGGGGGATCTAAAACATGTATTTCCGGTGAAATCTTGGTGTCAAATTTTTGGCTGGAATGCAATACCTTCTCTATACACTATGTAGATAGTACGTGTAGAGAAAATAATAATAAAACATACTTATTTCCAACTACTTTATGCAACATTTTCTCCAAGTCGTGTAGTAGAAAGCTCGCAAAGTATCCTCTTATTCCACGGAAACTAAAACCTCTGCCAGCACAGCGAGCCATCTAATCACGCTAATGAGTTTTTGAGGTTTCCTTTTCAGCAGAAGCATACACAAATTACGTACTTTAAGCTATATACTTTTAATTCGTTAGAAAAGTTTCTATGAACAATTATTTTGAAGTGGCTTCTTTTTGAAACCACAAAGGCTAATTAAGAGGGAATTGAGGATGATGGCATGCTTCATATTCCACCATGGCTTCAGGTTATATCGTAAGGTCGCAGTCGATAGCGCTACTGCAATCGATTCCCATCATGTTCCATATTCTCTTGATATAGGTCATATCTGAGTAGTAATATCAGCTTCCTCGGATTTAGAAGCTACAACAAACATTACGGCTTCTTAGCCCAGTGGCGTGCGGCAACAATCTATTGTATGGAAGCAATAATGAATAGAAATTAAGAAAAATAGCATGTGTTCACATGACTTTTTCTACCAATTCATAAAAAAAAAACTATTCTTAGAAAAGTATATTCTTCTATCTACTTCATGCTAATCGATATAATCATTAGCAAAAATGATTTTATTACTTGCTTCCTTATAAGTAAAAAATAATCTGATGTGTTCCATTCGCATGGCTTTCTCTACATCTCTGCAACAAATTATTGTTAAAAAGCTTATGCTTCTATTTACTTCATGTTAAGTGAGAAAAAATTAGCAAAAATAGACTTGTTACTTTTTTCCTTGTAAGTAGAAGCGAAAAAAGGGAGTACCATAGATTAAAGAGATAGTCAAAAGCTGGTTGAATGAATGAATATGAAAAATCTGATGTGTACAATTCACATGACTTTCTCCATATCCCTGCAGCAAATTATTCTTAAAAAGCTTATACTTTTTATTTACTTTAAGCTATCAGAAAAAAATAGCAGAAATAGTCTAATTACTCGCTTCCTTGTAAGTAGAAGCGAAATAAGGGACAACTGTAGCTTAAAGTGATAGTCAAAAGCTGGTTGATATGTCAATGAAGTTACTTTGTCTATATGGATAGGAGTTGACAAGTTCCTGTATGAGAAAAGTATACGTTTTTCACAGCAGAAACCAAATATAAGGAATGTCACAAAAACGACGAACTCCACGAAACAAATGTATATAACATAAATTGTGTGTTTTAATGTGCTCTACATTTTTGTGTAGTAAGTTGTCCATCTCTTACGGTTTAGCAGTTATTCAAAATTCAGTAAAATTCATTCATATTAAACTACTCTTCAGAGGCTATTCCCAGAAAATTCAAGATATACATTTTATTTGTCAGGTAAATATGTTTAATATACGAAATTTTAATCAAAATCGTTAGAGCCATTTTTGAGAAAATCAAAATTTTCGACAAAAGTTCCATGTAAAGGGTAGTTGGAAGTGGGGGGATCTTTCTCAGAATCTTCGTGTCGCATCCCTGGAAGATACTAAACTTAAATACCAAGTTTGGTATTTTACCGACTTTTCGTTTTTGAGTTATCGTGTTTACAGACACACGGACACACACACATACACACACGGACCTTTTTGTGAAAATGCTTTTTTTTGGATATTGGGGATCCTAAAACATATATTTCCGGTGAAATCTCGGTATCGAGTTTTTTGGTGGAGTGCAATACTTTCTTTATACACTATGTACATAGTGCGTATGGAGAAAGTAAAAAGCAGTTGCTACTCAAAATATGCACTGAAATGCATAACAGTTCTGTCGGATGTTTGAATCTTTTAATTGACACTAGCTGTGAATGAGTGAGCTGCCTAAATCAAAATAAAAATCTGATGCGTTCCATTCACATGACTTTCTCTACATCTCTGTAACACATTAAGTTAAAAAGCTTTTTCTTTCATCTATTTCATGCTAATCGAGAAAAATATTACCAGAAATGCTTTCTTATAAATAGAAAGGAAATAATGGAATATACTAGGCTAAAACGGAAGTAAAATCTTTTAAAAGCTGGTTGCCATGTGGCTGAAATCCATTGCCATGCATGGCCAGTAGTTTACAAATTTCCATATTAGAAACAAACGTGTATTTTAAATCTGAAGTTAATAAATAGGAATATCTCAGAAATGGTCCACTCTACGAAAAAAACGTATGTGACATAAATTGTATGTTTTAACGAGATCTATATTTTTTGTGCGGTAAGTTTTTGTTTATATCTTACGGTTTACCAGTTACGCAAAATTCAACCAAATTCATCCAGATTAAAGAGGTGTTTAGAGGCTATTCCCAGAAAATTCAAGATATACATTTTATTTGTCGTGTAAATATCTTTAATGCATGGCATTTTAATAAAAATTATTAGAAAATCAAAGTTTTCGACTTTTTTTCCATGTAGAGTAGTTTGAGGTGGAGGGATTTTTCTAAAAATCTTCGTATCGAATCCCTGGAAGATACTAAACTTAAATATACTTGATTTTTCGTTTTTGAGTTATCGTGTTCATGGATACACGGACACACGGACCTTTTTCTAAAAATTATTATTTTGATACAGGAATCCTAAAACCTGTATTTACGGTGAAATCTCGGTATCGAATTTTTTGGTGGAGTGCAATACTTTCTCTATACACTATGTACATAGTACATGTAGAAAAAGTAAAAATTGTTATGAACTTTATAAACCTGAAAGAATTTTAATTGTGCGCGTCGTCTGCTGTTATAATGGGCGTTTAAAATATTACTCTTAGCATTTCACCAGTTTAAATACGTAGTGTGTACCGCAGTTAAATATCAGTCCTGGAAAGCTATACGCGCGCACACCTTTCATACCTTCAAACATCATCTCTTTACTGCACACATTTGTAGAGCTTCTCTATAGTTTCAAAAATTGCATAAAGTGAAATGTTAAACATATTTAAAGCATAAAGAGTCTAATTAAAATTGTCAGTTTAATTAAAGGTTAAACACTAAATACAAAATTCTTAGGCGTGCCACGCCTAAAAAACAGCCATTCATAAGTTCTCCTGACGATAATCTATGCGTATTCTGAGTTTCTGAATGCTCTGTTGATTAAAATCACAATAGTTATATATGTTCATTAAAGGCTTTCTATGTGCAATTTAAATGTTTTTGTTATACTTTCTCTACCTCGCATATACAATGTACATAATGGATAGAGAAGGTATTGTATTCCACCCAAAAATTCGATTTCGAGATTTCACGGGAAATATATGTTTTTGGGCCCCCTGGTCCGAAAAAAGTATTTTTAGGAAAAGGTCCATGTGTGTGCCAGTGGACAGCATAGCTCAAAAATGAAAAGACCGTTAAATACTAAACTTGGTTTTTAGGTTTAGTATCTTTCAAGAATGCGACACGAAGATTTTCAAGAAAATCCTCTCACCACAAACTACCATTTACATGGACAAATGTTCGAACATTTTGATTTTCTCAAAAATGGTTCTAACAATTTTGATTAAAATTCCGTATATTAAAAATATTTACATCCCAAATAAATTTATACCTGAGTTTTTTTGGGAACAGCCTCTGAAGGTCTCGTTATTGTGGATTAATTTTGCCAAAGTTTGCTTAACTGCTGAACTGTAAGAAATAGACAAAAACTTACTGCTCAAAAAATGTATATCTCGTCATAACACAGATTTTATGTTCTTTGCGTTTTTGTTGTGGAGGTAACCGTTTCTGGTTACTTATACTTTTCTCAGACAGTAAGTTACCGTTTTTCTTTCATTCTATTCCTGGCCAAGCAAAGAAGCGATTTGTAATGACAATCGCATAACGACAGCTTTTAAAACATTTGACTATCACTTTGGCCTAGTGCATTATTTTATTCCTCTTCTACTAATAAGGAACTAAGTAATAAGAAATTCCGCTAATGTTTATCTCGACTAGCTTGTTGCAGAAAGAAGAACAATTTTCCGTAAGAAGTTTGTTTTTAGAGCAGCTAGAGAAAGTCAAGTGAGTGTAACACATCAAATTCTTTTTCTTTCTCTAACACAGACCGTCACGTTAGCATCGAGGATTTGCGCCTACCTCTGGCGCGGAGAACACGGGTTTGATTCCAAGTACCAGCACGGTGACTTTCTCATCCGCCAGGACTAGATGTGTGTCCCTTCATGACCATCCCAGGGAAGGAAAATGGCAACGCAACCTCGGTATCATCCTTGGCTGAACGCCGACATCGGGTTGTCGTCTCTCCTGTGATTCCTTCCCGGTCATTGACCAACTTTTGGGTAGAATCATCAACAACGTACACAGTAGGTAGGTAGAGAAGGTATTGCATTCCACACAAAAAATTGACACGATATTTCACTAGAAATATACGTATAAACAGCATTATTAAAAAAAAAAAAAACCTGATATGTTTCATCACATGACTTTCTCTACATCTCTGTAACAAATTATTTTTATTAAGCTTATTCATCTATATATTTCATGCTAAACATTAGCAGAATCGGTCTTATTATTTGTTTAGTAGAAGGAAAATTAGGGAATACACTAGGCCAAACCGACAGTCAAATGTTTTAAAATGTGGTTGTTATAGGATTGAAGTCCGTTTCATTGCGAGGCCAGGAGTTGATAAGTTCCCGTGTGAGAAAAGTTTAAGTATTTAAAACTGAAAGCAATATCGAGGAATGTCTCGATAACAGCCAACTCCACGAAAAATAAAGGTGTGTTTATCGAGATTTACGTCTTTTGTATATTGTCTACCTCCAACGGTTTACCAGTTATGCAAAATTCAATACAAGTCATCCAGAATAAAGAGGTCGCTACAGTCTATTCCCAGAAAGTTCAAGATATACATTTTATTTGTCATGTAAATATCTTTAATATATGATATTTTAATCAAATTGTTAGAGCAATTTTTGAGAAAATCAAAGTTTTCCAAATACATACACATACATACAAACAAACGCACACTGACAGACAGACAGACAGAAATATCTTCTCTGCACACTACGTACATAGTACATGTAGAGAAAGTAAAAATTAAGAGTTGGTTAAATATGAGCTGACTTGCTAATGAAGTGCAGCATTTTACAAGAATGCGACACAAAGATATTAAAAAGAAATCCCTCGCATAAAAGTGACATTTACATGTAAATTTTGTTTTTTTTTCAAAAATGGCCATGGCGATTTTGAATTACAATACCGCATATTAAATATATTTATATGGCAAATAAAATGTGTATCTTTTATTTGTTACAAATAGCCTCTCCATTGCATTCTGAATGAGTTTTGCATAACTGGTATGCCGCAAGAGACAGTCCAAAACTTACTACACAAAAAATGTAGATCTCACCAAAGCACACAATATGTACCCTACACATTTTTGGTGTGGACTAACCGTTACTGAGAGAGATTCCTTTTTATTGGTTTCAATTTTAAAAGACGTATACTTTTCTCAAACAGAAGTCTTTCGTATTTCATTTGTTTTACTCCTGGAATCGCATAGTGACCGCTTATCTTTTTAGCCTAGTGTCTTCCCTTAGTTATAAGGATCAAAGCAGTAAAACTATTCTGCTAATGTTTATGTCAATTAGCATGGAGTAGATAGAAGGACAATCTTTTGTAAGAAGTTTGTTTACACGAGAGGTGTAGAAGGAACAAACACGTTTCATTCACTCAAAATACACTTTTGCGAAAGGGAAAATGATTCTTATTGAGCGCACCAACCTGTGAAAATGTCAAATTCAATGTTGCCTTAGGAATTACCTTCATTTTTACTTTATCTAGCCCCGTATGTACAATGTACATAGGGATAGAGAAGTATTGTATTCCACCCAAAAATTCGATACCAAGATTTCACTGGAAATACATCTCTTAGGACCTCCTGTATCCACAAAATCTGATGCGTGCCATTCACATGACTTTCTCTATATTTCTGCAACAAATTATTGATTTGCATGGTCCCGTTTGAAAAAAATAATTTATTTAAAATGAAACCAATAACAATAAATGCCTCGAAAATGGTCAGGTCTTCAAAAAGACATGTATATGGCATAAATTATGTGTTGTAACGATATCTACATGTTTTGTGTAGTATCTATTAAGATTTAACCATTATGAACAATTCTGCAAGACTCATACAGAATAAAGAACTCCTCAGAGGCTATTCTTAGAAAATTAAGCATATATATTTTTTGTGATGTGAATGTCTTCAATATACAGTATTTTAATCAAAATCGTTAGAGCCATTTTTAAGAAAAACAAAATTTTGTAAAAATGTTCCACGTAAAGGGTAGTTGGGGGTGAGGTGATTTTCTTGTATCGCATCCTTGGAAGATACTCAACTCAAAACTAATTAACCGACTTTTCGTTTTTGAGCTATGCTGTCCACTGGTACATACACACAGGGGCAGACAGACACACACGGACCTTTTGGCAGACAAGCTGATGGCCTAGGTTTTTTGGAATGTAAGCGATATAATCTACATTGATTACTGGCACAAAGAAGGGCGATAAATGGAGAGTATTATGCATCGTTATTGCACCGGTTGAAGGGATAAATCAAGAAAAAACGCCATCTGGCAGAGAGAAAGATTTTCTTCCACCAAGACAATCAGACCTGCGCAGTTTCGATGGCGCAAATTGTGAAATTGAGGTTCGAATTACTACAGCATCCACCGTATTCGCTAGATTTGGCCTCCAGTGACTTTTTTTTCCAAACTTTAAAAAAGCTTAAGTGTACCATTCACATGACTTTCTCTATATCCCTGCAACAAATTACTCTTAAAAAGCTTATGCTTCTATTTATTTTATGCTAATCAGAAAACATTAGCAGAAATAATCTTATTACTTGCTTCCTTGTAAGTAGAAGCGAAATAAGGGACTACCATAGGTTAAAGTGATAGTCAAAAGCTGGTTGCTATGTTAATGAAGTTCCTTTGTTTATATGGATAGGAGTTGACAAGTTCCTGTATGAGAAAAGTATACGTTTCTCATAGCAGAAACCAAAAATAAGGAATGTCTCAAAAACGACGAACTCCACGAAAAAATGTATATAAAATAAATTGTTTGTTTTAATGTGCTCTATAAATTTTTGTGTAGTTAGTTTTTGTCCATCTCTTACGGTTTAGCAGTTATTCAAAATTCAGTAAAATTCATCCAGAATATACTACTCTTCAGAGGCTATTCCCAGAAAATTCAAGATATACATTTTATTTGTCAGGTAAATATCTTTAATATACGAAATTTTAATCAAAATTGTTAGAGCCATTTTTGAGAAAATCAAAATTTTCGAAAAAAGTTCCATATAAAGGGTAGTTGGGGGTGGGGGATTTTTCTCAAAGTCTTCGTGTCGCATCCCTGGAAGATACTAAACTTAAATACCAAGTTTGGTATTTTACCAACTTTTCGTTTTTGAGTTATCGTGTTCACAGGCACACGGACACACTGACACACGGACTTTTTTTTTTAATTTATTTATTTAAGGTCACTTTATAACAACAGAGGTCATCAGCGACCACAGTATTCTTACAAGATCAATGTATATACAAAATTTAATACAAATATATGGTTATGAACTTAACTAATTGAATATTGGTAACAGTAAAGTATAGTACATGTAAATTGGCAAACAATTATAATAGTATCAAACTGTGGCTATAACAATTAAATCATATTATATAAAAGACAACATTTGTGATATTTCCATTAACTTGATATCTTTTCTGCATCCTTCGGTGGTGTGTTGTTTTCTTCATCAGATAACCCTGGCTGAGGTTGAAATGGCCGATGCGCAACCTGGTAAGCAGGACTTTTTGTTTTCTTCGGAATTTAAGGTGTGATATTGCCGGTTCTGTAATAGATTTCCTAACCAGTTGCAGTTTTGAGGGCGTAGATTTCCACTGTTTGTCCTAGTGGTCGGCGATATAGCTTTTAAACATTTTTTTAACACCCTGAAGTGTACCACTTAATCCAGCTTCAATTTGTTGCAGCCTCGGTGCATATTTAGCTGACACATCTGCCTTTTCATTTCCGGTAATCCTTTATGTGATGGAAGCCATACCAATGAAATTTGTTAGCCGTTATTGTAGTGATAATATAACCTTTTTGTGAAAATGCTTTTTTTGGATAATGGGGACCCTAAAACATATATTTCCGGTGAAATCTCGGTATTAAATTTTTGGGTGGAGTGCAATACCTTCTCTATACACTATGTATATACTGCCTATAGAGAAAGTAAAAAAAAAAACATTTTCAGAAAAAGGTCCGTGTGTGTGTCCGTGTGTCTGTGAACACGATAACTCAAAAATGAAAACTAGCTAAAATACCAAACTTGGTATTTAAGTTTAGTATCTTCCACGGATGCGACACGAAGATTTTGAGAAAATCCCCCCCCAAACTACCCCAGAAAATTCAAGATGTACATATTATTTCTCAGATATATATCTTTAATATACGATATTTTAATCAAAATCGTTAGAACCATTTTTTAGAAAATCAAAATTTTCGAAAATGTTTCCATGTGAAGGGTAGTTTGGGGTGGGGGATTTTCTTGATAACCTTCGTGTCGCATCCTTGGAAGATATTGAACATAAATACCAAGTTTGGTATTTAAAGGTCTTTTCGTTTTTGAGCTATGCTGCCCACACACACACACGCACACACACACACACACACACACACACACACATGGACACACACGGACATTTTTCTAAAAATGCTATTTGGATTCAAGGTGTCTTAAAACATGTATTTCCGGTGAAATATCGGTATCGAATTTTTGGGTGCATTATAATACTTTCTCTAAACACTATGTACATGGTACGTATAGAGAAAGTAATTATCGGAAATGAATTAAATATTACTGAAGGAAAAGACACGATATATCATTTGTTCATACTTTTTTATTATTTTTGTGGATTAATTAACTTTGAGGTTATGGTTTCCAGCCACTGGTCCGAGGAAGAAGCTGAACATTGGTTGCAGCGAATCGGCAGAGCAAAGAAATGACACGGCCTACACCGGATACCATAACCCCAATGACCAACAATAGTGGAAGCCTGCAGATATATTAATTAACTTTGTTAATACAAATATAACTTGATTTTACTTTCTTAGAAAATAATTCAATAATGTTTATTTATTATAACATAAGGTTCTCTGGTAGAAATATCAAACTCATTGGTTGAAATTTATATCACAAAAGAGAATTTTCAACATTTACATGCGTGGAAAATGAATTTAGGAAAATACGCCTTTTTACTTTCTCTACGTAGTGTGTAGAGAAGGTGCACCCAAGTATTCGATACCGAGGTTTCACTGGAAATACATGTTTTTGGACCCCCTGAATAAAAAACGTTTTTACTTTCTCTATACGCACTATGTACATAGTGTATAGAGAAGGTATTGCACTCCACTCAAAAATTCGATACCAAGATTTCACCGGAAATGTATGTTTTAGGGTCCCCTATAACCAAAAAAAGCATTTTCAGAAAAATATCCATGTGTGTGTGTGTGTACGTGTGTCCGTGTGTCTGTGAACACGATAACTCAAAAACGAAAAGTCGGTAAAATACCAAACTTGGTATTTAAGTTTAGTATCTTCCAGGGATGCGACACGAAGATTTTGAGAAAAATTCCCCACCTCAAACTACCCTTTACATGAAAAAAAAAATCGAAAATTTTGATTTTCTTAAAAATGGTTGTAATGATTTTGATTAAAATACCGTATATTAAAGATATTTACCTAACAAATAGAACGTATATCTTGAATTTTCTGGGAATAGCCTCTGAAGACTACTTTATTCTGGATGAATTTTACGGAATTCTGCATAACTGCTAAACGGTAAGAGATGGACAAAAACTTAACACACACAAAAACACACAATTTATGTTATATACATTTTTTTCGTGAAGTTGGTCGTTTTTGTGATATTCCTTGTTTTTGGTTTTACTTTTAAAAAACATACTTTTCTCTTAGAGGAATTTGTCAACTCCTGTCCATACAAACAAAGGAACTTCAGTCACGTAGCAACCAGCTTTTGTCTACCACTTTAACCTGTGGTACTCCCTTATTTCCCTTCTACTTACAAGGAAGCAAGTAATAAGACTATTTATGCTAATTTTTTTCTCGATAAGCATGAAGTAAATAGAGGCACAAGCTTTTTAACAATAATTTGTTGCAGAGATGTAGAGAAAGCCATGTGAATGGAACACATCAGATTTTTAGAAAAATGTTCTTGTGTGTGTGTTTCTGGGCAGCATAGCTCAAAAACGAAAAGTCCGTTAAATACCAAACTGGATATTGAAGTTCAGTATCTTACAGGGATGCGACACGAAGCTTTTCAAGAAAATCCTCCACCCCAAACTACCCTTTACCTGGAAAAAATTTCGAACATTTTGATTTTCTCAAAAATGGCTCTAACGATTTTGATTAAAATTGGTTATATTTAAGATATTTACATGACAAATAAAATATATATCTTGAATTTTCTGGAAATAGACTCTGAAGACGTCTGTATTCTGGATGAATTTGATGAAATTTTGTTTAACTCGTAAACCGTGAGAGATAGACAAAATAAAACTACACAAAATATGTAGATTTACATTATATACACTTATATACACTTTTTTCGTGGAGTAGACCATTTTTGAGATGTTCCTTGTTATTGGTTTCAGTTTTAAATTACTTAAACTTTTCACATATAGGAATTTGTGAACTCTTGTCAATGCAAAGTAACGGGTTTCATCTACATGGCAACTAGCTTTTAAAAGATTTGACTATCGTTTCAGCTTAGTGTATTCCTTTATTTCTCTTCTACTTATAAAAAACATTTCTGCTAATGGTTATCTCGATTAGCATGAACGAATAGTTAAGTTTCTTAGCAATAATTTATTACTGAGTTGTAGAACATATCAGATTTTTAATATTTGAAGTGTTATTTGTTAACATTAAAACTTCCATTTAAGTGGTGTCGCAACAAGTGTTTAAACTGCAAGTGGCTGAAAATGACTTCAACATATTATTAATGTGCTATAATCCAAAAATCAACATTTTCAAGAATTTTGGTAAATTTACACAGGTTGGCCGCCGAAAAGAAGAATTCCTCCAGCACTGCCAGACATATAACCAATACTTAAACTTGGGTTTACAACCAAAAGCGGCGATATGCTCATTTCATATGTAGGTCATCTCTAGCTTCAAAATTTCATCGTTATCGAACTGTCGTTCTGCGAATGCCGCAATCGATATGGACGATGCGACAGTCCACACTTATTTTACAGTCAACTGTTTTAATAATCTATGGTCGTGCTAATAACCTAATTCAAGTTCTGCAAAGCTTAAGAAGTCAAAGGAATAATTTAGTTTTCTACATAATTACTATAGAATTTCTGTATATATTAAAATGTACTAAAAGTTAAACATTTCTCAGCAGATTACATAATATCACAGTGTGGTTGAAGCACGATTCTGGTTTAGACAGCTGAAACAAGAAATCATCCCGAACACGTTTTGTCCATAATAGAGTCTAAAAAGCCCACTTAAAACCTTAAACCACTATAGTATTAACACATTTGATATAGGATACAAGCAAAAAGTTGCACACCATTATTGCCATAAAAGTATCTTAAGTAAAATGCTTGCACGCGCGTGTGTGTATGTGGGCAGCGTAGCTCAAAAACGAATCGTACGTTAAACGTTAAACTTGGTATTTACGTTCATTCCAATGATGCGACACGAAGATTTTCAAGAAAATCTCCCCACCCCCCAACTATCCTTTACAGGGAACATTTTTTGAAGCTTTTGATTTTCTCTAACGATGTTGATTAAAATGCCATATATTAAAGATATTTACCTGACAAATAATATGTATATATTGAATTTTAAGGGAGCAGCTCTGTAGACAACTTTATTCTCGATGAATTTTACGGAATTTTGCATAGCTGCTAAATCGTGAGAGTTGGACAGAAAGTTACCACATAAAAAATGTAGAGTACGTTAAAACACACAATTTACCTATGTTATATACACTTTTTTCGTGGAGTTGATTGTTTTTTAAACATTCCTTGTTTTTGGTTTCAGCTTTGAAAAACTTATACTTTTCTCATACGAGAATTTGTCAACTATTCACCTTACAAACAAAGGAATGTTAATCACACAGCAACAGCTTTTAAAAGACTTGACCATCGTTTTAGCCTATGGTACTCCCTATTTTCCTTCTTCTTACAAGGAAAAAGTAATAAGACCGTTTCTGCTAATTCTAATTCGATTAGCTTAAAATACATTGAAGAATAAGCTTTTTAGCAATAATTTATTGCAGAGATATAGAGAAAATCATGTGAATGGAACACATCAGATTGTTTTTCTTTTTTCACTTTACCGATACCATGAGTACGGTTTCGTTGAATAAAGTATTATTACTTTTATTCACACAACTATTAGAGTTTTTAAGTTACAAACGCTGGCTCTGTCACTAAATAAGGTCTTCATGATTTAAAAGTTATTGTATGGTATGGCTTCAATTCACAGTTCATTATTGGCCCTTATTTTTTCGAAGACTGTAATCGAATAAGCCTATTACTTTATATGGTGAGCGCTATTAACGATATGCAGATGGCGCTCCGTTCCATATCTGTAACCTGCAAAACAATTAATTACACAAATATTTGTTGATCGTATCATCAGCAGACACACTCCAACAAGTGGCCACCGCGATCTCCAGATCTCAATCCGACAGACTTTTGGTAGTGGGGTTACCGTAAATAACGAGATTTTCTGACACATCCAACAACCCGACAGCAAGCAAATGATGGTATCTCACAAGCATTTCTTAATATTCCAAGACATCATCTGAAAAATGTTGTGCATTGATTGCAGAAAGAATGGTATATGTTGAACAAGAGAACGGAGGATATCTCCCCAATGTTTTACAAAATCATATCAGTGAAACACATCAGATTGTTTACGTTCTCTACACGTACTATGCACATAGTGTATAGAGAAGGTATTGCACTCTACCCAAAAATTCGATACCGAGGTTTCACCGGAAATGTGAAATAACTTGGTCCACCTAAGTCCAAAAATAGTATTTCTGGAAAAAGGTCCGTGTGTGTATGCGTGTGTGTGTGTCTGTGGGCAGCATAGTTCAAAAATGAAAAGTCCGTTAAAAACCAAACTTGGTATTTAGGTTTGGTATCTTCCAAGGATGCGACACGAAGATTTTCAAGAAAATCCCCCCCCCACTCCCAACTGTACTTTACATGGAACTTTTTTTTCGAAAATTTTGATTTTCTAAAAAATGGCTCTAACGATTTTGATTAAAAGATCGTATTTTAAAGATATTTACCTGACAAATAAAATGTATATCTTGAATTTTCTGGGAATAGCCTCTGAAGACTACTTTATTCTGGATGAATTTTAAGGAATTTTGCATAGCTGCTAAACCGGGAGAGATGGACAAAAACTTACCACACAAAAAGAGTAGAACACATTAAAACACGCAATGTTATATACACTTTTTTCGTGGAGTTGATTGCTTTTGAAATATTCCTTATTTTTGGTTTCAGCTTTGAATAACTTTTCTCATACAGGAATTTATCAATTTCTATCCATACAAATAAAGGAACTTCAGTCACATAGCAACCAGCTTTTGACTATCACTTTAACCTATGATACTCCCTTAGTTTGCTTCTACTTACAAGGAAGCAAGTAGTAAAACTATTTCTGCTAACTTTTTCTCGATTAGCATGAAGTAAAAGCTTTTTAACAATAATTTGTTGCCGAGATGTAGAGAAAGTAATGTATAATCACATCGTATTTTTATACAGGGATTCTAAAACGTGTACTTCCGGTGACATCTCGCTGTCGAGTTTTTGGGTGGAGTCTAAAGAAGATGACAAAATAAAAAATATAATTTATTTAAATCACTTCTTGTACACCAGTCAAACACCGGAGCCCTATTTACGTCACGTCCTGTGTACAGGTTGCTGAGAGATTTCGAGCGATCGCTCATTCTGAAGTGAAAACTAATCATTAAATTAGCATAACATCTGGGACTCAGCATATCTCATTGCCTCCGCTTTACGTATTACGAGTGTGTTGCTAAGCATTGCACTCCACTCAAGACAGGGTTTAATGTCTCCAAGAAAAAGAGACTACTTAAAAAATAGCTCATTATTTTAATTTCGCTTTGTTCCTCCCATCCAGTCCCCAGCTGTTAGCTCCTTGAGGCTGCTGTTTGTCGCGGCGCCAAGAGAAAGAAGTAAAAGCTAAAGGTGACGTTTTTACTGCGCCGTTTGAAGCTAGGAGAAAAAATCGCCCGAGGACTGTGGACTATTTTGATTCTTTCTCGCTGTAAATAGTGCCAATAGCGCTTTCTTTGTACTTTTGTTTTCTCTTTCTTCTTTAGTTTGGTTGTGTACCCTTTTACTCTTAACTGGCCAGAAGGGTTTACTTCCCTTGAAACGCCTCTAGGACAAACTTCCTAAAAAAGAAACTATTAAAAATCTGATGTGTTCCATTCACACAACTTTCTCTAGCTGTTCCACAAACTACTATTACAAAAGATTAATTATTCTTTTATCCATGTAATACTTATCTAAATAAACATTAGCAGAATTGATCTTCTTACTTATTTCTTTGTAAGTATAAGAGAAATAAGTGAATATATTAGTCTAAAGCGATAGTAAAATTTTTTATAAGCTGGTCGCTAAGTGAAACAATTGAGGTTCGGTTCATTGCATGGTTCCTTTTGAGAAAAATAGTTTAAAATTGAAACCAATAACAATAAATATCTCGAAAATGGTCAACTCTACGAAAATGTATATGACGTAAATTGTATGTTTCAACAAGATTTACATATTTTGTGTAGTAAGTTTTTGTCTATCTTTGACGGTTTACCAGTTATACAAAATTCAGTAAGATTCATCCAGAATTAAGACCTCTTCACAGGCCATTCCCAGAAAATTCAACAGATACATTTTATTTGTGATGTAAATATCTTTAATTATGATATTTTAGTCAAAACTCGTTAGAGCCATTTTTGAGAAAATCAAAATTTTCGCAAAATTGTCCATGTAAAGGGTAGTTTGGAGTGGAGGTGTTTTTTTCAAAATCTGCATGTCGTATTCTTGAAAGATACTAAACTCAAAGACCAAGTTTGATATTTTACGGGCTTTTCGTTTTTGCGTTATTGTGTTCACAGCCACACGGACACACACCCACCTTTTTCTAAAAATGTTTTTTTTTTCGGGGGGGGGGATACAGGGTAGCCCAAAACATGTATTTCCGGTGAAATCTCGGTATCGAGAGAAAAATATCTGAACTCTTACATTCCATGAATTTTTATTCCCATTATACTTTACTTTTATGCAGCTTCAGCAAACTACATATTTTACAAAAGCTTACTTTTCTACCATTTTATGTATCCGAGATAATTTTTTTCAACGAATCTGATGAGTTCCATTCACATGACTTTGTAACTGCTCTGCAAAAAAAACTTTTTTTTTTTTTAGTTTTAACGTCCTTTAACCTGGTTTGGTCATATCGGACGATGATATGATGCTCATATGATCTCGGGGTCCATGGAGCTTAAAGTTACTCGACATTCGTCTTTTCAGGATAAGGGAAAACTCCGAAAAAAACCTTACCCGGGTAACTCACCCAAAGCGAGATTCGAACTCACGACCTTTGGAACGTGAGGCAGACATGCTACCACCACGCTACCCAGATGGGCAAACAAACTATTCTCAGCAAAGATTATCCTTTTATATGCATAATGATATTCAAGATAAACATTACACTGTGTGTTTTAATGAGACCAATATTTTTGTTTGGTAAGTTTTTGTCCAGTTTACCAGTTATGCAAAAATCATTCAGAATGAAGAGATCTAAAGGGGCTGTTCCCAAGGAGTTCAAAATATACAGTTTTATTTGTCATATAAATATCGTTAATATACGAAATTTTAATCAAATCGTTAGGTCCATTATGGAGAAAATTGAAAATTTCGAAAAATGTTCCTTGTAAAGGGGACTTTCCTGAAAATCATCGTGTCGCATCCTTGGAAGAGACGAAGCTTAGATACCAAGTTTGGTATTTAAACGACTTTTTGTTTTTGAGTAATGCTGTCCACAGCCACACACATACACACACAAACGGACCTTTTTCTAAAAAATGTATTTTTACTTTCTCTAGCAAGTATGTAAATTTTAAGATTGACTACTAATTGTAAAAAAATGGTACGAGGTAGAAAAACAGGTACTCTTTTGGATCAGCACATCAAATTTTAGTAAAGGAGACATATTTTGGAGGAAACCCCAGAATTATACGTATTGGTGTTATTGTTAAAATGTTTATTCTTCTATCTACTTCACTTAAATCGAGATAATATTAGCAGAAATTGTCTTTATTATATGCTTTCTTGTAAGTAGAAGGGAAGTAAGAACACACCAGGCTAAAGTGATAGTCAAATCTTTTAAAAGCTGGTCTTCGGAATAAACAGGTCTTCAGAGGCTATTCCCAAATATACATTTTATTTGTCAGATAAACCTCTTTGATATACGGTACTTTAATGGAGCCATTTTTGAGAAAATCAAAATTTTCGAAATTTTTTCCATGTAAGGGGTAGTTTTGGATAGGGGGCGGGAAATTTTTCTCAAAGTCTTCGTATCGCATCGCTGGAAGATACTAAACTTAAATACCATGTTTGTTATTTTACAGACTTTTCGTTTTTGAGCTATCATGTTCACAGACACGTGTTTTTTTTTTCTAAAAATGCTTTGTTTTGGATACTGGGAACCCTAAAATGTGCATTTCTGAGGAATTATTGGTATCAATTTTTTTGGATGAAGTGCAACACCTTCTCTGCCTACGTACCATGTATTATGTAGAGAAAACAAAAAATATGTTTATCTCAAACGGAACGTCCTCGTCCGTTTTATATCTCTTTTGTTTTATTTTGACTATGGAAAGAGATCCTAGTTTCAATATCAATCGCTTAGCGGCAGCTTTTAAAAGATTAGTATTCCCGTATTTCCCTTCTACTTACATGTAACTAATCAATAACATAATTTTTGATAATGATTATCTCGAATTCCTCTAGTCCGCATGTACAATGTACATAGTGGATAGAGAAGGTATTGTATTCCACGAAAAATTGTAGAGATTTCGCCGGAAATATAGCTCTGGGGTTCCCTGAATCTGAAAAAAAGCATTTTAAGAAACAGGTCCGAGCGTGTGTGTGTGTGTGTGTGTGTGTGTGTGTGTGTGTGGACAGCATAGCTCAAAAAACGAAAATACGGTTAAATAACAAACTTGATATTAAGGTTTAGTATCTTCCAAGGATGCGATACGAAGATTTTCAAGAAAATCCCCCCCACTACAAACTAATGGAAAAAATTTCGAAAATTTAGATTTTCTCAAAAATGGCTCTAACAGTTTTGATTAAAATCCTGTATATTAAAGATATTCACATTCTAAATAAAACGTGTGTGTGTGTATATATATCTTGAATTTCCTGGGAATAACCTCTCAAGACCGCTTTATTCTGGATGAATTTTTCCGAATTTTGCTTAAATGGTAAACCGTAGGAGATAGACAAAATCTTACTGCACAAAAAATGTAGATCTCGTCAAAACACACACTTTATGATCTTTACGTTTTTTTGGGGAGGTAACCGTAAATGAGATATTCCTTGTTTCAGTTGTGAAGCACTTATGCTTTTTTCAGGAAGTGGCCGTTTTTCTTTTGTTCTACTCCTGGCCAAGCAAAGAAGCGATTTGCAATGACAATCTCATGACAGCTTTTGAAACATGTGACTATCGGTTTAATCTAAAGTATTCCCTTACTTCCTTTCTATTTATAAGGAACTAAGTAAAAAGAGCATTCTGCTTATGCTTATCTCGATTAGCATGGTGGAGAAAGGAGAAGTAAGACGTTTGTAGAACAGCTAGAGAAAGTCTTGTGAGTGTGACACCCAATTTTTATTCAGGGGTTCTCAATGTATATGTGCTGAAGTGTCGGCATGAATGTTTGGGTGAAATGCAAGGCCTTCTCTGCCACTAGGTACGTGAAAAAGAAAGTAAACACATTTGCAATACCTTGCACAAAATATCTTTATAGATGTTAAAAGTGAATTTAAATGTTATTTAAATGAGAAAGTTAAACACGTTGAAAAACAACGGATTAAAACACGCACTGTTTACTGGTTGATACTGGTATTTCTCGTCGAGAACAACTTCGAGTTTGGTGTATGTTTCTCTGTAAATAGCACATGCTCCGACTGTTAAACCTTCAACGACTCTCCCATGGGGTTCTGCATTCCGAACAGACGCGTCTCACCCTCTTCGGTTGCGGAATGTAGTGATGGCAGAAGAGGTGGGAAACATCTTTATTACTTTCTCTATACGCACTATGTACATCGTGTATAGAGAAGGTATTGCACTCCACCCAAAAATTCGATACCGAGATTTCACCGGAAATATATGTTTTAGGGTCCCCTGTATCCAAAAAATAGCATTTTCAGAAAAAGGCCCGTGTGTACGTGTGTGTCCGTGTGTCTGTAAACACGATATCTCAAAAACGAAAAGTCGGTACAATACCAAACTTGGTATTTAAGTTTAGTATGTTCCAGGGATGCGACACGAAGATTTTGAGAAAAATCCCCCACCTCAAACTACCCTTTAAACGGAACTTTTTTCGAAATTTTTTATTTTCTCAGAAATGGAACGATTTTGATTAAAGTTTCGTATGTTAAAGATATTTCCCTACAAATAAAATGTATGTCTTCAATTTTCTGGGAATATCCTCTGAAGCTTACTTTATTCTGGATGAAATTTACGGAATTTTGCATAAGTGCTAAACCGTAAGAGATAGATAAAAACTTACTACACAAAAAATGCAGTGCACGTCAAAACATACAATTTATGTTATATACATTTTTTTTCGTGGAATTGATCATTTTTGAGATATTCTTTGTTTTTGGTTTCAGCTCTAAAAACGTAAATTTTTCTCATGCAGGAATTTGTCAACTCTTGTCTGTACAAACAAAGGAACTTCAGTCACATAGCAGCCAGCTTTTGAGTATCACTTTAATCTACGGTACTTCTACTTTTAAGGAAGCAAGTTATAAGGCTATTTCTGCTATTTTTTTCTCGATACGTTTTTCCTCCACGCCAAGCACATGGCATTAAGAAGCCATCCATTCTAGACGCTTTCACTGCCTATGGATAGATGGCGTGGAAAACCAGCATTCTATGCCTCATCCCGTAGCAGCCATACCACTTTGCTCCGCAGATACGTATCATTAGGGTACCGGTCTAGCTGATATCACTCTGGTTTCCAAGGTCGCGGGTTCAAACCCAGCGTAGAGTGGCGGATGTTTTAGGGCGTAAAAATCCTTAGCATGGCTTCCTTCGGCTACAGAAAGTAAAAATTGAAAATTCTGAAAAATGTTCATGGAAAGAATGAGGTGGGGGGGGGGGGGGGTTGACCTGAAAATCTTCGTGGTAGATTTTAAACATAAATACAAAGATATTAAATATAAATGCCACGTTTGTTATTCGTTTTTCAGTTACCTACGTTTTCAAACACAGACACGCTGGCCTCTTTCTAAACATGTTTTTTTATTCAGGAGTTCTCAAGGTATGTAGTTTCGGTGCAATCTTGATATCCAATTTTTTGGTAGATTCCAATACCTTTACCTACCATGTACACTGTACATTGCAGAGGAAGTTAACATTAGCATTAATATCTACAAGGAAATCTCAAATGCATTGTGTACAAAAAGAGTACTACACGATGTATTTAGAAAGTACTTTCTTCACTTGCACTTGAGTCAACACTATAATTATAAAATTCGAATTTTTATTTTCTCATATAATAAGTAGGGGAAGTGTTTATTATTTTCTACTAAAAATTAGATGTTGAGATTTCATCTGAACTATGTTTTGAAGAAATAGGAAACGGTACGCTTGTGTGAAGTAGTTCTGCATCTTCCAAGGTTGCCGGTCCACATGGCCGCGCTCGCTAAACTCCCTAACTTTGGTGCTTCGTGGCGCACTTGATCGTAGTTTCGTGTCCCGTGTTGGGCCTCGGTGTTTGTAAATGTGTATTTGTAAGTAAAGAGAAAACAGCAAACAATAGGTCAACAAAGGAGAAGGGGAAAAGGAAAAAAAAGGAGAAAAAAAAGGAACGCAGCGCCGAAGTCTTGACTAGACTCTGCAACTGTATTTTTGTTTTAAAAAACAGTGCGACACGAAGGTTTTCAAGAAAATCTCCAATCCCAAACTATTTATATGAATAGTCTGACTTTTTATTTTCTATAAAATGGCTCTAACGGTTATCCTTAAAATTTCATTTGTTTAAGATATTTTCATAATAAATGAAATGCACATCATGAAATTATGGAAATAATCTTTGAAGTCCTCTTCATTATGGATGACTTTTTCATAACTGGTGTATCGTAAGAGATAGATAAAAATCATACTTAAAAGTAGATCTTGGTTTAAACTCACAATTTATCTCATATACCCTTTTGAAGTTAAGCAATTCTGAGGTATTCCTTGTTATTCTTTTAAACTTCCCAATACTTATATTTTTCTCAAATGAGAAGTCGCCATTCCTTTTTTACACTCCTGGCTATGCAAACAGCACGGAATTATAATGCAACCATACCTAGCAACAGTTTTTAAAAGGTTTGAATATCACTTTACCTAATTTATTCCCTTATTTCCCATGTACCTACAAGGAAGTAAGGAATAAGATTATTTCTCTTAATGTTTATTCGATTAGCATGAAGAAACAGAAAGATAAGAATAGTTTGTTGCAGCATAGGTAGATAAAGCCATATGAATAAACGTCTGAGTTTTCTTCTTTTTACTTTCTCTACACGCACTATGTACATAGTGCATAGAGAATGTATTGCACTCCACAAAAAATTCGATACCGAGATTTCACCGGAAATATGTTTTAGGGTCCCCTATATCCAAAAAAAGTATTTTCAGAAAAAGGCCCTTGTGTGTGTCCGTGTGTCAGTGTGTCCGTGTGTCTGTGAACACGATAACTCAAAAACGAAAAGTCGGTAAAATACCAAACTTGGTATTTAAGTTTAGTATCTTCCAGGGATGCGACACGAAGATTTTGATAAACATCCCCTCACCCCAAATTACCCTTTACATGGAACTTTTTTCGAAAATTTTTATTTTCTAAAAAATGGCTCTAACGACTTTGAATAAAATATCGTATATTAAAGATATTTACCTGACAAATAAAATGCATATTTTGAATTTTCTGGGAATAGCCTCTGAAGACAACTTTATTCTGGGTAAATTTTACGGAATTTTGCATAGCTGCTAAACCGTAAGAGATGGACAAAAACTTACCATACAACAAATGTAGAGCACTTTAAAACACACAATTTATGTTATATACATATTTTTCGTGGAGTTGATTGTTTTTGAGATATTCCTTGTTTTTGGTTTCAGCTAGAAAACATACTTTTCTCATACAGGACTTTGTGAACTCGTGTCCATTCAAACAAAGGAACTTCAGTCACATAGCAACCGGCTTTTGACTATTACTTTAACCTATGGTACTCCCTTATTTCGCTTCTACTTACAAGGAAGCAAGAAATAAGACTATTTCTGCTAATTTTTTCTCGATTAGCAGGAAGTAAATAGAAGCATAAGCTTTTTAAAAATAATTTATTGCAGAGATATAGAGAAAGTCATGTGAATGAAACACATCAGATTTTTTTTCTCCAAATTGCTGCTGGACATACATTGTAAATTTTGGCCTTTTTGTATGAAATGTTCGACAATAATTGAATTAGCAAGTACTATCCGACACACTGATTTCACTCTGCAGGATTTGGTCTTCGAAGGCCGTTCGAGTTGCTGTAATGATGAATTCTGAAACCCCTTGCATTTTTGATCTAACTAACAGATGTCAGTTCTGAAATGAGGTCAACGGAGGTCAGTTTCAACATCGTCCTTGATTAAATTAGCTGTCCAACATGGAAACGATGCTCAGCAATTATGTCGAGAGATCTAAGCGATCTCTGTAGTGTGAAAACATTTTCGTCATAATCAACATCCCCGGTAGTTCTCCAGCATCCTGAATTACGCACTTTTGGTGGCATTGTTACTTTCTCTATACGTACTATGTACATAGTGTATAGATAAGTATACACCCAAAAAAAACCAATACCGTAAATACATGTTTTGGGACCCCTAAATCCTAAATAAAACATTTTTAAAAACATCTGATGTGTTCCATTCACATGCCTTTCTCTACATCGCTGTAACAAATTATTATTAAAAGGCATATTCTTCTATCTATTTGTATGATAATCGGGGTAAACATTAGCAGAAATTGTCTTAATTACTTACTTCCTTGTAAGTAGAAGGGAAATAAGGGAACACACTAGGCTAAAATGATAAGTCAAATCTTTTAAACGCTGGTTGCCATGTGGTTGAAATGCGTTTCTATGCAATGTCAGGAGTTTACAACTTTCTGTGTGAGAACAGTTTTTAGTATTTCAGATCTGAAACAAATAACAAGGAATATCTCAGAAATGGTCAATTCCACAAAAAAAAAAAAAAAAAAAAAAAAAACGTATATGAAATAAATTGTGTGTTTTAACGTGGTGTACATTTTTTGTGTTTTAAGTTTTTGTCTGTCTCTTACGGTTTACCAGTTTAGCAAAATTCATTCAGAATAAAGAGGTCTTTAGAGGCTATTCCCTGAAAATTCAAGATATACATTTTATTTTCAAAATAAATATATTTAATAAACGGTATTTTAATCAATATCATTAGGGTCATTTTTGAGAAAATCAAAATTTTCGAAAATTTTTCCATGTAAAGGGTAGTTGAGTGTGGGGGAATTTTCTTGAAAATCTTCGTGTCGCATCCTTGGAAGATGCCAAATTTAAATACCAAGTTTGGTATATAACGGTCTTTTCGTTTTTGAGCTATGCTGCCTGCAGACACACTCACAGACAGAAGATAGACACACACACACACACACGGACATTTTTCTAAAAATGCTTTATTAGGATTCAAGGGGTCCTAAAACATGTATTTCCCTTGAAATCTCGGTATCGAATTTTTGGGTGAATTACAATCAATACCTTCTCTATATGTGTAGAGAAAGTAAAAAGGTCCGTATGTGTGTCTGTGGGCAGCATAGCTCAAAAACGAAAACGCCGTTAAATACCAAACTTGGTATTTAAGTTCAGTAGCTTCCAAGGATGCGATACGAAGATTTTCAAGAAAATCCCCTCACCCCTAACTACTCTTTATACATGGAAAAATTGTCGAAAACATTTATTTTCTCAAAAATGGCTCTAACGATTTTGATTAAAATGTTGTATATTACATGACAAATAAAATGTATATCTTGAATCTTTTGGGAATAGCTTTTGAAGACCTCTTTATTCTGGGTGTATTTTTCGGAATTTTGCATTAACTGTAAGCCCGTAAGAGATGGACAAAAATTTCCTGCACAAAAAGTGTGGATCTCCTTAAAAAACAAAATTTGTCATACACATTTTTTTTCGTGGAGTTGATAGTTGCTTTGTTATTGGTTTCAGTTTTAAAATACTTAAATCTTTTCTCATTCGGTATCTTGTCAACTCCTGGTCATCTAAAGAACTGGATTTCAATCCCATAGCAACCAGCTTCTAAAACATCTGACTATCGCTTAAGCCTATGTGTTGGTTAATGTCCCTTCTACTTATAAGGAACTAAGTAATAAGACCTATTCTGCTAATGTTTATCTTGAAGTAGAAGAATAAGCTTATTAAGAATTGTTTATTACAGAGTAGAGTAAGTTATGTGAATGGAACATATCGTATTTTATTTTCACGATGCCACCACAGTAACCTATAACGTCGTGACATACATACTGCGGTGAAAATTAGTGGATGTCTTCAAGGTGGTCATGGGAAAGTTCCCGCAGAATTACTTGAGAATCGTCTTCCGCCGGAACCCATTTATATCATAATCATAATAACCTTGTATCTTCCTTCTTCATGCTATGTTCTTAATGCTTTTTGTTATTTTGAAAACGTTTCCTGTAATCATGCAACGACATTTGTTTCGCATTATTATTACTTTCTCTAGCACATATGTATAATGAACATAGTAAATAGATAAGATATTGTATTCCACCTAAAAATTCGATATCTAGGCTTCACCGGAAACACATATTTAGAGGAAAAAATTGATATGTTCCATGTTTCTCTACATCTCAAAATAAATTATTGATAGAAAGCTTATTCTTGTTTTATTCTTTAATTCAATTCATATTAATCGAGATAAACATTAGCAGAAATTGTCTTATTACTTGCTTCCTTGTAAGTAAAAGGCAAATAAAGTAAAACACAAGGCTTTTAAAAGCTGGTTGTCATGTTGATGAAACTCGTTTCTTTGCATTACCAAGAGTAGACAAAGTGTGTGAAAATTTTAAGTATTTTACAACTACAGCCAATAAGAAAGAATATCTCAAAATGGTCAACTTCACGAAAAAATATATGACATAAATTGTGTGTTTAACGAGATCTACATTTTTGTGCAATAATTTTGTCTCTTACGGTTAACCAATTTCAGCAAAATTCATCCAGAATAAAGGCCTTCAGAGGCTATTCGCAGAAAATTCAAGATACACATCTCATTTGCCATGTAAATATTTTAAAACACGGCATTTAAATCATAATCGTTATCATTTTTGAGAAAATAAAAAGTTTCGAAATGTTTCCATGTAGAGGGTAGTTTGGGGCGGGGGATTTTCCTCAAAATCTTCGTGTCGCATCCTTGAAAGATTTTAAAATTAAAAACCAAAATTTTACCGACATTTCGTTTTTTGGTTTTCATGTTCACAGACACACGTACGGACTTTTTCCTAAAATGTTTTTTTTAATACGGGGACCCTAAACCGTGTAATTCCGGTGAAATATTGGTATCGAATTTTTGGGTAGGGTGCAAAACCTACTCGATCTACGTATCATGTACTATGTAGAGAAAGTTAAAAAAATAAATAAATAAACAGAAAATAAGTCCGTGTGTGTATGTGTGTGTGAATAGCATGTCTTTAAAACGAAAATATCATTAAATACCAAACTTGGTATTTAAGTATTTTAGTTTAGCATCTTCCAAGGATGCGCACAAAGATTTTCAGGAAAATTCCCCCACCCCCAAAAATCCTTTGAATGGAAGATTTTTGGAAAATTTTGATTTTATAAAAATGGCTGTAATGATTTTGATTAAAATACCGTATATTAAATATATTAAATGACAAATAAAATGTACATCTCGAATTTTCTGGGAATAGCCTCTGAAGAGTTCTTGGAAGAAGCTGAACATAAATACCAACATAATTCATGATCATTTATTATGCAATCGAAATAAAATGGAAAGCATAAAGTAATGTTTTTACATATTCTATATTACTTTTCTGCTTCGTACATAGTACATAGGTAGAGAAGGTACTGCATTCCACCCAAAATTGATACATATTTTGGGGACCCCTGTATCAAAATTAAAAAAAAATATATATAACAAAAAAATGAATAGTCGGTTGAATATCAAACAATATTTAAAATCAGCATCCTCCAAGGATGGACACGAAGATTTTCTAGAAAATCCCCACCTTAAACTATCCCTTACATGGAAAATTTTGATATTCTCATTAGTGGTTCTAGCCATTTTGATTTCGGTACAATATATTAAAATATGTAAAACGTATATCTTGAATTTTCTGGGATTAACTCTGAAGACATCTTCATTCTGGATAACTATAGTCGGTAAACCGTAAGAGATACACACTTACTACTCTAAAATGTGGATCTCGTTAAATCACACAATTTATGTAATATAGTGTTATTAAAGTATAAGTTAACTCCTTTCGCGGCCTCTCTCCACTGCGTGAGAGATCAGAGAGTCGCCGGAAAAGTGGTGCCAGCAAAGGCGCACTGGAGTCCTTATCTTAAATAAATGCTGAAAATATTGACTATCTACTCCCAAACAGGCAATATAACAAGTTAAAGATGTTCTCGCTCATTCACCTAGGCTCAGCAGCAGAAATCCCTGTGTAGTCTGCAGAAACTTAGTGATAACATTATGCAAGAATTCACAAGGACTCCTACTGCTAAGCTTAGACAATGAGCGAGAATATTTTCGCAAATAGTGCTGCCCGTATGTGAGAAAAGGTCAACCTTTCCGTATTTTAGTATATATGATCGTTTTATATATAACTTTTTTTAGCAACTATACCTTCAGCCTAGTTTATTTCCTTATTTCCCTTCTGCTTATAAGAAACTAAGTAAAAGATCATTACTGCTAAAGTTGATTAGCATAAAGTAGATAGAAATCTTTTATAATAATAATTTGTTACAGAATAGGTGAAGAAATCATGGGAATGGAACACACCAGTGTTCTTTCTTTTATTTTAATTCAGCGAGTTAGAAATTAAATCTGGGTGTGGACTTTTTGGGTGCAATACTCCATACAGGTAATAATTAGCGTAGAAGCTAATCTGCAGTAAATCTGAGAACATTCTGGATAACAGCCGGATGCCAAACGTTTCAAACTGTTTGAAAGTTAAGGGTTGCTTAAATTAAATAAGCTAATATCCTTCAAAATTACAAAAAAATAAGTTTTTTTAAGTCTTAAGTTTTACTAAGACATTTAATAAAATTAAACATGAAAATCAGCTAGGTTCACGCCGGTTTTAACTCACAATGAATCGATATACGTAGGCAATTACATTTTATGTAAGTGTACAAACGATCATGTACCTTAATGCACAGCACAAACATCGCTGTAATACAACAGACCCGCAACCAAAGTAATACCTAGTTCTTATTTTAAAGTAATACCCGTTTATTTACGAACATACATATAGTTCAAACGTCAAAAAGAAGACACCAGTCAATCAAAGAGCGAGTTCCACTTGAATTTCACATCACGTACTGCGTTTTGCAATCATACTTTAAATTCTCCTAGTATCTCACAATGTAACGAACCGTTAATTTAACCTATTGTTCCAAGGCAGGAAAAAGAAAAAGAAAAAAAAAAAAAACTACAATTCTGCAACAGCCTAGATATTGGATTTCCGGGTTCATTTTGATACATGCATACAGGTGAATATTCTGAAATATGTAAAACGTAAAGGCAGTGACGCCGAAACCGATGTTAAATCACGCCGGCCCGTTTACTTCTATCGCGACCTCTGAGAGGAACGGTTGATAGGAGAGACCATCGATGGTGTAAACATGGACGGGGTCGTTAATGTTTTCAGATAAAGCGCACCCAACGTGCCAGCCCACTCCCACTGTACCCCGGGAAACAGCGTTCTACCCGTAAGATCCCGAGACAGGTCCTGCCTGAAAGATCTCCGCAACGACGCAAAGAAAAATCTTTACAGAGCGCACAGCCACCACTTAGACACCACCATCCGAACTCCGTTACCCAGTCTTTCAATCGTGAAACATATGGCAAGGAATTCGTGGGTGCAGGAAATGATGGAGAGAAAAGTGTGATAGAAAATGAACCACTCGAGTATTTGCCTGCCGACCCTGGGAAACCAGGAAAACTCAGTGGGTCGGAGAGCACGATCGCCGAGAATCAAACCAGAAATCTCTCGAATACGGGGACGTTGAAATGGGTAAAAGTGTGACTCGGCTGATTTAAGAAATTTCTTTCAATGTCGGTTGAGTCATACGCAAACGCACAAGCTTCTGAAGTAAATTTCCTTCGGTGCGGCCAAATTTTTCTCAAACCATTCTGTGACTTTGACCATTTCCCCCAGTCACCATTAAATTCTCACTGTTACTTCACTAAGTAATCTTATGTAATATTTACTGTCAGTTAACTTAGTTCTTGCAATATAGTGACGCAAAGCACCCTCTTCTTTTCCCCATTTTATTTGCTGAGATGTCGAACATCAGACCTCCTCTCTAATCTCCTTCAGAAGCAGCATTCAAAAACCGTCAGCGTAACCTCACTCGGAGAACGCACCAGAAACGCGCTCACTCAGTTCATGACTCGCGATTACCATAGGTTCTACAACCGCTGACATTTTCCATAGAGTTCTAGAATTTCAGAAGGCGAGAAATAGACTGTCAGAAGAATCGAGATAACGCTTCTAATGTTTACGCTGAACGACAGCGCTAAAGTTTAATGTTAGTGACCTGTGTTCAACAGATGCTGGTAATTAATTTTATTTTTCGCGTATACTATTTCCATTTTTCATGAGCAGTAATAATACTTTAATTTTAACAATATACATTACACGCTGTAATGTTATATACGCGTTAAGTGTATTGGAAGATTTCGACCTCGTCCCGTATTTTATAACAGCTCTTCGTTCTCAAATGATCCACATTGGTTTCACGGAACACTATTTTACTAAGCTGACACTAGAATTACTTTTAATATGAGTCATTCATACTATAAATTGAAAATTATAGCTTTCAGTACAATCAAATGTATATCACACTCCATTATCACCCTTGATTTTTTTTGCGATAGGTGTATGTATGTATGTATGTATGTATGTATGTATGTATGTATGTATGTATGTATGTATGTATGTATGTATGTATGTATGTATGTATGTATGTATGTATGTATGTATGTATGTATGTATGTATGTATGTATGTATGTATGTATGTATGTATGTATGTATGTATGTATGTATGTATGTATGTATGTATGTATGTATGTATGTATGTATGTATGTATGTATGTATGTATGTATGTATGTATGTATGTATGTATGTATGTATGTATGTATGTATGTATGTATGTATGTATGTATGTATGTATGTATGTATGTATGTATGTATGTATGTATGTATGTATGTATGTATGTATGTATGTATGTATGTATGTATGTATATATAAATTATGCAAGTAGCGGAAAGATTGACACTGGAATTGTTTCTAAAAAAAGTCAAGGTTGCACTACGACATTGCATACAAAATTTTTGCAACGGTGCAAGGTAAAAAAATCTGATGTTGGGAGCGGTAGTTTACCATTCTCTAACCTGGTTGGTCATATCGGACGATGAATGAAATGAGTGGAATGATGCTCATATGATCTCGGGGCCCATAGAGCTTAAACTTTCTTGACATTCGTCTTCTCAGGATAAGGGAAAACCCCAATAAAAACCTTACACGGATTACTCACCTTAAGCGAGATTCGAACTCGCGATCTATTGAGTGTTAACTTGCTTCCTTATAGAAGTGCGGAAATAAGGGAGTACTCTAGGCTATTGCAATAGTCGAATCGTTTAAAAGCTCGTTGCTATGTGATTGAAAGTCGTTTCTTTGCATGGTCTGGAGTTAACAAATTCCCGTATGAGAAAAGTTTAAGTATTTTAAAACTGAAACCAATAACAAGGAATATCTCGGAAAGTCAACTCCACGAAAACGGTATATATTATAAATTGTGTTTTAACGAGATCTATATTTTCTATAATAAGTTTTTGTTTATCACTTAATGTTTAACAGTTATATAAAAGTTATTAAGAATCAAAGTACTTCTGAGTTTATTCCCTACAAAATAAAGATATTCATTTTATCACGTAAACATCTTGAAAATACGGCATTTTAATCAAAATTGTTAGAGCCATTTCTGGGAAAATCGAAAATTTCGAAAAATCTTCTAAGTAAAGGATAATTTGGGTTAGGGGGATATTCCTTAAAATCTTCGTGTCGCATTCTTGGGAGATACTAAACTTAAATACTAAGTTTAGTATTTGACATAACCTTTCGTTTTTTGAGATATAGTGCTATTTACAAGCACACACACACGATTTTTTTTTCTAAATAGGCTTTTATTGGGATTCAGGGAACTCAAAACATGTATTTTCGGTAAAATATCGACATTCAAATTTTGGGTAGAGCACAATACCTCCATTATACACTATGTACATAGAACGTGTACAGAAAGTAAAAATTATTCTTGTTTGATTCAGGGACCTTAAGACATATTTCTGGTGATGTCTCTACATCGCAGTTTTAGTGGAATACAATTCCTTCTTTAGCTACTGTGTACACTGTATGTGGTGGTAGAGAAAGTGAAAATGTAGGTAGTGTTATTATTGTGTACGTGATCATATTGTCAGAAATGGTGCTATGAAGGTCAAAAAACAACAGACTAGAGCGCACCTTGCACATGACCGAATGTGCTTTATATTTTCCAACAGACATGTCAGTAAAAACATTACAAAGCATGTATGAGGCAATGTTAGGTCTTTTACTATATGAATGAATAAGTATTTATTAAAATAACAGTATGCATACATTAACTTCATCAATCGCACGGGTCCACGGGCCGTATGTGATTTTGCAACACACAAAATAGTAAGTAACATTAAAAAATAAATAAACAAAATAAAAGAGTAAACACGAAAATAAAAGGACAAAGATATTCAAATATTGCAACTTAAATTTGCAACATAGAATAAACCGTATTCAGATGCATTAATGTACCCTATTATAGTAGACAAATACACTTAAGAGAAATATACACACTAACACCACAATAAAACAATGACCAAAAAGTAAGAATAAAATATATGTATGTAAAACATTATAATCACTTTTGTTTAAATCTTCTTTTTGCCCTCCCCCCCTCTACCCTATTTCAGCTTTCTCAGATCTCAGCTGTCTTGCCTTAAGCTATTTACATCACAATTAAAATGTATATTTTTAATTTTCTGGGAATAGCGTATGAAGACCTCTTTTTTCTAGACAAGTTTTGCAGAATTTTGCATAACGGTCAAACCTTAAGAGATAGACAAAAAGTATTACACAAAAAATGCAGATATCGTTAAAACACATAATTTATGTTATATACTTTTTTTATGCAGAGCTGATCATTTCTGAGATATTCCTTGTTATTGGTTTCAATTTTAACCTACTTAAACTTTTCTTAAAGGAAGTGATGTTTCTTTCATCTTTTTTGTTTTACTCCAGGCCATGCAAAGCGAACCGAACTTCAATTTATTGTTTCACATAGGACCCGCTTTTAAAAGATTTGGTTATCGGTTTAGCCTAATGTATTCGCTTATGTGCCGTCTACTTATAAAAAAACAAGTAACAAGACAAATTCTGCTAATGTTTACCTTGATTAGAATGTCGTAGATAAAAGAATAATCTTTTGTAAAGACAGTTGCTTGTGTAACAGCTAGAAAAAGTCATGTGAAAGGAACACAATTTTTTTTAATATAATGGGTCTCTTACATGTAGTGAGCACAAATCGGATCGGTTTTCACACACAATAATGTAGCGATTAGTTGTATAACAATAAAAACACCAGACAGTTAAATTCCGTTTATCAGAACAAGGAAACGACAGCGTATTAGTTCCAAAGCGCACATTGAGAGTTCGCACAAATTATGTTTTTTTTTTTTTTTTTTTCCTTCAAATGGGAAGAGTTCTACTCTGCAACGAATGAGATGCGTTATCGTGCTCTGCATTGCCAGGCGCTACCCTCACCCTCACACACTAAGCATGCAAATCTGCCTGGCGACATAATGTTTATTCATTTGCATTATGAAAACTATTTGAGTTAAAAAGCTGTGTTTTTTACGGTTTTGCTACGAACATTACTCTCAATCTTCCTCGTGAATTATGTTACGCAAAATTTGAATATTTTAGGGCAAGTAGTATTTATGTGAGACGGAATCACTTAGCGCGTTACTACCTAGTTAAGCGCGAATGCAATAGGTCAACACAGCAGCACTCCGGCCTGGTGGCGTTCAAGAATAAACGTCATCCCATTTGAAAGTCACTAATAGCGTGCTGTAGGTGTGCCTCAGTGCTGAACGCGAAGAAATATACTAATTTCAGCTTACAGTGAACAAAGAATAGGTCAGTTGAGCAGCTATGGGGGTGCCTGTAAGAGTGTCCCCGTCTGTGAACTTTAGGTACTCTGCAATATCCGCACTTACTGCTCCTTACTCGGATCCTTCATCTCATCTCTTTCTTCCGGAGGCTGCATACGGCATATTAGGTCTCTGGTCGCAGTGCTTAAATCCTCTGCTCTTTGCGAGAGAGAGAGAGAGAGAGAGAGAGAGAGAGAGAGAGAGAGAGAAGAGATTTATCAGGTTATGATAGTAACTTACATGGTAGATGACCCATTCGACTATGTTTATTTACTGAATGGTCTTTTTTTCACCTTTCTTTCTTCACTGCCTCCTGAATTATGACATGGCCGACCATGCCTACATCCAATGTACGAATATCAATAGCAACAATGGAAATAGAACAATTATTTTATTTCAGTTTTAATAAGTAATACATGAAATGGAAACAAGCGTTATTTTATTTGAGGTTTTTGTACTCATATCATACATAAGAAATACACATAATTATTATTTTCACTCTTTTTTTTTTAACTAAATACATTATGAACTGAATAAAACTTTAAATAAACATAGTAACAGAATTAATTGAAATTACAATTGTGGAACTGACAGTTATTAAAAGTGAAGTTTGGCTGACTGGATTGTCACTTGTTACTAATAACCAAGACAGGAGTCTAAACATACGAACGTCAGATGCGACACGATTTCAAAGAAATGAACATCAGTTGCGAAAAGATTTTTCGACAATATCGCTCCAGTCAGATGACCGCGATTGATTGAAATTGCCTAATTTCGGCCATCCCATTGGCGCTTTAATAGTGGAGCTGAATTGCCATTGAAATACGGCTTTCTTTCCAAGACCAGGACAAACAAAACAAAAGATATATGAAACGAATAACAGATTACGTTTGAGTGGTTAGACCACTCGCCTCTCACAAAAGCTACCACATGTGATATTTCAGATGGACAAAACGGCGCAGGGGCGGGTTTTCTCCGAGTTCTCCAGTTTTCCCCGCCATGGCATTTCATCGGTGCTCCATCTCTATTCCATGTATCATTAGTGTCATCGCTTGCGTGCCATTGTAGTAAAAGCGGGCGATTAACGCTATCTATCTCTACTATGTAAGTACACTAAGAACTTAAAAAGCTGATCGAGAGACTTGGTGGCCCCAGAGATTTGACCGACCTACCCTTGCGAGATAACAGAGGATCTATCAAATTTTGTGAACATAAAAAGTTGATATCCCATCCCTCTGGCGCAGTAGAGCAACTTTTGTATCACAGTGATGTTTCGTTGTTGGATATAACAGAGTCTGCGAGCAAATAAAAACGTACTCAAAATGCGGGAGGCACTTAAGCCCGCATGCACGCCTAATACTGGCACTAGTACTCTGAAATGTGGTGGCTACTGAAACATCAATAATGGTAAACATTTTAGCGGTAGCATTACCCTCTCGGTTTTGTTGCATCTGCTAAAATATTTACTTTCATCCCACATTTACAGCTCGTTTTAAAAATAGCCGGCATCAATGTCTGCTTGTTGAATTATGGTACTGGAACAGTATACTCATTTTCGTTCTGGTCTTTTATACCTGTAATACGTTTAGTATTATGTTTGCTATTGTGCAGCATCTATTAGAGTCGCTATGGACTATAGAGGATTCTGCATTCTCCATGCACACGAAAATATTCACCTACAGCTGCACGTAAGAATTGACGTTTTATTTTCTTTAGCACGTATGTACATACACAAAAACTGGTGTGTTCCATTCACATGACTTTCTCTACATCCATGCAAAAAATTATTGTTAAAAAGCTTATGCTTCTATTTTTACTTCATGTTTCGAGAACAAATTAGCAGAAATAGTCTTATTATTTGCTTCCTTGTTAGCAGAAGAAATAAGGGAGTACCATAGGTTAAGGTGATAGCCAAAAGCTGGTTGCTATGTGATTGAAGTTCCTTTGTTTGTATGGACAGGAATTGGCAAATTCCTGTATGAGAAAAGTGTTTTTTTAAAGCTGAAACCAAAAACAAGGAATGTCTAAAAAACGATCAACTCCACGAAAAAAAATGTATATAACATAAATTGTGTGTTTTAACGTGCTCTACATTTTTGTACAGCAAATTTTTATTTATCTCTTATGGTTTAGCAGTTATTTAAAATTCCGTAAATTTCATTCGGAATAAAGTTTAGCTTCAGAGGCTATTCGCAGAAAATTGAAGATATACATTTTATTTGTGAGGTAAATATCTTTAATATTTGAGAAAGTTAAAAATTTCGAAAAAAGTTCCATGTAAAGCGTAGTTGGGGATGGGGGATGTTTCTCAAAATCTTCGTGTCGCATCCCTGGAAGATATTAAACTTAAACACCAAGTTTGGTATTTAACGACTTTTCGTTTTTGAGTTATCGTGTTCACAGACATACGGACACACTGACACACGGACACACACATACACACACGCGCGGACCTTTTTGTGAAAATGCTTTTTTTTGGATATTGGGGACCCTAAAACATATATTTCCGGTGAGATCTCGGTATCGAATTTTTTGGTGGAGTGCAATACCCTCTCTATACACTATGTACATAGTGCGTATAGAGAAAGTAAAAATTAGACACCTTTTTGCATATTTTCATTGTGTGGAATTTTCAGAAAGCTTGTTGTCCAACCATATTCAAGGAAGTTTAACGTTTTACTCTCTACTTTGTTTATCTTTTAAACTTAATAAGATAGTTTGTGTTTTTTCTCTATTCATGTGCAAGCCCCCACCCCAACTACCCGTTACATGGAACTTTTTTCGAAAATTTTGATTTTCTCAAAAATGGCTCTAACGATTTTGATTAAAATTTCGGATATTAAACATATTTACCTGACAAATGAAATGTATATCTTGAATTTTCTGGGAATAGCCTCTGAAGAGTAGTTTATTCTGGATGAATTTTACTAAATTTTGAATGACTGCTAAACCGTAAGAGATGAACAAAAAATTACTACACAAAAAATGTAGAGCACTTTAAAACACACAATTTATGTTATATACATTTTTTCGTGGAGTTCGTCGTTTTTGTGACATTCCTTATTTTTGGTTTCTGCTATGAAAAACGTATACTTTTCTCATACAGAAACTTGTCAACTCCTCTTGTCCATATAAACAAAGGAACTTCATTGACATAGCAACCAGCTTTTGACTATCACTTTAACCTACGGTTGTCCCTTATTTCGCTTCTACTTACAAGGAAGCGAGTAATTAGACTATTTCTGCTAATTTTTTCTGATTAGCATAAAGTAAATAGAAGTATAAGCTTTTTAAGAATTATTTGTTGCAGGGATATGGAGAAAGTCATGTGAATGGTACACATCAGATTTTTGGTTTCTGCTATGAAAAACGTATACTTTTCTCATACAGGAACTTGTCAACTCCTATCCATATAAACAAAGGAACTTCATTACAATAGCAACCAGCTTTTGACTATCACTTTAACCTATGGTAGTCCCTTATTTCGCTTCTACTTACAAGGAAGCAATTAATAAGACTATTTCTGCTATTTTTTTTTTCTGATTAGCATAAAGTAAATAGAAATATAAGCTTTTTAAGAATAATTTGTTGCAGGGATGTAGAGAAAGTTATGTGAATGGTACACATCAGATTTTTTATTTATCTTAAGAAGTCTTAGAATGTGTGATTCCATTAGCACGTTATTGACTGTTTATTATAGTTTATTTCATTGTTATTTAAACTATGGTATTTTGTGCTGAGGTAGTTGTGGGGAAGCCAATCAAGTAGTTTTGCTCCAGAAGAAGGCTCTTAGAATAATAAAAAATTGTGATTCTCGGCAACATTGTGGACATATTTTAAAAAAATTGAAATTTTAACTGTGGCATCTTTGTATGTATTTGCATGCTTGAATTTTGTTCATCTCCAAAAGACAGAGGAGTTACTTTTTTCTGACATACATAACCATGATACAAGGGGAAGAAATAACATGGTAATAACATATAACATTTATATTTTTTCACAATTTTGTTTTCATAAAAAATTGTTTTAAGAACTTCGATTAAAATACTACATGTTTTAATATATTTTATGACAAACCATATCTATATTCTAAACTTTTTGGGAATAGTTTATGAAGACCTGTTCATTTTGGATGACTTTTGTATAACTTTATATAACTAATACACCGTAGAGATACACAAAAAGCTACTAGGAATACAAAACTGTAGATGTTGTTGAAACATATACATATCTTATACATTTTTTGTAGAGATATTCGAATTATTATTTTCAATTTTAAGCTACTTCTCAAACGGGAAGTGAACACCTATTTTGTGGTAAGTTCTTTTGATATCGCTGCTGTGATTGTTACACCCATGCGAGTGGATATGTGTTCTTTCGGAAGGTTCTTTGACAGATTGTTAAGTCTGAGTTTGTGAACACCTGCGGTACTGCACGTGCGGCGGCTTCTGGAAAGTTCTAGTCATGCAACTAACAGATATAAAAATAAAGGCAAAGTGTGCTACAGTGCAGTTTTCACCGGAAATGCGTCGCATGCAACAGTTGAGTGAGATTGACAGGAATGTTGAGCTATATTGTCGAAAAGAAACTATACGGCAGAATTTTTACGAAAGCAAACTATTTGTGAGCAAATTGTAATTAGTTTGTGGAAAAAAGGAGTTGTTGCAGGAAAAAGAGGTTTTGTTACAATATTTGTATTTGAAGTATATCCCTAACAAACGATTGTCAAATAAGGCTTGTATTTCGGAAATTCAATAAATAAATAAGTAGGTTCTATTTAACACAATGTGTTAGGCCTTTGCATTATGATCATCAACTCCATATTGTATATGTACAACTTTCATCCTTCACATGAATACTATTAATATGGACTACCCCTCTTCTCCCTCTCTCTCTCTCCCAGATGCTTTATCGTTCTCCATGACAGTGTTAAATGCAGCTGATATAAACTTGCTGCTAAATGCGGTGTAATCCATTAAAATTAGCTCAAAACTGAATTAATCTCATCACCTTTTTACGGATTATCTGCAGACGGATTAAAGCTTCCGTTGATCAATCGAATAAAGGGACGCTACATTCTTCTTTACCCTCTGTCATAGTTTATCCCACAGCCCTCGTCCTCTGCAACAGATAAACAACCCATCACCGTAAAATAGGTTAGCAACCCCATCTCCCTCTCTAATCTCTATTATCTCCAATACCGGCTTGACAAACGTTCACTCTTAAGCTTCGTGAACATAGAGCATGTGCTTAGTTTGAAGTTAGCCGCTATAAACCTAACACAGGAAGCCTTGCATAACGGTTATATGCAAATTAAGCTTGAAAACTAACCTTAGATTTTGTATTTGTATAACCTAACGGTGATAATGTGATTCTAACACGAAAGGAACTGATGTGTTCCATTTACATACCTTTCTCTAGCTGTTCTGCAAACAAACTTTCTTACAAAAACTATTATTTTTTTACTACGTGGTAATGGAAATAAACATTACCAGAAATGGTGTTATTACTTACTTTCTTTTAAGTAAAACAGAAATAAAGGAATACACTAGTGATACTCAAATCTTTTAAAAGCTATTCCATGCGCGATTACTATTGAATTTGGTTCTCTTTGTAAGTCCAGAAGTAAAACAAAAGAGATATGAAACGGTTAAGAAGTCCCGATTGAAAAAAAGTTTATGTATTTTAAAATTGAAACTAATAACAGAGAATACATCTGAAACCGTATTGCAAAAAAAAAAAAAAAAGTAATAAAATATTTTTTTCCTTTTTTCCATTTTCCCTAAATTTGATTTCTTTATCGTTTTCTGTTTATTGACAAATACACAAACGTACAAACACCCATGCCCAAGGGCGGACTGGAACCCACGATCCCTTGCACCACGAAGCAACAAAGCTAGGTACTTTAGCGAGCCCGACCACGGAGACCGGCAAAATTTTAAACATTCGATTCAGCTTAACGGTAGCTTGCCCCCAACGCTGAGCATGTTGCAGATAGATTCCAGTGAGTCGCGAGGTACTTTGTGTGCTTTTGGCGCGCATCGAAGTTGGAACAGCCTAGTGTAGAAGGTAGAGAGAGTAATAAGCTTTCTTAAGAATAGTTTGTAGAAGCTATAGCATATAAACCAGTGGGTGGAGAAATTTATCTAACACCTCAGAATACTTTTTACTTTCTCTATACGTACTATGTACATAGTGTATAGAGAAGGTATTGCATTGTACCCAAAAATTCGGTACCGAGATTTCACCGGAAATACATGTTTTGAGACCACCTGAATCTAAAAAAAACATTTCTAGAAAAATGTCCGTGTGTCTGTGTGATAATGTGTGTGTGTGTGTGTGTGTGTGTGAGTGAGTGTCTGTGTGTCTGTGGGCAACATAGCTCAAAAACGGAAGACCGTTAAATATCAAACTTGGTATTTAAGTTCAGTAGCTTTCAAGGATACGACACGAAGATTTTCAAGAAAATCCCCCCCACCCCAAATACCCTTCACATGGAAAAATTTTCTAAAATTTTGATTTTCTCAAAAATGGCTCTAACGATTTTGATTAAAATATCGTATATTAAAGATATATACTTGACAAATGATATGTATATGTTGAATTTTCTTAGAATAGCCTCTGAAGACTACTTTATTCTGGATGAATTTGACGGAATTTTGTGTAACTGCTAAACCGTAAGAGATAGACAAAAACTTACCACACAAAAAAATGTAGACCACATTAAAACACACAATTTATGTTATATACATTTTTTTCGTGGAGTTGATCGCTTTTTAGATATTCGTTGTTTTTTTGTTTCAGACTTAAAAAACATATACTTTACTCATACAGGAATTTGTCAACTCTTGTCCATACACACAAAGGAACTTCAGTCACATAGCAACCATCTTTTGCTATCACTTTAATCTATATTACTCCCTTATTTCGCTTCTACTTACAGGGAAGCCAGTAATAAGGCTATGTCTGCTAATTTTTTCTGACTTAGTATGAAGTAAATAGAAGCATAAACTTTTTAACAAAAATTTGTTGCAGAGATATAGAGATTACATCAGATTGTTTTACTTTCTCTTGTACGTATGTACAATGTACATAATAGATAGAGAAGATTTGTATTCTACCCTTAATTCGATACCGATAGTTCATCGGAAATATATGTTTTGAGGACCCTGAATTAAAAGTATTTTTAGAAAGAGTGTGTGTCAATGTCTGTGGCAGTATGACCCAGAAACGTCCATTGAATACCATACTTTGTTTTTAAGTTTAGTATCTTCCAACGATATTCGAAGATTCTTAGAAGTATCCCGCACTACAAAGTACCTTTGCATGAAACATTTTTTGATTTTCTAAAAAATGGCTCTAGCAATTTTGATTAAAATATCCTATAAATATTTAAATGGAAAATAAAGTGTATGTCTTGAATTTCTTTACAATATCTTCTGAAGTCTTCATTCTGAACAACTCTTGCATAACTAGTAAACCGTAAGAGACAGACAAAAGTTGACCATACTAAAAATGCAGATCTCGGTTTTTTTGTGCTAACTTTCAGAGATATTCGCTGCTATGGTTACAATTTTAAAACACCTAACTTTTTCTCAAACGGGAAGCCCTCCTGCGCTTGTATACTTTTTGTTTACTTTCTTGTGGGTCCCCTGAGTCCGAAAAAATCATTTTTAGAAAAAGGTCCGTGTGTGTCTGTCTATCCGTGGCTGTGGACAGCATAGCTCAAAAACGTAAAGACCGTTAAATACTAACCTTGATATGTAGGTTTGATACGACTTGAAGATTTTGAAGATTAACCCCCCCCCCACCCCTAACCACCCTTTGCATGGAAAAGTCTTCAAAAATTTTGATTTTATGAAAAATGGCTTTAACAATTTTGATTTAAATCCCGTATATTGAAGATATTTACATCCTAAATAAGATGTATATCTTGAATTTTCTGGTTATGGAAAGAGAAGAATTTCAATGACAATTGCATATCACAACTTTTAACACTGTTGCTTTAGCCTATTTCCATTAGCAACTAAGTAAAAAGACCATTTCTCTTGAAACATACTTTGCAGACCAGATAGGGAAAGTCATGTGAATGGATCACATAAGAATTTTAAAGGAAATTAGCATTTTATTAAATGATATTGAAAGAAATCGGCGTACAATTAGATGTAATAATTAGCTATGCACAAATTTATACTTGCCATTTTAGCTACAGGTTCTGATCATTAAGAATTGATCCGCACTGGTGAACCCTTGCTCTTAAGGCATAAAAGTGGTCTAATCACACACACACACACACACACATACACACATAGAGGAAATAAATGGAAACACTCGACAATAAACAAGTGGGGACCTTTAGAAAGGTTATTATTGGTCTGGGGTGAAAGGGAGGGTTGTAAAAACCTTACTTTCCTCTGTAATCATCGCATGCAAGCACGAGGGGTGGGTTGAGTGATTTATTTGCACTCCAATTTGTAGCAGCTTAGTTAATAAAGTCCTACGTTATGTGACACTTTGGTCACGTAATGGCAGCACTGGTATTTCGCTGGTGTCTAAGTTTACCGTGTTTAAAACATACCTCCACCAAGAGTGCCGGTCCCCATGGCCGCGCTCGCCAAAGCGTCCCGCTTTGGTGCTTCGCGGCGCTGGGGATCGTGGGTTCGAGTCCCGCTTGGGGCATGGGTGTTATATGTTTGTGTTTATGTGTGTGTGTAGTAACAGTAAGAAAACAGCAATCCAGTAATTATTCAGAAAAACAAGGTAAAAAAAGGTAAATAAAAGTAGGGTATACAGTGCCGGAGTCCCGATCAGACTCCGGTACCGTATTTAAAGAAAGAAAAAAAAAAGAGAGAGAGAGAGAGACGAGACAGTTACGAAAAATACGTCAGTATAAATAAAAATCTGATGTGTTACTGTCGCGACTTTCTCTACATCTCTGTAACAAATTATTGTTAAAAAAGATTTTGCTTCTATTTACTTCTTACTAATCGAGAAAAAAATAGCAGAAATAGCCTCATTACTTCCTTCTTTGTAAGTAGAAACGAAATAAGGGAGTACTATATGCTAAATGTGATGGTCAAATGCTGGTTGCAATGTGACTGAAGTTCCTTTGTTTGCATGGACAGGAGTTGACAAATTTCTGTATGAGAAAAGTATGTTTTTCAAGGCTGAAACTATAAACAAGGAATATCTAAAAAACGATCAACTCCCGAAAAGATTGTAAATAACACAAATTGTATGTTTTAATGTGCTCTACATTTCCTGTTTTTTAAGTTTTTGTCTATCTCTTACGGTTTAGCAGTTATGCAAAATTGCGCAAAATTCGTCCAGAACAGAGGCTGTAGTCTTCAGAGGTTGTTCGCAGAAAATTAGTGATATATATTTTATTTGTCAGGTAAATAACTTTAATATACGATAGTGCATCGTTAGAGCCATCTTTAAGAACATCAACCTTTTCGAAAAAAGTTCCATATTAAGGGTAGTAGGGGGTGGGGGGATTTTTCCCAAAATCTTCGTGTCGCATCCCTGGAAGACACTAAATCTAAATAACAAGTTTGGTATTTTACCGACTTTTTGTTTTTGAGTTATTCTGTTCACAGATACACGGACACCACACGGACCTTTTTGTGAAAATGTTTTTTTTTTTTGGGGGGGGTAGGATAAAAAGGACCCTAAACATATATTTCCTGTGAAATCTCGGTATCGAATTTTTGGGTGGGGTGCAATACCTACTCTATACACTATGTACATAGTAGGTGTAGAGAAATTAAACATCTGATGTGTTACACTCACGACTTTCTCTGCATCTCTGTAAGAAATTATTGCAAAAACTTATTCTTCTATCTGCTTCATGATAATCGGGATAAGCATTAGCTGAATGGTCTTATTACTAGCTTCGTTGTAAGTAAAAGAGAAATAAAGGAATACACTAGGCTAAAGCGAAAGTCAAATCTTTTAAAAGGCGGTTGCTATGTGATTGCAAATATTTTCTCTGCAAGGCCAGGAGTTGACAAATTACCGCATGAGGAAAATTTTAAGTATTTTAGAACTGAAACCAATGACAAGGAATATCTCGGAAATGCTCGCTCCATGAAAAAATGTATATGATATATTATCTGTATTTTAACGAAATCTAAAATTTTGTTTAGTAAGATTTTGGCTATTTCTTACGGTTTACCGGCTATGCAAAATTCATCCTGAATAAAGAGGACTTCAGAAACTATTCCTAGAAATTGACAAAAACTTACTGCACAGAAAACGTAGATCTCGTTATGACACACATTTGCATTTTGTTGTAGTGTTGAATGCTTCCAAGATATTCCTTGTTATTGGTTTCAAGTTTAAACTAGGCAACTTTCCTTTCATCTCGTTTTTGCTTCCTTGTAAGTAGAAGGGAAATAGAATACATTAGGTTAAAGCAATAGTCAAGTCTTTTAAAAGCTGGTCGCTATGTGAAACAATTTAGGTTCGGACCGATTTAAGAAAAGTCAATTAATTTAAAACTGAAACCAATAACAATGAATAACTCAACAACTATCAACTCTACAAGAAAAATTACATACTACATAAAATATATGTTTTAAGGAGATCTACACTTTTTGTGTGGTAAGTTTTTGTCTATCTCTTACGATTTAACAGTTATGCAAACCTCATACAAAATTATGGAGTTTTCAGGGGCTACTCCTAAAAAATTCTAAATATATATTTTATTTGTCATATAAATATCTTTAATGTACCATAATTTAAAAAAATGTTCCATGTAAAGAGTAATTTATGGTGGGGGCATTTTGTTGAAAATCTTCATGTCGCATCCTTGCGAGATACTGAACTTATATATTAAGTTTGGTATTTAAAGGACTTTTCGTTTTTAGCTATGCTGCCCACAGACACACACACACACACATAGACAGACACACACAAGAACATTTTTTTTTAAGATTCAGGAGGTCTCAAAACATATATTTCTGGTTAAATTTCGGTATCGAATTTTTGTGTGCAATACAATACCTTTTCTGTACATTATGAACATAGTGTAGAGAAAGTAAAAAGGAGTTCTGAAAATCGAATTGTGAATTCTTAAATAGCCTCATTATCGGCAAGTATAATTATTGTAACACGATCTGACCAAGTTTCAAGAGACCGCGACGGCTTATTTACAACTGACAGAATTTGAATTGGCCGCAGAAATGGGGTTGGGGTTAGGAAAGGGTCCTCGCCACGATTAAATATTTGAAGATGCAAAGAAACGGGGAGATCAAAGCTGTGCTGAAGTTCACGAGGATTCATTACCGGTGTTGAAGACCTTTTTATTTGCGGATAAATGACTTTAAAAGTGGCTGCATTCTAGAATTCATCTGAGGTCGCCATTAACGAAATCGTTATATCGCAATATAAGAGCGAGACGATTATAGGAACCTCTAATGAACGAGTATATTATAGTACACGATCTTTCAAAAGTCACTTCAAAATGTAACCGCCTCAAATGGTATAATATATGAGATAGAATAAAACAAAGGAAGTTAAATAACGGCCACGCAAAAGATTTGCTTACCTTTTTTATTTATTTTTTTTTAATTTCTCTAGCCCAACATATACAATGTACGTAGTTGTTAAAGAAGGTATGGTATTCCATTCAAATTCGATACCGAGATATCGCCGGAAATACATGTTTTATGACCCCCTGAATCCAAAAAAAAGCATTTTCAGAAAAAGATACGTGTGTGTCTGTGGGCAACATTTTCAAGAAAATCCCCCCCCCCCTTTAAACTACCCTTTACATGCAAAAATTTTCAAAAATTGTGTTTTTCTTAAAAATGGCTGTAACGATTTTTATTCCAATACCACACATTAGAGCCATTTGATCAGAAATAAAATATATATCTTGAATTTTCTGGGAATAGCTTCTGTAGACTACTTTATTCTGGATCAATTTTACGGAATTTTGCATAACTGCTACACTGTAAGAGATGGACAAAAACTTACCACACAAAAAATGTAGAGCAAGTTAAAACATACAATTTATGCAATATACATTTTTTTTTTCGTGGAGTTGATGTTTTTTTTAGATATTCCTTATTTTTTGGTTTCAGCTTTGAAAAACTTATACTTTTCTCATACAGGAATTTTTCGACCCCTGTCCATACAAACAAAGGAACTTCAGTCACATAGTAACCACCTTTTGACTATCAGTTCAACCTATGATACTCACTTATTTCGCTTCTACTTACAAGGAAGCAAGTAATAAGACTATTTCTGTTAATTTTTTCTCGATTAGCATGAAGTAAATAGAAGCATAAGCTTTTTAACAATAATTTGTTGCAGAGATGTAGAGAAAGTCATGTGAATGGAACACATAATATTTTTTACTTTCTCTAGCGCATATCTACAACGTATATTGTAGATAGAGAAGGTATTGCATTCCACCCAAAGGGGGGAGGTTTCGACCTCTTCAGCTGCACCGTGCGAGCGCTGAGAATCCCAAGCATCCGTGGTACGTCTGGCGTTGCTAGAAATAGTCGGGCGAAACTTCTGAGCACCTCCCATAATGGGGGTTATTCGGATTGGGTTGGACTCGCCGTGGCAGTGGTTCGATTTCCGTGGGAGATTGGATACGTGTGGGCGGTGACTCCTGGGCGGGATTGTGAGACGCCTTAATATCCTCCAACACTAATCCTAGTAGACCCAAGCTGGTACCGGTCGCCCCCACCGAGGTTGTTCGGGAGTCTTCCCGGACGGGTTCCTTTGGTGTACCCTAGAGGAGAAAGGAGGCAGACTTGAGTAGTCAGATCTTGCGACGTGGTCTTATTCCACCCAAATATTCGATACCGAGATTTCATCGTAAATAAGTGTATTTTAAGATCCCCTGAATAAAAAAAAATAGAAAAAGGTTTGTGTGTTTGTGAAAAAGAAAATTCCGTTAAACACCACCTTGGTATTTAAGTTCAGTATTTTACAGGGATGCGGCACCTAGATGTTGAAGAAAAAACCCCCCACCCCAAACTACCCATTATATTGAAAACATTTCGAAAATTTGATTTTCTCAAAAATGGCTCTAACTATTTTGCCTAAAATACCATATATTAAAGATATTTAAATGCAAATAAAATATAATGAAGGCTTCCGAGGCTATTCCAAGAAAATTTGAGATATACATTTCATTTGAGATATAAATATCTTTAATATATGGTATTTTAATAAAATCGTTACAGCCATTTTTAAAAAGATCGAAAATTTCGAAAATTTTCCATGTAAAAAGTGGTTAGGGTGAGTAATTTTTTTAATACCTTCTAGCCATATCCTTGGCATATACTGAAAATTTAACCGACTTTTCGGTTTTGAGTTATGGAGATACCCTCATGACAGACACACGTACCTTTTTTTTTTTCTCTAAAAATGTTCTTTTTTCATCCAGAGGGTCCTCAAAATATGTATTTCCGGTAAAATCTGAGTATTGAAGTTTGAGTGGAATACAAAACATTCTGTACACGGTACTTGGTACAGATAGTATTAAGTAGAGCTCGGTCTGGCGTCCGAAATTTCCGGATTGAAGTTCGATGCATAAAGAGCATAATTACTATGACGTGATGGAGCAGGCGCGGTCTCTAGAACCCGTTTCGAACGTGTTGCACTGTCTAGAATTGCTCACTGCTTGGTCTCGTTCAGTTCCTGCTAGTAGATAAATTATTGAACTCTGAAAGAGACTACAGAGTAAAAAATATCAAAAATACGAAAGGGTAGGCGTTCACACTGAACAAACTTGTGCATGATTTAAACATATTTTGAGTGACAGGAGCCTTTTGTTTCGACGCAGTCAAGATGTATATTGTAATTCACTGCAGTGAATTCAGAATCATCTTAGCTGATGTATGTTTATTATCTTTTCAAAGTTCTGTATATATGCATGAATGATATTGATGAAATAATGCTCAAATTGGATCCATGGCGCTTCAAGTTACTCGACATTCGTCTTCTCAGGATAAGGGAAATCCCATTATTATCCTCAATTTTTTGTATCAAATGTTATACTTTTATTTGTAAAAGTACAAGACGTTTTTGTTTATCAATCATGTTATGGAATAATTGTTTTATTGCGTTGTTTTATGTATTAGAACACTGAATATGTCAATACATGAAATGAGCTACATTTGGAACATATTATACCTTAACGTGTGCATGTTTACACTATAAACCCCTCCCCACGACCCTCTATTTATACCGTTGACCACTCTCTGTGTTCGTAACTGTGTGCGCTTTGGAATCCAAAGGTCTAGTAATAACTTTCGTAGGAATAGTTTGTGTACAAAAATATAGAATATAGGGAAAGTGTCGTGAATGTACACATAGGATATTTTTTGTTGAAAGAAACAATTAGAAAAATCGCTGGGTCTTCAGTAATAAACTTGTGTAATTTTGTTTGTTGTGCAATCAAACCTTCCAATCAACCCCCGCATTACATACATATGCATACATCATTTGTTTGCTTTTCTTAATTATGTTGTATCAATAACAATTCAGATCTCATTAAAAATTTTAATCACTGTAAACTACGACCTTATTTATTTACAAATGGAGTTTATAACAAGTTTCCAGCCCCTCTTCTGTCCCACAGGGAGCAGCTTTCATATCTTTATTTCCCTGTTAGTTGTATTAATTGTTTTCATTGTACAGCCCCTGTGACCCCGTTTGTTTGCGTTCTCTTCCGCAAGCAGAGATTTTAACTGGCTGGAACTAATCACCAATAATTGAAAATGCTTCTAAGCTGCACAGACTAGGATCAAACGCTTTGATTTTCACATTTCAATCATATACGGATTACTCGCTTTTATAATGTATATATTTATAACGAATATATACACAACCCATATTTATATTACACCTTCCCCTATTCCGTCTTTTTGTAAGGAACACTAAATGGTGTATAATAAAAATCTGTGTGTTCCATTCACATGACTTTCTCTACATTGCTGTAAGAAATTATTGTTAAAAAGCATATTCTTCTATCTACTTTATGTTAATCGAGATAAACATTAGCAGAATTTCTTTTAATTATTTGCTTCCTTGTAAGTAGAAGGAAAATAAGGGAATACACTACGCTAAAACGATAGTCAAGTCTTTTAAAAGTCGGTTACCATGTGGATGAAATCTGTTTCTTTGCAGAGCCAGGAGCTTACAACTTTCTGTGTGAGAAAATTTTAAGTATTTTATATCTGAAACAAATAATAAGAATGTCGTCATCAAGTTCTTCTATCTCGCTTACGTCTCGGACACACTGCTCTCACTCATTCTTATCTTCTGTCCGGCGATCTTCCCCCCAAGTGCAACTATTGTCACTCCCCACTTACAGTCACTCACATTCTCACCAGCTGCCGTTTCTACGATGATGCAAGAACTAGATGCAGTATTCCAGCAAATATATTAACCACTCTTAGTGATCCAGCCTTCTCGAAGAATGTACTGAACTTTCTAAATGAAAGACATTTATGTAAAAAATTGTAAAATTTATTGTAGTCGCAATTTGACCTTGTTGTTAAAGCGAAATTAAATAAAATAAAAAAAATAATAAGGAATATCTCAGAAATGGTCAATTCAACGTATGTGACATAAATTGTAAATTGTATGATCTACATGTTCTGTGTAGTAAGTTTTTGTCTATATTTTAAGGTTGAGTAGTTAAACAAAATTCGACAAAATTCATCCACACAAAAGAGGCATTCAGGGGCTATTCCCAGAAAATTCAAGATGTACATTTTATTTGGGATGTTAATATCTTTAATATACGGGATTTTAATCAAAATCGTTAGAGCTATTTTTTAGAAAATAAAATTGTTCGAAAACCTTTCCATAGAAAGGGTAGTTGGGGGGGGGGCGGGATTTTCTTGAAAATCGTCTCGCATCCTTGGAAGATACTAAACATAAATACTAAGTTCGGTATTTGAACTGTACTGTCCACACACACACACACACAACACACACACACACGTGCGCGCGCGGACATTTTTCTAAAAATGCATTCAGGCTCAAAACATATATTTCCGGTGAAATCTCAACATCGACTTTTTGCGTGGAATACAATACATTCTCTGGCTATTATGTATATTGTATGTACCTACGTGCTAGAGAAAGTAAAACTGCAAATAAACTTGCTTTAAACCTTATTTCGGAATACTATTTCTGCAGCATATTACGAATTTAAGTTTATTTATGTTTGCAGTAGCATTTCCAATTCATGACAAATGTTAAATTATACAACTAATTATATTAATAATTCAGTTCCATAAGATTTGGATTTCTTGTTTCAATATTTCGGAATATTCCTTGATGAGATACAAGCAAAAATCTAATAGCAACATTTTCAGTTCTATTCAAAATGTAACATAATTCGTCATTTATGAGTAGTAAGTCAACCCATTATAAAGTTCATTACCTAATTTAGCAAATCTGTTTTTTTTTTACTTTCCCTAGTATGTATGTACAATGCATATATGAGCCGCGCTGTGATCGAGTGGTTAGACCACTTGCCTCTCAACTAGATGGCCGGGGTTCAATCCCAAACGACCGCATGTGAGATTTGTGGTGGACAAAGCGGCGCTGGGGCGGGTTTTCTCCGGGTACTCCGGTTTCCCCCGCCATCGCATTCCACCGGTGCTCCATCATCATTCATGTATCATCAGAGTCACCGCCTGCGGTGCCATCAGTAGTTAAAGCTGGCGTTAAACACTACAAAAAAGCATATTTTAGGTAGAGAAAGTAACGAATTCCACCCAAAAATTCAATATCTAGATTCCATCGGATATACATGTTTTGAGGACACCTGAATCCCCCCCCAAAACATTTTTAGAGAAAGGTCCGTTTGTCTGGGTGTGTGTGTGAGGGGGGGGGGAGGCAGACAACATAATTCAAAAATAAAAAGTCAATTAATACCAAGCTTGGTCTTTATTTTCAGTATCTTACAAAGATAGAACACGAAGATTTGCAGGAAAATCCTCCACACCAAACTACGCCTTACATGGAACATTTTTCGAAATTTTATATTTTTAGCTCTCTAACGACTGTTATTGAAATTCCGTGTATTAAACATAGAAAATAAAATGTATATCGAGAATGTTTGTGAATATCCCCTGAAGTCCTCTTCATTCTGAATGTATTGTGCATGATTAGTAAACCGTAAGAGACAGACAAAAACCTGCTACACAAAAAAATCTAATGTGTTCCATTCACGTGACTTTCTCTAAATCTCCGCAACAAATTATTGTCAAAAAGCTTATGCTTCTATTTACTTCATGCTAATCAAGAAACAATTTGCATTATTACTTGCTTCCTTGTAAGTAGAAGCGAAATAAGGGAGTGCCATAGGTTTAAGTGATAGTCAAAAGCTGGTTGCTATGTGACTGAAGTACCTTTGTTTGTATGGACAGGAGTTGACAAATTCCAGTATGAGAAAAGTTTTTCAAAGCTGAAACCAAAAACAAGGAATATATTAAAAACGATCAACTCCATGAAAAAAATGTAGGTATACAACATAAATTGTGTGTTTTAATGTGCTCTACATTTTCTGTATGGTAAGTTTTTGTTCATCTCTTACGGTTTAGCATTATGCAAAATTCCGTAAAATATATCCAGAATAAAGTAGTCTTCATATGCTATTCCCAGAAAATTTAAAATATAAATTTTATTTTCAGGTAAATATCTTTAATTTACGATATTTTAATCAAAATTGCTAGAGCCATTTTTGAGAAAATAAAAATTTTCGAAAAATGTTCCACGTAAAGGATAGTTGGGGTTGGAGAGATTTTCTTGAAAATCTTCGTGTCGCATCCTTGGAAGATACCAAACTTAAATACCAAGTTTGGTATTTAACGGTCTTTTCGTTTTTGAGCTATGCTGTCCACAGACACACACACAGATACAGACGCATACACACAGGACCTGTTTCCAAAAATGCTTTTTTTGGATTCAAGGCCACTCAAAACATGTATTTCCGGTGAAATTTTGGTATCGAAATGTTGGATGGAATACACACTATGTACATAGTACATATAGAGAAAGTAAAACGTAGATCTAGTTAAAACATACAATTTATGCTATATACAGTTCTTTCTCCCGCCCCCTTCTTTTTCTGTAGAGCTATCCATTTCCGAGATAATCCCTGCCATTGGTTTCAATTTATCATATTTAAACGGCAGTGCTCATACTTTTTTCTCTCTCTCTCTCTCTCTCTCTCTCTCTCTGTGAAACACGATAACTCAAAAACGAAAAGTCGGTTAAATACCAAACTTTATGAAGTTCAGCGTCTTCCAGGGATTGACACGAAGATTTTCAAGAAATTCGCCCCATACTCTTTACTTGGAACACATTTCGAAAAGTTTGATTTTCTCAAAAATGGTACTAATGATTTTGATTACAGTGCCGTATATTAAAGCTACTTATATGACAAATTTTCTGTGAATAGTCTCAGAAGCTCTCTTCATTCTGGAGGACTTTTGCATGACTAGTATACCGCAAAACTGTAGATTTCGTTAAAAAACAATTTATGACAAATAACTTTTTGTGGAGATAACTATTTTCGAGATATTACGTATTACTAGTTTCAATTTTAGAACACTTAAAACTTTTCTCAAACGGGAATTTGTCATTCCTATTTTTTGTTTTGTTTCGTTTCGTTTTACTCTTGGCCGTGCAAAGGGAACCGAATTTCAATCACATAGCAATCAGGGTTTACAAGATTTAACTAACGCTTATGCTAGTGTAATCCCTTATTCCCCCTCTACTGCAAAGAACTAGTAATAAGACCATTGCTGCTAATGTTTATTTTGATTAGCATGAAGTAGATAAAAGAATAAGCTTTTGGAATAGTAATTTGTTACAAAATAAGCAGAGAAAGTTATGTAATTGGAACACAGCAGATTATTAAAATTGTTACTTTCTCTACATATGTACCTACATAGTGTATAGAGGAGCTATTGTATTCCATCCAAAAATTCGACATCGATATTTCACAAAAAATTTACGGTTTGAGGTTCCCTGAGTCTCACGCGCGCGAGACAGCATAACTCAAAAACTAAAAGAACGTTAAATACCAAATTTGGTATTTAAGTTTGGCATTTTCCAAGGATGCGGCACGAAGATTTTCAAGAAAATTTTCCCACCCCAAGCTATCCTTTACATGGAAAAGGTTCTAACGATTTTGGCTAAACAAACAGCTATTTTCATCACAAGTATATACGAATTTTCTGGAAATAGGCTCTGAAGATCTGTTCAATCTGGATGCCTTTTGTGGAATTTTGCAAACTGGTAAACCGTAAGAGATAAACAAAAAATGTAGACCTCATTAAAACAGACAATTTCTGTAACGTACATTTGTTGCAGAGTTAACCGTTTCCGTTACAATTTTAAACAACGCATCTTCTCAAACTAGGATCTCTTCGTTGGATCTCTTTTTTGTTTTTCTGGAAATGCAAAGCGAACCGAACTTCAATTGTTCACATATCGATCGACTTATAAGATTTGACTATCGCTTTACCCTGGTATATTCCCTTATTCCCTGCAGCTTATAAGAAGCTAAATAGTAAGACTAATTGTGTTAATGTTTATCTCGATTAACATGATGTAGATAGAAGAATAATCCTTTGTAAGAATGGTTTGTTTACAGAACAGGTAGAGAAAGTCAAGTGAATGTAACACATCAGATTTTTATAGCATATAAAACTAAAGCTACATTCACAATAAGATGCAAGCGCAGACGTAACTCAGCATTAGCGCAAGCGTGAGGGCGGACCATTCACAATGTAGGCGTAAGCGTAACCAAGAAGCTGCTACGAGTTCTAGATCTGCAAATTACATGCAGATATCTTCCAAGCCCTTCGCAACTTTCAAATTAAATAGCATAACAATAATACCATATAAGTAAAGTCACTCACTTTTTTTTTTTTTTTTTTTTTTTACAAATAAATAGGTCATAAAATTACATACTAACAACTGACGCTTGCAACAGTAATGTCACAATAATTGCTCATTCAAAACTATTGAAATTAAACAAGTGTAGAGATTTCAGTAAGTGATAAAACCACACATTTAATGAACTAAGAATTGTCTCTCTGCGCCTTCGATTTATGAGAATCAAGAAATCTAGGTGAGACGATAGTTACATCCATTATGTCAAAGGATAATTCGCAAGGAAACTCATAACCCCTTGAGGGAAATTAGAGATGGCGCGGCACAGCACGGCCAAATAGAAGCGCATGCAAGTACAGCAGACCGTGTTAAATCTTGCAGTGCGATCGTTTGTTATTGAATTCACAGGCAATGCATAGAGAAAAGAAGCAGAATTCCTCCTCTTTGCATGCAACGCAAGCATAAAATTTGTAGTCTGCAAACTTTCGCGTTGTATTGTATTGCATAGCGTCTTGCGTGTTTTTATGAGAATGCTTACATTAAATAACATGAGTACAAAGTCTTAAGCTTACGTTACGTTACTCTTGCATCTCTTGTGAATGTTACATATCGCTCAATACCGCTTGGTCGAAATTCAGAGCCTATCGCGCAGTCAGTTATTCAGAGAGGACCGTTTGGAAAACCCTGCAGACAAGATGCGCATAGGGAAATCGAACCCCAATCTAGCTGCTGAAGAGTATTCATACACGTCCTGTCCTTTTTTAACCCCACACGTCGCAAAAAGGGAGAGTGCACTGCCATAAACCGTGCTCCAAGCTATAAATACATTAACGCACTGCTTTCATTGAATGGCGTGCTTGTATGTATGTACGCTCTATCCCGCGCGCACGTGATGTAACCAAACAAGTAGCTGGTCTTTCTTCTTCCGACAAAAATGTGAAAGCAAACTCGTTTCAAATTAAACGCCTGCACTTCAACTACTTTACCATCAACGGTTCAGGGGCAACTCGTTCACTTCTCTGTGAACTTGCTGGTTAGGCAACAGTGCGATCCTGATAGCGGTTCATAGTTCTCCCTCTCTCTGTGCTCCATTCATATTCTTTATCTATTCACTCAAGAAGAGACCTACACGAAGATGAACTAAATCACCTTCAAGATTTCCTAGTAATAGAAATTCAAAGTGAGAAGTATTTAGATTAACTTGTACACACACACATTTATGTATTATATATAGTAGAGAAAGTAAAACGCGTGATATTGATTCGAAAAAGCGTGTTCATGTTAAACATCTTCATTATGAAGATACCATTAACATACCAGGACTGTTGTTTTTTTTCCAACCTCCAATAGGCTATAAATTAAAGACAAGTTCATAGAAAACAATTATTTTATTACTAAAAGTTTTGTACACTAATGGTTACTTTTCAACATAATCACCGAAAAGACTGAGATATATATCGCACCTGTGCACAAGCTTTGCAATACCCACTTCAAAAAATGTTGCCGCCAATGATTTCAAATGAGCATTGACGTTGTTTTGAAGATCTTCGTTGGTTTGAAAGTGCTTCCCTCCTAGCCACGTCTTCAGTTCACGGAAAAGGTGAAAATCGCTGGGTGCCAAGTCAGGAATGTATGATCGAAAATCTTCCATTGAAATTGTTCAAGGAGCCGACGGGCTGTGCCTGCAGTTGTCATGGATCAACACAATTCCTGAAGTCAGCATTCCTCTCCGTTTGTTTTGAATAGCTCTCCGCAAACGTTGTAAAGTACGAAGATCTTCAAAACAACGTCAATGCTCATTTGAAATCATTGGCGGCAAAATTTTTTGGAAGCGGGTATTGCGAAGCCTGTGCACAGGTACGATAAATGTCTCAATCTTTTCGGTGATTATGTTGAAAAGTAACCATAAGTGTACAAACCTTTTAGTAATAAAATAATTGTTTTCTATTAACTTATCTTTTATTTATAACCTATCAGAGGTTGAAAATAAAAACGCCCTCGTAGTTCACATAAAAGTTCATAACCCAGCTATACTTATACTATGCGTTTAAAATCTGCATTAGATTTATAAAACAGTAGGCTGCAAATAATCATGGACATACAAAACTACACCGTTTCTCATATACTAGGATGTAAAGGCTTAAAATTCCACACCCAATATTTTATCATGGGTAAAACAAACAAGCATTATTAATAGCTAACCTCGAGCAAAGGCGATCGGTCAGTTGTCGTTCTGAAATGGGAGAGTTTGACCCAAAGCTACAGAGCTGCAAGTCTCTCCGCTTCAAGCAAGATTTATTCCAGATCTTAAACGGTAAGTGTCAGGGAGGCACTGAAGTGGATACGCCTTGAACCTCCTTCCAAGAACCTTGGAACCTCCATCATTTCTTCGCGTCGCTAAGCCCACTTCCCATGGCGCCCAACTGGGCGGAAAACACTATTAACATTTAGTGCTGGAGAGCATTATGCGTCTGAAAGCATAATGTGACATTTACAACTTATTACGACCACCACTATTCACAATGCTGAACAATATTTTGTGTGTGCGATGTGTGTATACACAAATAAACAGATATATTAAATAAGTATATAATCTTCCCCACCGCCAGCCGAATATGCTGTATACTTGTATATATATATATATATATATATATATATATATATATATATATATATATATCGGCGTACTGGGCAACCTTACCAGCGGTTTCTTGATAAGGGAATTTCTAGTTCACGGGTTAGCACTATGATGGTGAGAGATCAACGTTGCTGCCATAGATGACACTAAAGGACGAAATAAAATTTGCGGACATGAAACATGGTAAATTTAGCACAGGGACCTTTTCTTTCAAGGTATGGAAGGTTCTTGTATATGCAAATAAACATTATAAGGACCAACGACTTGACTTTACTTCACTTCCGAAGGATGACATGCTAGGATTTTTACGCAAAAAAAAAAAAAAAAAAAAAAATCTTCCTCCTCCGAATTTTGCACCCTTAGGTTTTAAAGGTTACCACATTTAAACAAACAAAACACCAGCGGAGTAGAGGAAAAGAACGCTGCTCCAGAAAATAGCAGTCGTTGAGGCGCCTATCAATAGCGCTACCTCCTGAACACCAACATCTGAAAATCCACCAAAACACCAAACCTCGACCATTCCATCATTCCTGTGGTTAAGCCCTTGCCAGGGTAGGTACACAGCAACAACAGCTAGGCTTACCATGAGTGTACTAGACCTCACGCGCACGCACGCACTACACTGTCATAAATTGGGGGATATGATTAGGCACCGGGCTCAAAATTCCTCCACCACATTGGCCCACCAAATTTGGTATTTAAGTTTGGTATCTTCCAGGCGACACGAAGATTTTCCAGAAAATCCCCCCATATCCCTTTATAATGAAAAAACTTCGAATATTTTTATTTTCTCAAAAATGGCTCTAACGATTTTGATCAAAATACCAAATAAAAACCTCTTTATTGTGGATGATTTTTATTGAATTTTACATAATTGGTAAACCGTAAGAGATAGACAAAAACTTACTACACATAAAATGTAGACCACGATAAAGCACACAATTTAGGCCATACACATATTTTCGTGGAGTTGAACGTTTTTGAGATATTCCTTGTTGTTGATTTAGTTTTAAAATACTTAAATTTTTCTTATATGGGAACTTTTCAACACTTGGCCAAGCAAAGAACGGATTTCAATCCCAAAGCAATCACATTTTAAAATATTTTGTTGTCGGTTTAACCTAGTGTATTCCCTTATTTCCCTTCTACTTATAAAAAAACTAAGTAATAAGACCATTTCTGCTAATGCTTTAGCCTTAAATAGATAGAAGAATAACCTTATTAACAATAATTTGTTACAGAAGATATATGATGTGAATGGAGCACATCAGATTTCTTTTTTGGATTCAGGGGGTCCTAATATATGTATTTCCGGTGAAATTTCGGTAACGAATTTTTGAGTGATATACAATCCTTCCTCTACACTATGTACATAGTACGTGTAGAGAAAGAGAAAAGCATTGAATGCCGCTGCTGGCAGTTCCGGGTTCTCCGCATGGCTCGTGGCATTTTCAATTTTGCGTAGAATACAATAGTTCTTCCGCTTTTATACATTAGCGGTAGAAATTTAAACTGTGAAAAACTTCATTTGTAACATCTGAATGATTTGTTTACTAAACATGCAGAAACTTTGGTGCGTAATAGAAACATACATTTTCTGTTACCCGTGATATTGTTACGTTTAGTTTTACATTAACCGGGGACTTAAGTAAAATGGTATTGTTGTACAAACGTTATAAACTGCGAGTGAGCGAGATAAACTCGGTCATAAAGAAAACAATAACATATTAATGACTTTGACCATAACTCTAGAATTCCTCAGCAATAAAACAGTGATAGCTGAAAAACGTGATTTAACTACTTACTGCAATAAAGATCCTCTTGGAATCAGCTGGGAAATATATGAAAATTCCACCAAAATTGTGAAAAAAATGAAACATTATTTTCTTCATAAAATAATATGATTTCTAAATTTTAAGAAAATATATTTTTAAAAATCCGATGTGTTCCATTCATGTAACTTTCTCTCGCTGCTCCAAATAATATTTTCTTACAAAAAGTCATTTTATCTACATCATGCTAATATAGATAAACGTTAGCAGAATTGGTCTTATGACTTGTGCCTTGTAATTAGAGAGGAAATAAGGGAGCACACTAGGCTAAAGCGATAACCTTATCTTTTAAAAGCTGGTCGCTATGTGTAACAATTGAGGCTAGTTTGTATTGCATGCTCCCGTTTCAGAAAAGTTAATTAGTTGAAAATTGAAATTAATACCAATGAATATCTACTCTACAAGAAAACACATATAGCATATATTATGTGTTTTAACGAGATCTACTTTCTACTTTCTCTATACGTACTATGTACGTAGTGTATAGAGAAGGTATTGCACTCCACCAAAAATTCGATACCGAGATTTCACCGGAAATATATGTTTTAGGATCCCCTGTATCAAAAAAAAAGTATTTTCAGAAAAAGGTCCGTGTGTGTGTTCGTGTGTCTGTGAACACGATAACTCAAAAATGAAAAGTCGGTAAAATACCAAACTTGGTATTTAAGTTTAGTATCTTCCAGGGATGCGACACGAAGATTTTGAGAAAAATCCGCCCACTCCAAACTACCCTTTACATGGAACTTTTTCGAAATTTTTGATTTTCTACAAAATGGCTCTAACGATTTTGATTAAAATATCTAAAGATATTTAGCTGACAAATAAAATGTATATTTTGAATTTTCTGGAAATAGCCTCTGAAGACTACTTTATTCTGGGTCAATTTTACGGAATATTCCATAACAGCTAAACCGTAGGAGATGGACAAAAACTTACCATACAACAAATGTAGAGCACTTTAAAACACACAATTTATGTTATATACATTTTTTTCGTGGAGCTGATTGTTTTTTTAGATATTCCTTGTTTTGGTATCAGCTATAAAAATTTATACTTTTCTCATACAGGACTTTGTGAACTCGTGTCCATACAAAGGAACTTCAGTCACATAGCAACCAGCTTTTGACTATCACTTTAACCTATGGTACTCCCTTACTTCGCTTCTACTTACAAGGAAGGAAGTAATAAGACTAGTTCTGCTAATTTTGTCACGATTAGCATGGAGTAAAGAGAAGCATAAGCTTTTTAAAAATAATTTATTGCAGAGATGTAGAGAAAGTCATGTGAATGGAACACATCAGATTTTTTGGTGTAGTAAGCTTATGTCTGCCTCTTATGGCTTAACCGTTATACAAAATTCAACCAGAATAAACATCTCTTCAGATTTATAAGTGCATATTTAAACTGTCGCAGAATACTCATTTTCATGCATTAACATTCGGAGAAGCGCTAATCAATAAAATGACACATAATGGCATATTCTACCTGTTAAACTTGTTCATTTGGATGCGAAAGTTTTAGTATGGAGTTTGAGATTAGAGTAAGTTTTAACCAAACAATGGAAGATGCTTTTCATCTAGAGTGAATTTGAAAAGTATAATAATTATTCTCAGAGTTGAAGGTTGCTTAAAATGATTAACATTTGTTGTAGTTATTATTATTATTATTATGACGGCGCCGTGGCTGAATGGTTTAAGCGCTCGCGTCCCATCTAGGCGGCCCGGGTTCAATCCCAGGCGCCCCACATGGGATTTGTAGTGGACGAAGCGGCGTCTGGGCGGTTTTTCTCCGGGTCCTCCGGGTTTCCCCGCCACTCATTCCACCAATTGCTCAATCATCACCTTTCCTATCATCCATTTCGCTTGTATTTCATATCATCCACTTCCTCATGCTCATGCTTGGCTACAGGCCAACCACTCCTTCCAGATTCTCCATTGTGTGGTTTTGTACCCGACAGGCTTCTGATCCCTAGGTGTCCGCTTGCAAGCCCTATGGGGGTGTTAGTTCTAAATACCCATTATGATATTATTATCGTTATTATTATTATTATTATTACAGTTAATGTTACTTCTACCATTACTACTGTTTTACCTATTAACGTTATTTAGATGTTGGTATTTCACACTCGAACGGCATGCTAAGAATAAACTCGCTGACATGTATGTCGATACACTCTAATGAAGGACACTTGAAAGGAATGACATTTCCCCGGAGTGACACTTGCTCTAGCTACCCTTATAACTTTCTAACACTATTCGGCATTATAATTTGTTATACATATACTCACTGCCGAGAGGATTGTAGTTATTTAAGTAGGCTCATTCTAGAAGCACATGCCAAGAACTTATCGTCTACCGAGCCAGGTGGCTCGGGCGTTTCGTCTAAGGCTGGCTGTCGGAAGGTCTTGGGATCGGTTCCCCGCGGCGGACCTCTCTGTCCCATGTTTTTTTTTTTCAGTTGTTCCCGGGTCTCTAAGCGAATGTTTGGAGAGGTTTCTCCCTTCCCCCGAATTTTCAAACCGTTCATTTCATCTCCATTTCATCCCACCAGTATCTTTCTAGGTTGTAAGTGTCGATGTGGAATGCGATGGTGGCGCCCTCTCGTGGAGGAGGCTTTAGAAACACGGCTCTCGGCAGCGGGATGGCGTTGGGGGGTCATCGGTAGACTCAGGGTCGTTTCGTCAGACAGACCTGAGGCGCGCGCTCCTAGCCCTCCGCGCGTCGAGATGAACTGCTTGGGAACTGTTAGGAACCCTCCACGGTGGCTCCCTCCCGCTATCTGATTTCGGTTGCCCGCTGTAATTGCTCTCATCTCATCCTCATCCTATACTCCCAGTGATATGGCTGAGGTGTGGAATACTACTAGAACTTATCGTCTCGTTACTTTCTCTAGCATGTATGTACAATGATATAGTAGAAAAAGAAAGTATTATCTATTACAATCAAAATTTAATTTAGAGATTTCACTGTAAGTACATGTTTAGAGAAAACCACGGGACCTCAAAGTAGGTTAATATTTCCAGTGAAATCTCAACAAATCGAATGAAATGCTTCCTCTGGAATACAATGCTTCATCTACTTAGTTCACATAGTAGATAAAGTAATTAACAATAGAGGCTAGAGCTTCATGTGAACAAAGCACATCAGATGTTAGTCTCTCTCTTCTTTCTATCCTTCCATCTCTTTCTTTCTTTCTTTCTTTCTTTCTATCTGTGAAGTCTAATGTTCAATTTCTGCTTCCTGTTTAAAGTAACTACCCTGCACTCTCCTTAAGTATAGCGGAACGCTCTTCAGTTCTTTCGCTTCGTTTTTATTATGCACCGGAGCAAACAAGGTAATCCTGTTCTCGAAACGAGATTATCCCCTACGGAGAACTAATATCCCGATCAGTGTATAAATCGCGATATTATAAGATACTGCGCACATAACAATACACTTTAATACACTGGATAAAAACAAGAAAGAAAATTGTACAAAATAAAATCAAGTTAGTTTTACATCTGGGAGATTTTTATTGAAAATATTATTATAATGTTGTTACTTAAATATTTCCTAGATAGTATATTATACAGCAAATAGCACAAAAGTCTTCTAGCATATTAAAGGCAATACGCACGTGTCTCAAATTCATTTCAAAGAGGTGATATCTTTACTTTCTCTACATGTGCTGCACGTACAAGTTAGAGAAGGTGCTGCATTCCACCCAAAAATTTGATATTCAGATTTCATCGGAAATATATGTTTTGATACCCCCTGAATCCAAAAAAAAAGGGATTTCTATAAAAAGGTCTGTATATGCAATTCAATGCACAGCATAGCTCATACACGAAATGTCCATTAAATACCAAATTTGACATTTGAGTTTAATGGGTATCTTCCAAGGATGCGACACGAACATTTTCAAGAAAATTCCCCAACTAAAACCACCCTTACATGGAAACATTTTTGAAAATCGTATTTTTCTCAAAAAAATGTTCTAACGATTTTGATTAAAATAGCGTGTATTAAAGATAATTACATAAAAAATAAAATCCATATCACGAATATTCTGGCAATAGCCTCTGAAGACCTTTTCATTCTGGAACAAAGCGAACCAAAACAATTGGAGTTTGGTTAGCTTTGCATTGCTAGTAAAACAAAAACAGATGAAACGAAAGGTGACCCTGTTTGAGAAAAGTTACGTTAGAACCAATTACAAGGAATATTTCGGAAACGGTCAACTCTACTACAAAAATCTGACGTGTTCCATTCACATGATTTTCTCTGCATCTCTGTTACAAATCAGTTTAATATGCTTATTCTTCTATTACATGCTAATCAAGGTAAGTAATAGTAGCAACGGTCTCAATACTTAGTTCCTTGTAAGTAGAAGGGAAATAAGGGAATACACTAGGATAAACCGACAGTCAAATGTTTTAAAATGTGGTTGTTATGGGATTGAAATCCGTTTCTTTACGTGACCAGGTGATGACAAGTTCCCGTATAAGAAATGCTTTAAGTATTTTAAAACTGAAACCAATTACAAGGAGAATCACGAAAACGGGAAACTCCACGAAAAAATATGTATAAATTGTGTGTTTTAACGAGATCTACAGTACATTTTTGTCTATCTCTTATGGTTTGCCAGTTATGAACAATTAAGCAAAACTCGTTCTGAATGAATAGGTCTTCAGAAGCTATTCCTAGAAAATTCAAAATATGCATTTTATTTGTAATTTAAATAGTTTTATTAAGCGGTATTTTAAATAAAATTGTTATAACCATTTTTGAGAAAATCCAAATTTTCGAAAATGTTTCCAAGTAAAGGGTAGCTGGGGTTGCGGACATTTTCTTGAAAATCATCGTGTCGCATTCTTGGAAGTTACTGAACATAAATACAAAATTTAGTGTTTAACCGACTTTTCGTTTTTAGTTACGTTGTCCACAGACACACATGGACATTTTTCTAAAAATCTGATGTGTACCATTCACATGACTTTCTCCATATCCCTGCAACAAATAATTCTTAAAAAGCTTATACTTCTATTTACTTTATGCTAATCAGAAAAAATTAGCAGAAATAGTCTTATTACTCGCTTCCTTGTAAGTAGAAGCGATATAAGGGACAACCGTAGGTTAAAGTGATAGTCAAAAGCTGGTTGCTAGGTCAATGAAGTTCCTTTGTTTATATGGATAGGAGTTGACAAGTTCCTGTATGAGAAAAGTATACGTTTTTCATAGCTGAAACCAAAAATAAGGAATGTTACAAACACGACGAAATCCACGAAAGAAATGTATATAACATAAATTGTGTGTTTTAAAGTGCTCTACATTTTTTGTGTAGTAAGTATTTGTCCATCTCTTACGGTTTAGCAGTCATTCAAAATTTAGTAAAATTCATCCAGAATAAACTACTCTTCAGAGGCTATTCCCAGAAAATTCAAGATATACATTTCATTTGCCAGGTAAATACGTTTAATATCCGAAATTTTAATCAAAATCATTAGAGCTATTTTTGAGAAAATCAAAATTTTCGAAAAAAGTTCCATGTAAAGGGTAGTTGGGGGTGGAGGGATTTTTCTCAAAATCTTCGTGTCGCATCCCTGGAAGATACTAAACTTAAATACCAAGTTTGGTATTTTACCGACTTTTCGTTTTTAAGTTATCGTGTTCACAGACACACGGACACACGGACACACGGACACACACACACACACACACACACACACACACACACACGGACCTTTTTGTAAAAATGCTTTTTTTTTTTGGATATTGGGGACCCTAAAACATATTTCCGGTGAAATCTCGGTATCGAATTTTTGGTGGAGTGCAATACTTTCTCTATACACTATGTACACAGTGCGTATGGAGAATGTAAAAAAAAAAAATTCGAAATCAAGTGACCTCAAAACATATATTTCCGGTGAAATCACGGTACCGAATTTTTGGGTGGAATATAATATCTTCTCTATACACCATATACATAATACATGTAGAGAAAGTAAAAATGTGTATCACATAAATTGTGTACTTTAATGACATCTCCATTTTCTGTGCCGTAAGTTTTTTGTCTTTCTCTAATGTTTTACCAGTTATGCAAATTCATCCAGAACGAACAGGTCTTCAGAAGCTATTCCAATAAAAATCAAGATACATTTTTTTCGTGATGTAAATATCTTTAAATAGGGTATTAATAAAAATCGTTATAGTCACTTGAGAAAAACAACATTTCAAAAATTGTTCCATGTAAAGGTAGTTTAGGGTGGGGGGCTTTACTTGAAAATCTTCGTGTTTCATCCTTGGAAGATACTAAACTTAAATAACAATTATTGCATTTAACGGTATTTCAGTTTTTGAACTGTGATGTCCACACACGCGCGTGCTTGGACTTTTTCCTACAATTTTGTTTTACTCGGGGAACCTCAAAACATATTTACAGGGACATCTTGACATCGAATTCGTGGATTGGAATACAATACCTTCTCTATACACTATGTACGTGTAAGGAAATTAAAAACCATGATTACAGCAATTAAAAAATCTATAGAAATGAACCCTTTCCCAAAAGAAAGTGCACGGATTAATAACATAGATATGCATGAACAACCTAAAGTGTTTAACCAGCATTATTCCGTTACGTTGCATTACTAAGGCATTGCACTTTTGTTTCAGAAACAGTATATTGCATGGCTACTCCGAAAGTATGTCGCCCGTCGTGGTGTAGTGGTTTCCATGCTAGTCGCTAAAACCCAAGATTGCAGGTTCAAACCTGATGGAGGTTGATGGAATTTTTCGGAAGCAAAAATCCTTAGCATAGCTTCCTTCGGAAGGGAACTAAAGCCAATGTAATTGCTTATTTGCACGTAAAAAAATACCTAAAAGAAAAAGGTTTCTGGACAAAATTCCGCCATTTTGGGTCCGCAAATCGTGATTGTGTCCTACAGTGCCATCTGTGGGCGACGAGTCTATCCCACTTCACCATGGCGCTTAGTGGCGAACACTCGAACTATAAATGTAAATCCGATCAAGGAAACATCGTAAATGTGCCCTATTCTCCACTTAGGAACTATAGGTGGCCGTGGGAGAGTGTTAGACCACTCTCTTCTCACCTAGACAGTTCGGGTTTGATCCATGAGACCTCATGTGCGATTTGTAGTGGACAAAGCGGCGCAGGGCATGTTTTCTCCGAGGTTTCCGGTTTCCTCTTCCAGGGCCGCACCGCGGCAGAGCGGTTAGACCACTTGCCTTCCACCTTGATGGCCCGGGTTCGATCCCAAGCGACCGCATGTCAGATGTTTTGGTGGACAAAACGGCTCAGGGCTTTCTCCGGTTCTCCTGTTTCCCCCGCTATCGCATTCCACCGGTGCTCCATCTTCATTTCATGTATCACCAGTGTCATCGATGCCACAAATAGTAAAAGCGGGCGTTAAACACTACAAAAAAATAGGAACTACAGGAAATTAATAACTCCGAAAGTATAAATTAATATTTTTGTAATCAAATTCAAGTACTTGTCGCTACACGGTTACTTCCGAAAACTTAATCCAACTTTGTTATCCCATTTCAAGATTGCAACATCTAACATTGCCGATAATATCTCCACTATTCAAAGCTATAATAAGCATAACTTCACATAATAAATACTGCAAGAGAAATTTTGCAAGCACTTTTGGATACAAGCTTGTTTAAATTATTGGATGGGGGTGAAAATGGATGTTTTAGCATCCTTCCAGATGCTCATTTATTCGAAGTAACAAGCAGTATATTTTGTTTCTTAGAAAAATTAAGTTGACAGTTATTTTAAAAATGTATTTATACACTCTGGTAATTGTAGATTAACATCTGAATGTAAATGAGAAAAGAGTACGACATCTTTTAGTAGGTATTGCAGTTAGAGAATGTGTATTAAAACAAAATGCAATAAAAGAAACGAAACAGCGATTCCCAATATTTCCTACTCCTGCTCCTGTCAAGGATTCCTAAGAGACCTCATTTACATAGATGTGTATCAAGAATTGAGTGAGAACTAAGTTGGAGATGAAAAAATCTGATGTGTTGCATTCACATAACTTTCTCTACCTGTTTTGCAGTTGTTACGTTTGGTCTTACTACTTCGTTCCTTATAAGCAGAAGGGAAATAAGGGTATATACCAGGTTAAAGCGATAGTCAAGTCTTTTAAATGCCGATCGATATTTGAACAACTGAAGTTAGGTTTGCTTTGCATTTCTAGAAAATTAAAGAGAGAAGAAACGAAGGGTGACCCCGTTTGAGAAGATGAGTAATTTATAATTGAATAAAAAGGAATATATCGGAAATGGTCGACTCTAAAACAAAAATGTTATAACATTGCGTTTTAACGAGATCTACATATTTGTGTAGTAAGTTTTTGTATATATCTTACAGTTTATCAGTAACGCAAAATTCAATAACATTTATCCAGAATGTGGAGGTTTTCAGAAGCTATTGCCAGAAAATTCAAGATGTTCATTCTACTCATATTTGTGATGTATGTAGATTTAATATACGGTATTTTATTCAACATTGTTAGAGCCATTTTGGAGAAACACAACATTTTCAAACATTTTTCCATGTAAAGGGTAATTTGTGGTGGGGAGAATTTTTAAAAATCTTCGCGTCGCATCCTTGGAAGTTACCAAACTTAAATAACAGGTTTGGTATTTAACGGTTTTTTAGTTTTTGAATTATGCTGTCCACAAACACACACATGGACTTTTTTAAAAATACTTGTTTTTTACCCAGGAGACCTCAAAAAGTATATTTCCGCTGAACTCTAGGTATCAAATTTTTGGGTGGAATACAATACTTCTCTATACTCTATATGCATAGCACGTGTAGAGAAAGTAAAATATTTGAGTGTTCCATTCACATGGCTTTCTCTATCTGCTCTGCAAACAAACTATTCTTAGAAAACATTATTCTTCTATACACTTTATTCTAATGAGATAGCCATTATACTTAGTTCCTTATATGTAGAAACGAAATAAGGGAATAGAATACTCTAAAAAAAAAAACTCGCTATAATTGTCGAAAATCACTTCTCTTTGCGTAGTAAGGAGTTAAAAAAAAAAAATATGAAACGAGTGACAACCTCTCGTTTGGGGAAAGTGTACTCTAAAAATGAAATTAATAAAAAAATATTCTCGGAAACGGTTAGGTATCGTACAAAAAAAATGTATATGGCAAATTGTATATTTTAGAGAAATATTCATTTCTTGTGCAGTAAATTTTTGTCTATTTCTTATGGTTTACCAATTAAGCAAAAGCCATTCAGAATCAGGAGGACTTCAGAGATGTTTCCAACAAATTCAAGATATACATTTTCCTTTCCATATAAATATCTTTAATGTACGGTATTTTAATCATAATGCTAGAGCCCTTTTTTATAAAATCAAAAATTTCGAAAAGTCTTCCAAGTAAAGTGTAGATTGTAATGGGAGGATTTTCCCGAAAATATTAAACTTAAATACCAAGTGTGGTATTTGTCGCAGTTTTCATTATTGCGCTCGCACAGACACACACGCGGACCTCTTTCTAAAAATGTTTTTATTCCATGATCCTCTAAACATGTATTTCCGGTGAAATCTTTATAAATTTTGGATGGAATGTAACACCTACTCTTTCTACTAACCTCATTGTACATATGTACTAGAGAAAGTAAAAAGACGATAAGAACTTGCCGTGTGTGCATCTAGAATGAGCCTTTATACATAGCCACAATCTTCTCGGCAGCGTACACAAAGTATAACAAATTATAATGTGGATACTGCTAGAAAGGATCGAGAAAGTGTCACTCCGGGAAAGTGTCTTCCTTCCAACTCTCCTTCATTTAGAGCAATACGTTGCGGTTTTCGTGAGTTTTATCCTGGCATGTTCAAATGTCCGATCCCAACATTTAAATAACGTTATTGGGTAGAATAGTAGTAGTAATATCCGCAACAATAATAATAACAAGATGTTGCGCAGTTTAAGCTACCTTCAACCCTGATAATTATAGTTTTAAAATTCATTCTACAGTAAAAGCATAGTTTAAATTACCTAAAATCGTTTCCAAGTACTATTTTGTTACGTTTCTCTGTGTCAGCACTTTTGTTTCAGAAGCAAAATATTGCATGACTACTCCGAAAGTAACATTAATAGTTTAGAAAATCAAAATAAAGTACCTATCAAGAGACTCCTAGCTGGAATTTCCAGCAAATTAATAACTTTGTTGACATCACATTTGAATATTGCAACATCTGACATTGCCGACAATTCTACCACTATAATAAACATAACTTCACTTTATAAGTTATTACGACAGAAGCAGTTGTTATTGCAGCTTGGAGAAAAGCCAATATTTTAGAACTATAAAGCACGGCAATAAAGCGAGCTTTGTACACATATCTTAGATACAAGTTTGTTGACATTGTTGGTAATAGAGGGAGGGAGTAAATGGAAGTTTTAGCATCTTTCCAGACGCTCATGTACGAGTATTCGAGTAATAAGCAGTTTATTAAGTTCACAGTTGTTTTAAGAATTCAGAATCATTACTAACAGTTTGTGAATCGTCATAAAAATTCAAGCAATCAATAAACATAAAACTAAGACCATTATACCGTTATCCAAAGCCATAACACAAAACAACAAATTCATATCCAATTAATAGCACCTATTCCAAAAACATATAGCAACCATTCAGCATTAAACCCCGCTTCCAACAATATAAGACGTTTAAAAAAAAGTGTTACATTCACATGATTATTCTACCTATTCTGTAACAAACTATTCTTATACTTCTATCTACTTCATGCTAATTCAGATAAACATTAGCAGAAATGGCCTTGCTAGTTAGTTCCTTATAAGTACGGGGAATAAGGGAATACACTACGCTAAGGGATAGTTAACTCCTTAAAAAGCTCTCGCTATATCAAACAATTGAAATTCGTTCTCTTTTGCATTCCCGGGAGTAATGCAAAGAAATGAAAAGAAAGTTAACTTCACGCTTGGGAAAAGTTTAAGCGGTTAAACCTGAAAGCAGTAACAAAGATCATATCGGAAAAGTTAGTTCTATAAAAAATGTATGCGACATAAATTGTGTGTTTTAATGAGATGTACATTTTTTGTGCAATAAGTTTTCGACCGTCTCTTACGGCTTATGAGTTATACAAAAATCAACCAGAAGAGGTTTCCTAAGGATATTCTCAGAAAAGACAAGATTTACATTTCATTTGTCTTAAACACATGGCATTTTAATTAAAATGTTAGCCATTTTGAGAAAATAAACATCTTCAAAAACTTTTCCGTGTAAAAGGTAGCTGGGAATGGGGGGTGGGGGTGTTCCCCTAAAAATCTTTGTCTCGCATCCTTGGAAGATACTGAACCTAAATACCAAGCTTGGTATTTATCCAACTTTTCGTATTATGCTGTCCATAGATGCACACCAACACACACAAAAAAAGCATACAGACAGACAGACACCTCTCTGACATTTCTTCTAAAATTACTTTTTTTTTCATTCAGGGAGTCTTAACCGCCTGCGGTGCCGTAAGTAGCTAAAGAGGGCGTTAAACAAAAAAGGTGTTCTTAAAACATGTTTCCGGTGAAATCCTGGTAAGAATTTTTTGGGTGGAATACAATACCTTCTCTATGTATACATTGTACGTGCGTGGTAGAGAAAGTAAAGTAAAATAATATACCAAAGCTGCATACATTTAAAAAGAAATTAAAACAATATTTAGATTAGGTTAAATGATTGAGGCTTAGATTTAGATTCCACTTAGTCAAAATTACATGACAAAAATATATGCCAAAACCTGCTGTGTTCCATTTAAATGACTTTCTTTACCTATTCGGCAAAAATGACGGGTGTGTGTGTGTGTGTGTGTGTGTGTGTGTGTGTGTGCAGCATAGCTCCAAAACGAAAAGACCGTTAAATACCAAACTTGGTATTGAAGTTTGGTATCTTCTAAGGATGCGACACGAAGATTTTCAAGAAAATCCCCCCACCGCAAACAACCTTTTACATGGAAAAACTTTTCCAAATTTCTGTTTTTCTTAAAAATGGCTATAACGATTTTGATTAAAATACCATATATTAAAGCTATTTCTATCACAAATAAAATGTATATCTTGAATTTTTGGGGGAGTAGCCTCTGAAAACGACTTTATTCTGAATGAATTTTTCGGAATTTTGTATAAAGATGGACAAAAACTTATCAGAGAAAAAATATAGAGCGTAATAAAACACACAATTTATGTTATATAACTTTTTTTCGATCAGCTGATCGTTCCTGAAATATTCAATTGTTTTTAGTTTCAACTTTGAAAAACTTATACTTTTTTCATACAAAAATTTGTCAACTCCTATCCATAAAAACTTCACATATAGTAACCAGCTTTTGACTACCGTTTTATTCTATGGTACTCCCTTATTTCACTTCTACTTTCAAGGAAGCAAGTAATAAGACTATTTCTGATAATTTTTTCTCGATTAGCATAAAGTAGATAAAAACATGAGCGTTTTAATAATAATTTGTTGCAGAAATGTAGAGAAAGGCATATGAATGAAACATATGAGATTTTTTTCGTGGGGTTTACCGTTTTCAAGATATTCCTTGTTATTAGTTTCAGTTTTAAAATACTCATACGGGAACTTGTTAACTCCTGGTCATGCCAAGAAACGGATAACAATCCCATGGCAACCAGGTTTTAAAACATTTGACTGTTGTTTTAGGCCAGTGTATTCCCTTATTTGGCTTCTACTTATAAAGAGGCAAGCTATGAGAACATTTCGATTAGATTGATGTAAATAGAAAAATAAGCTTTTTAACTATAATGTGTTACAAAGATGTAGAGAAAGTCATTATTTTTTTTAATAGGTACTGCATTTAGAATATGTGTATGAATACAACCATGCATTAAGGTAAGTGAAGAAACAGGGATTCCCAATATTTCATTGCTCCTGTCAAGATTTCCTAAGGGACCTCATTTAAATATATATGTATCCAGAAGGCAACATGAATGAATAGGTATTTTTGCTTGTCATGCTATTGAGTGAGAACCTAGGTTGGAGGAAAAAAAAAAAAAAAAAAGTCGTCAAGATTCGATCCATAAAATAAGTGCAGTCTGAGCGAGAAAGGATCATCTGGGCTGCCTAACGACTTCCCATCTCATAATTCCCTCCATTCACGTTTGTGCTCCCTGAGGCTTCAAGAGCTGATCTCTCGATTGTAAGGGACTCAGGGACGCAGGGGATCTCCTTCTCAAAAAAGAAAAAAAAATCTGATGTGTTCCATTCACATGACTTTCTCTACATCCCTGCAACAAATTGTTGTTAAAAAGCTCATGCTTCTATTTACTTCATGCTAATCGAGAAAAAAAATAGCAGAAAAAGTCTTATTACTTGCTTCCCATGTAAGTAGAATCGAAATAAGGGAGCACCATAGGTTAAAGTGATAGTTTAAAGCTGGTAGCTATGTCACTGAAGTTCCTTTATTTGTATTCTCAGGAGTTAACAAATTCGTGTATGAAAAAAGTGTTTTTAAAGCTGAAATCAAAAACAAGGAATGTTTCAAAAACCATCAACTCCACGAAAAAAACGTATATGACATAAATTGTGTGATTTAATGTGCTCTAGATTTTTGTGAGACAAGTTTTTCTCCATGTGTTACGGTTTAACAGATAAGCAAAATTCCATAAAATTCGTCCAGAATAAAGTAGTCTTCAGAGGCTATTCCCAGAAAATTCAAGATATGCATTTTATTTGCCAGGCAAATAGCTTTAATATACGATATTTTAATCAAAATTTTAATGTTGTAAAGGGTAGTTTGGTGAGGGGGGATTTTTCTCAAACACTTCGTGTCGCAACCCTGGAAGATAATAAACTTAAATACCAAGTTTGGTATTCTACCGACTTTTCGTTTTTGAGTTATCGTGTTCACAGACACACGGACCTTTTTCTGAAAATACTTTTTTTTTTTGGATACAGGGGGCCCTAAAACATATATTTCAGGTGAAATATCGGCATCTGAATTTTTGGGTGGAGTTTAACACCTTTTATATACACTATGTACATAGTACGTGTAGAGAACGTAAACATCTTATGTGTTCCATTCAGATGTCTTTCTCTACATCCCTGTAACAAATTAATGTTAATAAGCTCATTCTTCTATCCACTTCGTGCTAATCGGGATAAATATTAGCAGAAATGGTATTATTACTTAGATCCTTATAAGTAGAAGGGCAATAAGGGAATACACTAGGATAAATTGACAGTCACATGTTTTAACATGTGGTTACTATGGAATTAAATCCGTTTCTCTACGTGGCCAAGGGTTGACAAGTTCCTGTATAAGAAAGGTTTTAAGTATTTTAAAACTAAAACCAATTGCAAGGAATATCTCGAAAACGGCACACCCCACGGATATATATATATATATATATATATATATATATATATATATGACATAAATTCATAAATTGTGTGTTTTAAGGAGCTCTACATTTTTTGTGCAGCAAGTTTTTGTCTATCTCTTACGGTTTACTACTTATGCAAAATTAAAAAAAAAAAAAAAGCATCCAAAATAAAGGTCTTCGCAGGATATTGTCAGAAAATTCAAGATATACATTTTATTAGTAAATATCGTAAATATAAGAGATTTTAATCAAAATCGTTAGAATTATTTTTGAGAAAATCAAAATTTTCGAAAATTTTTCTATGTAAATGGTAGTTGAGGTGGGGGGATATTCTTGAAAAACTTTGTGTCGCATCCTTGGGGGACATTGCATGTAAGCATCAAGTTTGATATTTAACAGACTTTTCGTTTTTTTTAGCTATGCTGCCCGCCTCCCCCCCACACACAGACAATTTTATAAAAAATCTTATGTGTTCCATTCATATGACTTTCTCTACATTTCTGAAACAAATTATTGTTAGAAAGCTTATTCTTTTATCCCCTTCATACAATCGAGATAAACATTAGCAGAAATTATTACTTAGTTCCTTATAAGTAGAAGGGAAAAAGAGAATACACTAGGCTAAACCGACAGTAAATGTTTTAAACTGTTTGTTTACGTGGTCAGGAGTTGACAAATTCCTGTATGAGAAAACTGAAACCAATAACAAGGTATATCTCGAAAACGGTCAATTCCAGTGTGTTTTAAGGAGCTCTACATTTTATGAGTAGTAAGTTTTTGTCTTAGAGTTTACTAGGTATGCAAAATAAAAAAAAAGTCATCCAGAATAAAGATATCTTCAGAGGATATTCCCAGAAAATTCAAGATGTACATTTTATTTGTAAATATCTTTAAATATAAGAGATGTTAATCCAACTCTTTAATCAAAATTTTCTAAACTTTTCCCCTGTAAAGGGTAATGGGAATGGGGGATTTTCTTGGAAATCTTTCTGTCGCATCCTTGGGAGATACTGAGCTTAAATATCAACTTTGGTATTAAACGGACTTTTCGTTTTTGAGCTGTACTGTCCACAGCCACACACACAGACATGGACCTTTTTCTAAAAATGTTTTATTTGGATTCAGAAGGTCCCAAAACTTGTATTTCCGGTGAAATTCGGTTTCGAACTTTTGGGTACAATACAATACTTTCTCTATACACTATGTACATAGTATGTTTAAGAAGACAATAATATTTATAAGACAGTGTACACTTTTTGAATTATTGTAAAGTATAAATGTAATCATATTTTACCAATGTGTAAATAACTATTTTATGTACAATTTTTAAGGTCGAGATATGACCATGCTGTTAAAGCGACCCAAAATAAATTATATTGCAAAATAATAATAATAATAATAATAATAATAATAATAATAATAATAAATTACCCACGAGGGCATATATGCAGGAATCGCTATGTGGATGTAAAAGCCAGAAAAACAAACATTTTGTGAACGAATCACAAATTCTGTTATTTCAATTCCTCTCAATCCACTTGCGTGATTATGCAATGACGATTGATCCATCCCCTCTCCCTGGTTACCCGTTCAATACCAGGATTTTGGGTAACCCACTTTGGAGCCCTTCATTGTTTCAAAATGTACTGTGGCTCTTGTCGTGTGCAGGTTTAGAAAGAGAAGTTATGTTTAGCCACTAGGGGTTCCTGTCGGCAAAGAAGCCCTAGAAGCTGTTAAGTGAGTAAACCGACAGACACCACCACAGATCGGTTTAAGGGATGCATCTGTGTAATCAGACCAAAAATTGTGAGAAATTAAAAACATTTTTTTTACGTAATAAAATGATACGGGTTCCATACTTTAATGGTATCTAAAGGTGAACTTTCTAATTTTTATATTAATGAACCTATACTTTTTATATTTACACCGCAAGTAACATACCAAAGCATATAAAATAATTTTCGTTGCAGCATCTCTAGTACTTTTTAAGTTATTAATTGTTTAATTGATTATTTTAATGGTAAACAAAAGATACTCCACACAGCAATTTTGCAGATATAAATATTTTTTTGGATCTAAAAAATATTTTAGATTAAATGTTGAAAGTATACTTTTATTCATGTTTTAGTTTTTGAGCAAAAACTTTTAAGTCATAAGAAACAATATTTTTCACTAATGTAAGTGTATTAATTAGATACTCTATTAATGTTCCTCTAGTGATAGCAAATAAAGGAAAATCACTCCCAAGATTCTAATGCCTATAGTTTTAGATATACCTCTGAAAATTTTGACAAAAATTTAAGAAAAACTGCATCGTATGGAGCAATTCGGACATGTAAAAATTTAGAAAAAAAAAACAAAACAGAAAGCAGAAAACCAGCTTACAAATTCTAAAGGATTATCTTGTCTTGTACGCAAGGATCATTTAAAACCTTGCAAAATTATTTCTAAATCATCAGTAATAGACACCAAATACAGGTTGTGAAACTAGGCGATTCATCCTTAATTTTAGACACACAAACAAGCAAAAAAAAAAAAAAAAAAAAAAAAAAAAAAACACCATTGACTTTTCATAGATTTCCCTGAATTTCCGCCTATGCATATACTCTTAAATTATATATATATATATATAACTTTAAATCTCATTTTCTACCAAACATTTTTACCAATTTTTAATAAGTTGCAATTTTTTACTAATTTGTTTCCAAAAGTATATTCAAGAAAACAGTCATATGCTTTTACGAAAAAATAACAATTGTTGAGAAATAAATTATTATATGTTGGTAAATCAAGATTTTTGGAGAATGCGAAAAGTAATAATGTTTCTAAACTAATTAAGGCTAATATAAAAATATACAAAATTATACAATTGTAAAATTATTTACTGTAAAACTGGAGTGTTTTTTACGTGCATGTTTTTAAAAATTCATAATATGACTAATTTTTGCTACAACGAATTTAGACAGTAAAAATTATTTAGATAACCATGCAATCTAGAGTTTTGATACCTAACAAAAATATTACTTTATTTATTTATTTATTAAATATACAAATACATAAAACCCTATATAGTTATTATACAAATTAATTTACAATAATATTAAGTAAATTAGCTGTAGCTTTATGCAGGTCATACTAGTGAAAGAAAACAAGATAAATATTGTACATTATAACAAGAATACTATAACGTTTTATAAATAGTTCATAACACTTTTGGAATTCCCTAAGACAGCATTTTGTTTCTAAATATTTTGTAAAGGGGTTTTCAAATCTAATATACTACTAGAGATTCAGCTGCTGCTTTATAAATAATTTTCGGAATTCCTGAATTGAGGCCTCATGTAGGTCGTGTGTAATAACTGGTATACATTTTAGTAAGATGTCTTGCAGACTGAATTTTCAGTCACGAACCCTTCACTTAAAAGCGGCAATGGTAAGCCGGCTGACGGTGAAATCTCTCAAATATTATTAATCTCTTCCCAAAACAGTATCTGCATTACAGTTGATTTAGCGGCAGAGGGACTTTGCGGGTTATCAACCATGTCAAATAACACGGGTCCAACTATATAATTGAGCAAAGTGATTTATGACGGCAGCTAGGTCAGACCCCTGTCGCTGGGGAAGGTATCGGCAACGCTAAGTTCAAAACAACGTCAAAATTATCAGTCACATCTCACGCAACGCTTTTGTTTCGTCGTTCCCTTATTTCGCGCTAAAACTGAAACAAGAGACTGCTGTGGAATCTGATACGGTATAGCTCCGATCAACATAGCTCTAGGCAAAATTCAGAAGGTGCGGAGAAGTTGAAAATTTACAAGATTTCTGGGATATAATTGTGACCCAAGCTCGGAAAATGTTTATGCCACTTCGATTCAGTAAAATAAAATAACTAACTTTTTGCTAAAACGCTTAACAGTCACAAACTCGTATTTATACACTATTGTTAATTGTTTTTGTAGCTTAACGTCCTTTAACCTGGTTATATATCATATCGGACGATGAATGACATTGGTGGAAACGATCCTCAAATGAACTCGGGGTTCATGGAACTTAAAGTTACTCGACATTCGTCTTCTCAGGATAAGGGTAAACCTCGAAAAAAAAAAAAAAAAAAATAGTTTTCCGGGTAACTCACCCTAAGCGAGATTCGAACTCGCAAACTTTTTGATGTGAGACACTCGCTAACCCCACACTACCCAGGCAGGCTTAATTTATCATCTTTCTCATGTCACACAACACAATAACATAAAAATTGCACTACATGCTTGACTTAAATTTCAAATGTTTAACTTGTGTTTGGCATTGAAGTTTTACACTGGGCAATGTGGACTGTTAAAGAATGACAGCATAAATACTTGTTAATAAAAGAGTGTTGCACTTCGGGGAAGAAACATTCAAAATTTTGAAGTACTAAACACTTTTCAAACACCTAAATCAGCATGATTCTCCTCGTTATTCAAGACACAACACTTGCAAACTTGCAACGAATCTGGTGCATGTGACATTAAATGTTTGTCGGTGCTGAACATGCATAAACCCTAAACACACACTTCAGTCATGCATCAGCAAATTAATGTGTACAACAGCAGCAAACCGTTGCAGTGCACCTCGGGCACGTATTTGTATGCAGCAGAGTACGCAACACTGACACAACGTTTTATTACACTCCAAGAATGTAAGGTCCATATATTTACCTGTGCTGAACATGGCAGAGGACCCTGTCGCACCGCATAATAACCTCTGACCGTGCACACCTCCTCACAGACCGTTGCACCGCGACATTACGCTATGGATCCTGGAAGCCAACTGGCTGGCAGCTGACACCTCACTACCGCCCCAAGCGGCAAGGTGAGGAAACAAAGCGCGGTGCCAAGACAATAGGCGTTAAATATTCAACGTTAGAAATAAAAGTCGCATACTGTTCGTTAACTCGGAACGCTTCAAGGAGTTCACGGATTCTTGAGTACAAGGACAAGAAAAGTTGCTCTTATCAAAAATTCAGAGCGTCAAGTTTAATTCATGTTGGCCACTAAAAAAAAAAAAATGATGTGTTCCATTCATATGACTTTCTCTACGTCTCTGCAACAAATTATTGTTAAAAAGCCTATGCTTATATTTACTTTATGCTAATCGAGAAAAATAGTATAAATAGTCTTATTACTTGCTTCCTTGTAAGTAGAAACGAAATAAGGGAGTACCATAGGTTAAAGTGATAGTCAAAAGCTAGTTGCTGTGTGATTGACGTTCCTTTGTTTGTATACACAAATTTTTGATTAAAATATCGTATATTAAATATATTTACCTGACAAACAAAATGTATATCTTGAGTTTTCTGTGAATAGCCTCTGAAGACTACTTTATTGTGGATGAATTTTACGGAATTTTGTATAACAGGCAAACCGTAAGAAATAGACAAAAACTTATTCAACAGAAAATGTAGAACACGTTAAAACACACAATTTTTGTTATAATTTATTTTTCGTTGAGTGGGTAGTTTTTTAAACATTCCTTGTTATTGGCTTCAGCTTTAAAAAACGTATACTTTTCTCATTCGGGAATCTGTCAACTCCTGTCCATACAAACAAAGGAACTTCAGTCACATAGCAACCAGCTTTTGACTAATACTTTAGTCTATGCTACTCCCTTATTTCCCTTCTACTTGCATGTAAACAAATAATATCATTTTTGCTAATTTTTTCTCGATTAGCATGAAGTAAAAAAGAAGCATAAGCTTTTTAACAATAATTTGTTGCAGGGATATAGAGAAAGTCATATGAATGGAACATATCAGATTTTTTTTTTTTTTTTTTTTTTTTTGTATTCTGGGGTTCTAAAACATGTATTTCCGGCGAAATCTCGGTATCAAATTTTTGTGTGCATTACAATACCTTCTCTATAAACTATGAACATAGTACGCGTAGAGAAAGCAACAATCACCATGTTTTCATATTTGCTTACGAATTTTGCAGGGCATGCTTTAACAGTTAAACTGCATTCTATATTATTATGAATCCATCACAGGGAATATTGGATGGTGCGTAAATATGGTTGGCTAAAGGACGGAAACACATAAAAGTAATTAAATCATTCATTTAGCATTTAAATGTACTTAAAACAACCAGCTACCTGAAACCCCAATCGAAAATCGCATGTACACGTTTAAAATAGCTCTTCTTCCATTCCCTTCCAACTCCATATACATTTAAATTGTTGTCCGTAGATTATTATGAATCACGGCAAAAATGCGCTAACAAAAAGAATCTCATTTGTTACGTTTACGAAATTTTCCACTTATTCTGCAACAAACTATTCTTATAAAAACTCTTGTTACTTTCTCTGCAAGTATTATGTACCTAGTATATAGAGGAAGTATTGAATTCCACCCAAAAATCCGATACGGAGATTTCACCGGAAATATACGTTTTGAGGTCCTCTGAGTCCAAAAAATATATTTTTAGAAAAAAGTCCATGTATGTCTGTGGACAGCATAGCGTTAAATACCGAACTGGGTATTTAAGTTTGGTATCTTCTAAGGATGCGACACGAAGATTTTTAAGAAAATCCCGCCACCCTAAACTGCCCTTTACAAGGGAAAATGTTTGAAAATTTTGTTTTTCTCGAAAAACGACTCTAATGGTTTCGATTAAAATATCGTATATTAAAGCTATTTACATCACAAATAAAATATATCTTGAATTCTTTGGAATAGTTTCTGAAGACCTGTTCATTCGGGATGAATTTTGCTGAATATTGCATAAGCGGTAAACCGTAAGAGATACACAAAAACTTACTACACAAACAATGTAGATCTCGTTAAAATACACAATTTATGTCATATGCATTTTTTTTTCTAGAGTTGGTCGTTTCGAGATATTTATTTTTATTGGTTTCAGATGTAAACTACGCATCTTCTCTCTTTGCTTTTTGTGGAAATACAATCAGAACCTGGTATATTCCCTTATTTCCTTTCTGCTTATAAGGAACTAAGTAGTAAGACCATTCGTGTTGTTTATCTCGTTTAGCATGATGCAGATAGAAAAATACTATTTTGTAAGAATAGTTTGTTTGCAGAACAGATACAGAGTCATGTGAATGCAACAAATCAGATTTTTCTATCTACTTCACGTATAAAGACTTGCAAATTTACATACTTTCTCGAAGATACGTGGGTATAAGGTGATATGCTAAAGTAATAGTCAAATATTTTAAGTCCGCTTCTGTAGTGGGATAACGTGTTAACATGTCTCCAGTTCGAATCGCGATTAGGGTGAGTTTTCCTTTTTCTGGGGATTTCCCTTATCCAGAAAAGACGAATGTTGAGTAAACTTTAAACTCCAAAGATCCCGAGTTCATTTGAACATCATTTTATTAACCGTTCGATATGAGCTATCAGGTTAAAGAACGATTAAAAAAAAATCTGATGTGTTCCATTCACATAACTTTCTCTACATCTCTGCAACAAATTATTAAGTAGAAGCGAAATATGGAAGTAACACAGGTTAAAGTGATAGTCAAAAGCTGGTTCCTATGTGACTGAAGTTCCTTTGTTTGTATGAGCAGGAGTTGACAAATTCCTGTATGAGAAAAGTATAAGTTTTTCAAAGCTGAAACTAAAAACAAGGAATATCTTAAAAACGCTCAACTCCTTGAAAAAATGCATATAGCATATAAATTGTGTGTTTTAATGTGCTCTATATTTTATATGTGGTAAGTTTTTGTCTGTCTCTTAAAGTTTAGCAGTTATGCAAAAATCCGTAAAATTCATCCAGAATAAAGTAGACTTCAGAGGCTATTTCCAGAAAATTCAAGATTATAAATTTTATTTGTCAAGTAAATATCTTAAATATACGAGATTTTAATCAAAATCGTCAGAGCCACTTTTAAGAAAATCAAACTTTTCGAAAAAAATTCCATGTAAAGGGTGGTTGGGAATGGGGGGATTTTCTTGAAAATATTCGTGTCGCATCCTTGGAAGATACCAATCTTAAATACCAAGTTTGGTTTTTTCGTTTTTGAGTTATGCTGTCCACAGACACACACACACACACACGGACCTTTTTCTGAAAATGCTTTGTTTGGATTCAGGGGGACCCCAAACATGTTTTTCCGGTAAAATCTCGGTATCGAATTTTTGGGTGCAATACAATACCTTCTCTATACACTGTGTACATAGTAAGTGTAGAGAAAGTAAAAAGACATCTTTCGAGCTAGTCGCTTTGTGGTACAAAGACATTCTTTTTAGCTTTGACAAGGAGAAAGAAAATGATTAATGTGTTTTTCGATAGAGAAACGTATATCTACGTATTTTAAATTGAAAAAAAAAAAAAAGAAGACAACTTGTACCTATGTTTTAATGAGATATATTTTTATGTAATAATATTTTCATCTATTATGGTTTATGCAAAAGTGATCCAGGATAAACATGATTTAAAAGGCTAATACCAGAAAATTGAATATATATGTACATTTAATTTAGTATGAAAATATTCTAAACTCAAATTTTAATCAAAATCATTGGAACCATTTTTGATAAAATCAAAATTTTAAAAAAAATGTTACATATAAATGGTAGTTTGTGGTGGATTTTATTGATAATCTTCGTGTCGAATCCTTACAAAATGTTGGAATTAAATATCAAATTTGTTATTATCAAGTTTTCGTTTTGGAACGTGTTTACAGATGGATGGACGGGCACATGGACACATATGAACCTTTCTCTAAGAATGCTTTTACTTTCTCTATACGCACTATGTACATAGTGTACAGAGAAGGTATTGTATTGCACCCAAAATTCGATACCGAGATTTCACCGGAAATATATGTTTTGAGACCCCCTGAATCCAAAAAAGGAATTTTTAGAAAAATGTCTGTGTGTCTGTGTGTATGCGTGTGTGTATGTAGGCGGCATAGCTCAAAAACGAAAAGACCAAATTTGGTATTTAAGTTTGGTATCTTTCAAGGATGCGACACGAAGATTTTCAAGAAAATCCCACCACCCCAAACTACCCTTTACTTGGAAAAAACCTTCGAAAATTTTGATTTTCTTAAAAATGGCTGTAATGATTTTGATTAAAATCTCGTATATTTAAGATATTTACTTGACAAATAAAATTTATATCTTGAATTTTCTGGGAATAACCTCTGAAGACTGCTCTATTTTGGATGAATTTTACGGATTTCTGCATAAATGCTAAACCGTAAGAGATGGACAAAAATTTAACATAGAGAAAATGTAGAGTACATTAAAACACATAATTTATACTATTTACATTTTTTTCGTGGAGTTGGTTGTTTTTAAGATATTCCTGATTTTTGGTTTCAGGATTGAAAAACATACTTTTCTCATACAGGAATTTGTTATCTCCTGTCCATACAAAGAAATAGAAACTTTAGTCACATAGCAACCAGCTTTTGACTATGACTTTAACCTATAGTACTCCCTTTTTCCCTTCTACTTATATGGAAGCAAGTCATAAGACTATTTCTGCTAATGTTTTCTCAATTAGCATGAAGTAAACAGAAGCCTAAGCTTTCTAACAATAATTTGTTGCAGAGATTAAGAGAAAGTCATGTGAATAGAACACATCCGATTTTTTTTTTGTTTATTGATTCGGGGAACCTCAAAACATATAGTGAAATCTCGGTATCAAATTTCTGAGTGAAATGCAATACTCTATGTACACTGTGCGTGGTTAAGACAATAAAGATATGAGATGTATACAGTGTTATTTCAACCAAACAGCGCAACACTTCTTCCAGAATAATTTTTAATTCACTATTTTTGCGTTCTGTACTACTTACATAGGAGGTATTAGTATTGTATTCCACCTAAAAATTCGAGATTTCACAGGAACGGAAGTTGATGTTTTGAAGACCCCAGAATCCAAATAAGATGCAGTTTGTGTATGTCTTTGTGTAAATACAGCTCGTCCAAGTTTTAGTTACTATGTTAGTAAGGTCACTTCTTTCTGAAAACGAGAGATAAGAGACTGATAACCGTGGGCAAAGTGTGTCCGCTTGTTCCGTTTCTTGTTCTCGTTTGTTTTTGTTTTACACCGCGTATAATGGCCTGGATGGGAGAGGGCAATAAACTGTAGCGAGTTAGCCTGAGAATAAACATATTCCATTATCACTGAAGAACACAAACGTTACTTTAAACTGGGGAGGCATTACTCCATTCAAAATGGAGGCATGTATCATGTAGTTGTTTTTTAATTTATTTAAGGCCACTTTATAACAACAAAGGTCATCAGCGACCACAATATTCTTACATATCAAATTACATACATCATTTAACACAAATATATTACAACTGTGGTCATAAACTTAACTATTTGATTTAAATTTCTTTTAAAAAGCCATTACATACAGTGAAGGTATGCAGACATATGAATGGCGTCTGCTAACCTACAAAAGAAAATGGCAAATAATGTTGTCAAAACGCGTCCAGATTACCAACACCAACAACGTGTTTAGTGGAGATGCGTCTGCAATGGATGTCCAGATTTGTACAATTAACTATTTGAACTTTGGTAACAGTAAAACACAGTACATCCAAATTGGTAAACAATTATAATAGTATCAAACTCAGGTTATAACAATTAAATTACATTATATAAAAGACAACATTTGTGACATCTCCATTAACTTGATAACTTTTCTGCATTCTTCGGTGGTGTTAAAGATGGAATACAGATCACTCTTGAGGTTTAAGTTCCTTCTGTCGTTGAGTAAAGCAGGACACTCGAGGATAAGGTGAGACGTTTCAGTTTCGTGAATATTGCAGAGCGAACAGGTCTTCAGAAGCTATTCCCAAAATCGCGATATACATTTTATTTGTCATGTAAATAACTATAATATAAGGTATTTTAATCAAAATCGTTATAGCCATTTTAAATTTAACGATCTTTTAGTTTTTGAGTTATGCTATCCACTCACACGGACGTTTTTTCTAAACATTTTTTTTGGACTCAGGGGTCTGAAAACATATATTTCCGGTGAAATTTCGGTATCGAATTTTTGGGTGTAATACAAAACCTCCTCTATACACTATGTACATAGTACGTGCAGAGAAAAACAAAAACGAAAACAAAAACCAGATTGGTGAGCCAATACGAACGCGAATGCGGGTCTAAATCATTCCGATCGGTTGTAACTTTTGTTAACTTGGATTTTTAATACCATTTACTATGAAATACACTCACATTTACCTCCTTATTTATTTTTCCAGACTCTGTGGAGGTTACGGAATGATTCTGGTTAAAGAAAACTTTCCCGCCCCAGCCGGGATTTCAACCTGAGATCTCTATACCGAGAAGGCAGAACGCTGACTACGCAACCACAGAGGTAGTCTAAATAGGTTTTATTTCAATAATAGCCCTACAAAAAAAAAAAAAAAAAAAAAACGTATCTAATGAACAAACCTGTTTAAACTGTTTAAAAGAAATGTGGTCTTCATTACTCGCTTTATCGGATAAAAACAATACCACATAATCGCGATCATAATAATTCAAAGTGTCTGGCTGCAGTTTTGGTTGAATATCTAGTAGACTTAATGGTTTAAGTCACGAAGCTCTTTGATTTCATTTTTTTTCTGATATTATCACTACTTTGTGCCTGTCGGTACTTCGAGCTTGTTTTAAGCGCTACTATACACGTAGATTTTGTATTCTAGGGTTAATTTCGTATTAAATCAACCTTCATCCATAAAATACCAGTAACTAAGACTACTTTATATTGTAAAATATTAAACATTTTCAATTAAATCATAGTGATTACATTATTTTTACTTTCTGTCAAAGGGACTCGGATCTTATTCTAAAAACGCTTTTTTCAGACTCCGGAGACCTCAAAACATATATTTCCGGTGAAATCTCGGTATCGAATTTTTAACCCTTTTTTGCCTGCCGTTTTTGCTCGATTTTATCACTCAAACGCTGTAACAAGTTCGCATTATACTCGCCATTGATTACTTTACCTTTTTTGAGATAATCAATGAAAATTATCCCGTGTGCGTCCCAGAAAACTAATGCCATGACCTTGCCTGCAGATGGAACTGTCTTCGCCTTCCTTGGAGCCGATTCTCCCCTTCCAATCCACTGTAAATATCTATAATATACGGTATTTTAATAGAAATCATTAAAGCCATTTAAAAAAAACTCTTTTCCAACATTTTTCCATGTAAAGGGTAGCTTGGGATGGAGGGATTTTGTTGAAAACCTTCATGTCATATCTTTGGAATATTCTAAATTAAATATCAAGTTTGGTACATAACACACACATTCATGGACCTTTTTCTAAAAACGCACTTTTGGAATACAGCGAACCCTAAACATCTATTTGTGGTGAAAACTCGTATCGAATTTCTCTACCTATGTACTAAGTAGATAAAGTAAAATCCTGACTTTTTAATGTTCGCCTAAAAAGTAAGTTCAAGTATCCCATAAGTCAGCTGGAATATTAGATAGTTATGTCATTCAAGCCAGGCTGTAGGATTACATAATTACTTCTTATGTACAACTTGGGTGTGACGCCTCCAAATATTGGAGAGAAAGTTTAATGGCAGAGCTGGACCAGTCCCTTCCAAAAATTTCCCTTCGGAAAATGTTGGATATTTATGTGTGTATAGGTAGTTCATATTTTCCAACTAAAGCAGGTTATTAATGACTCCTAACCTAATTAGGGGTAGCCTGGCTCCTCCAAGCGGTCCTTGATCATAGCCGGTATAGCAATTAAGAGTTTCCGATACTTCCTTCCCAATACGCCAACATCCATATAGTCATGTGGGGTCTGGTGCTAACGCGTTCCATTATCCCCACCATCCTCCTTTTAAAATGGAATTCTGTATATACACACGTGCATATGCACAACTTTCCTAAGTATTAAAATCGTTATCTCTCAACATCCCATTCGAACCATTATAACTGCGACCTACATCGTCGGTATTTCCGTCCATGCACTCGGAGAGGATCTTGAAATGTCTGAGGATTTCAGGACCTCTGCATTAAAGTCTAAACGGTTGCTTAAGAATAATCTCATATAATAGTATCTATCTGTAGATGAGAATTTAAGTGATTATTAAAACGCTAATAGAATGGCCGAGATTAGGCAATTACAACCAATTGCAATCGTCTGACTGGAGCGATATTGTCGAAACATTTTAAAGCAGTTGATGTTCATTTTTTTGAAATCTTGACATTCACCTGACATTCGATTGTTTAATTCAGGAAGTAGTGAAGAAAGAAAAAAATCTGTAAATAAATATGATCAAATGCGTGATCTACTATTTGAGAACTAATGTACTACAATCATAATCTGATAAAAGAACTTGATTAATTCGAACATTTTAATTCGAAATTGTGAATAATTCGAGCTTTTAGCGTGGTCCCTCGTCATTACTATACTAAGCAATGTTAAAAAGCTTTCTGTAAATCGATATTTTTTTTTTTTTACATAATTCGATGTAATATTCAAAGAGAGTGAGTGAAAAATGTATAGGTTAGTCAAACTTGGATAAATTCCGGGAGTTGTGTCGTATTGTGGTACCATTCCTTTCTTTGCTAAACTCCAGGAAATGCATCATATTCTAGTACTAAATTCCTCTCCTGCTGGTAAGGAATATGGGTTACTCAAGCTTCTTTGTGCAATTCTAGGAATTTGATGCCAGCCAAAACACTTGTTTTCATTGTGAACAATGCGCACCTTTCCAGTTTGTCTACCTGCGATCACATGTTGGCCTACGTTTGCAGCAAATAACTTTCCGTGCAGTAAAGGGAGCATTTTTAATCAGTATACATAGTTATATCAAAATCATAAGTGTGTGTTTAAATAGTGAACTGAGCCAAAAATGGCTCTCTTCAAAACCAGACGAGTAAATTACAAAACTCTTACTTTCGCTGAAAAGATAGCAACCATTCGCGAAGTGGAAAAAGGTTTAAAAAAAGTGTGACATCGCAAGAGACTTTGGAATCCCTCAAAAATAAAGATAACATTTTGAACAGTGCTGTTACAGACAGTGACGAAAGTAAAAAAAGAGCAAAAGGGCTGAAAATCCTGAGGTCGAATAGTGCGTTAAAAAGTGGTTCAAGCAGGCACGGGATAAAAAATTCTAGCAAGTGGAGTAAATAAGTTTTAACATTACAAAACTGTAAGTACACACTCTAATGTGTTCCTTCCTATAATTTTATTTAATTTAGACCCGTTATAATTAAAAGAATTTTTAAAAACTCAGGCTTTTGTAATTCGAAATCTTGAAATATTCGACTTTTTTCTTGGTCCCTTCAACTTCGGATTAGTCAAGTGCGACTGTATTATAAATAATAATTGATAGTCTATTTCGAATTGTTCTATCAAATTCAACTCGTGTTTTCATCTCTTAGGACAATTCATTTGTGGCATCACTTATGACAATACCTTTATAATCAATGTTTTTATAAGAATTATAATGTTTTGAATTTTGTGCATATTACTGTGTATGTGTGTGTGTTTTATACATAAATTAAAATGCTGTATACTTAGACATGCACGAATGTGTCAGATTCTTTTTTTAGTATTTAGCAATGACACAAGCTTTGTAAAGCCGGATGCAATGACATTTTGAACGGTTTTAATTTAATTAATACATAATTGTAAATTGTGCAATTTTGCATTATAAATACTGTAACATATTTGTAAATATGTATTGTTAATTGTGACATTTATGCACTTAGGAGTGTACATAATACAATAAACATATTTTAGTGTTATATAATTACTAGTAGTATCTAATTATTGTGTCGATAATTCAGAAAACTATCATCTGATATTTCACCAGTGTTACATAATGAAATGGTATTTATTTATACATTTTAACAGTACTGTTTATACTCTTTGTTTATATCTGCATGCAAATAAGGAAGTATATGCTTTTATAGAGCATATTAAGTATTGAAGTATAGGCCTCAAATGCCATATGGTGTGATTATATGTCTATTCTGGTGTTTTTATAACTCGTGCTTTTAGCATTTTTTTTTCGTAGTATATAAACATATGTGTACAAGTATATGCCTTGACATGTTCTATATTCCGTGGTTTGCTGGCCAAAACGAACCTACAGAATGCTATCTAATCTAATCGAATATTCCCTATGAACCACTAACCCCTTTGTTTTACTAATCCGCGAGATGGCTCCGTGGTAACAGGTGAGCTCGAATTCGGAACCTCCCGCATTCGTTTCCTTCACTTTAAGGTGGCCAATTTTTCAGCATGAAAATAAGAGATAAAAATTTGACAAGAAAAACAAAATTTTACACACTAAAGACAATAGTAGAAAGCATTTTAACATATGGTTGCCCTCCGTGGTGTAGTGGTTACAATACTAGCCTCTAAAACCCAAGATTGCAGGTTCAAACCTGACGGAAGGTGATGGGAATTTCGAACACAGAAATCCTTAGCATGGCCTCCTTCGAAAGACAAGTAAAACCGGTGTTCTTTGTAATATTTATTTTCACGTTAAGGAACTCCATACTTAAAAGAAGGTTCCTAGACAAAAGTTCACCACTTCACGTCCGCAAGTCGCGATTTCGTCCTACAGTGTCATCTGTGAGCGATTCCTCGTCACCATGGCACAAAGGGGGGAGCTCATGGACTAGAAATTCAAATCGATCAAGAAAACATAGTAACGATGTCCTATGCATCGTTACTTTAGAAACTACAGAAATTTAAACTTACGGGGAGGAGCTCGACTATAAATGAAAAGAAATGAAGAAAGAAAAGAAACAAAAAAGAAGTTGACGACAGAAATGGGCATGAGAATACCAAGAATTCAAATATTAGGAATGCTTAAGTAAGATTGGAAATGGATGCAGAAGAGACGGCAATAAAATAGACCAGAAACAAGAACTTTAAAATGGTATGGACACGTAAAGAGAACGAAGGAAGTTATTATCTGGAAAACTCCTGGAAGGGGGGGGGGGACAGCAGGAAGGGCACGCTTGACGTAATAAAGCCATGCAGAGAAGACGGCTAAAAGAAGGACAATGGCATAATCGAACAAGTTCAGAAATACAACGGGAAGTAAAGGCAACCACTGAAAAGTGGAAAGCCTGTATTACATATAATATATGGTATTTGAAATAAAAGTATATTAATTTAAACTATACGTCACCGAAGCTCTTAATATAATTTTAAATGTTCAAACTTATTGGTTTTGTGCAAATACTGACTACAATTGCTATTTGAATGTTTATCTATTAGATTAAACTGACACAGTTAAAAACAGTTGCTGCAATGTCTTTGATTTTCTTAGATTATATTTGCAGTAGCCTTGATTTCTGTGCAAACTGCAAACACATTACAGTAATGTTGACAATTGCCATTATTTCATTTAATTAATTATAGGCTACTTTGATTTCTTTGATCTGCTCATTTATTGTTCATCGTTGAGAAATCTCTGTGTGAGAATTTGAGCCTGAAAGCGTAGGTATGTCGAACATTGTTACAACCGTTTGAATAGGTATCGATTGTTCGCCCATCAAAGAGTAAGGTATTTGGTCCAGGGTTAGAAATTCGACACAATGATGGTGTTGTGAGAATCAGTGGGATTAAGAGTGAATCATTTATAAAACGACCGATGTTAGGTAAAATTAAATTTCGCGATTTTAAACTTATACGTACTAAACAATTAAGAGAAAAATGTAACCATATGGGCGTATTTGAATCAAAAATAGATATTTAAATTCGGTGATTCCCGGGAAATACGGGTGAATTGGTCACCCTATGTCACTTTGATCTAGAGTTTTTCGTGATTTTCCCTAGTCGTTAAGCGCATACTGGAGTGCTTTTTTCATGTACTGTATTTCACAAAGGTAAATGCAGTATACTCCCGATTATTCGTGTGCGGATTATCCGTGCATCCCCCCTCCAAAAAAAAATTGTCTTAATGTCGATCACTTTCTTTTTCTTTCGTTTCTCTGCTATCTCTTTTACATTTTTTTAACTTGCTTCGTTGACACTTCCATGCTGTTTAACACCAGAAAAGCTGAATTTGTTTTTAATTTACACGGAACAGGGAGGCCGATTACAATAGAAACGGTACTCTGTTCTCACGCGGTGATCGTTTAAACAATGGAAATGACACTTATTGCTGTTTCATAAAAAAAACAATACCTTTGCACAGAAGAGAATAAAACTTTTGAACAGAGAATACATGTTGAAATATGCTTTTAAACATAATTTTATATTTATAAATGCATTTTAAAACCATTATTCGTTCCTTCTCCCGGATCATCAACTCCATTGCACAGCTCACTAAGAGCCTTAGCCTACCGCCCGGCCGCTGCGTCCCCCATCTCGGTCCATGACAGACGTCATGAATGGGGTGCAGTGAGACGTGGTCAGCGCTTCGAAACCCCCCCCCCCTCCGGCCAGTTAATGGAGCCGCTACTTCTCCATCAAGTAGCTCCTCAATTGGCACCCAGGGACCTCACGAGGCTGAGTGCACCCCGGGCCAGGTCTCCCAGCGGGGGAAATATCCCCACGCCGGTACTGGAAATCGAACCCAGGTCTCCCGATTGGCAAGCAGCAACGCTACCACCGCGCTAAGCAGACGACCATGCTGTACTCAGTATCTGTCTGGCCAAGGGGACATCTAACTCTCAGGGGTTCTTGCATATAAGATAGGAGAATGAGTTTCCATAAAATTTCTTTCCTGTTCCTATCACCTCGCAGTTTTGGAAACCAATATCTCAGTAATCATTGTAAACTAACGGGAAAATGTTCAAATCCAACTTCAACTCACTCGCAAAAAAAGTGTTCTTATTGTGTTTCGATTAAGTAGTGGACCAGAAGGAAAACGCTTTTACTGTTGGGTGCTTTGCTTATAAACGTATGTTTAATCAGCAACAGCGATGTCTACGATTAGACAAGCTGAAGTCGTTAAAGCGTTCACTGGCGAATATCAGAAAAGCCGGAAGGTGGATCGAATTTCCTGTGACGCCTGCTTTTCTTTTATTCTTTTTCATTTTTAAAGAGAACATCGTTATTTATATAACCTGCACAAAGTATAAATTTGACAGATTAATGGAACGTTTTTCTCATAAAACTCCTCCTTTAGAGCAGCAAATTATATAGCTAGTTTTATGCAATATTTCCCGCCGTGTTACGAACTCTGCATTGCGGTTCAAAGTTGGAGAAGCTTGAGGATTACTTTTACTCGCTACCGTAACTAGAAAAATAATAAGGGAGGGTGTTATGTATACGAATCCGTTTTTAATTTCTCTACACGTGCTATGTACATAGTGTATAAAGAACGTATTTTATTCTACCCAAAAATTCGATACCGAGATTTCACTTGAAATATATGTTTTAAGGTCCCATGATCTAAAAATAGGAATTCTTAGGAAAAGGTGCGTGTGTGTGTGTGCATGCCTGTGGACAGCATGGCTCAAAAAGACCATCAAATTTCAACCTTGATATTTAAGTTAGCATCTTCCAAGGATGCGACACGAATCTTTTCAAGAAAATCCCCCACCCCAAACTAACCTTTACATGGAAAATTTTTTGAAAATTTTGTTTTTCTCAAAAAATGGCTCTAACGATTTTGATTAAAATAACGTATATTATAGATTTTGACTTTATTAAAAATGCCTCTAACGATTTTGATTAAAATCTCTTATATTTAAGATATTTACATGCCAAATAAACTGTAAATATTGAATTTACTGGGAATAGCCTCTAAGGACCTCTTTATTCTGGATAAGTTTTCTTCAATTTCGCATAACTAGTAAAAACTTACTAGAGATAGACAAAGCCTTACTACACAAAAAATGGAGATCACGATAAAACATACGATTTATGTTATACACATTTTTTTCGTGGATTTGGCCGTTTTCAAGATATTCCTTGTTATTGATTTCAGTTTTAAAATACTTAAAACTTTTCTCATACGGGAACTTTAAAAAGGGTTGCAATCCCATAGCAACCACATTTTAAAATATATGACTGTCGGTTTAGCCTAGTGTATTCCCTTATTTCCCTTCTGATTTTAAAGGAAATAAGTAATAAGACTGTTTCTGCTAATGTTTTAGCATTAAATAGATAGAACAACAAGCGTATTAACAATAATTTGTTACAGAGATGTAGAGAAAGGCATGTGAATGGAGCACATGATTTTTTATAGTGTTTAACGCCCGCTTTTACTGCTAAGGCACCGCAGGCATGGAATAAAGATGGAGTACCGGTGGAATGTGATGGCGGGAGAAACCGGAGAACTCGGAGAAAACCCGCCCCTACGCCACTTTGTCTACCACAAATTCCACATGCGGTCTCTTGGGATTGACCCCGGGTCTCTAGGTGAGAATCGAGTAGTCTAACCACTCTGCTACGGAGCGGCCATATTCTCCTGTATCCTCTCTTTTCTTGATTGAATTCCATACATTCTCGCAGTGTTATGAGGAACAGTATATAGGGAAGGCTCTGTGGGTGAGTGGTTAGACCGCTCGCCTCCTACCTAGGCGATCCCAAGCGCCCGCATGTGGGATTCGTGGTGGACGAGGCGGCGTCTGGGCGGTTCTGGTTTCCCCGCCAGTCATTCCACCAATTGCTCCATCATCATCTTTCCAATCATCAATTTGGCTTACACTTCGTATCGTACGGGCTGACCCCTAACAGATACTTCATTCTGTGGTTTCGTACCGTAGGCTCCCCGACAGGCTTCTGACCCCTTCGCACTGGCTTGTAAGTCCTAGGGAGGTGTCAGTCCTACGAATACGGGGAAGGTAGGCCGATTACGAATCGAAATGTTGGACAAGAACTTCGTGGTAGAAGAAAATCGGCAGGAGAGAGCACGAAAAAAAATACTGACGTGTTCCGGTGAAATCTCGGTATCGAGATTCTCTATGCACTATGTACGTATATAGTACGTGTAGAGAAAATAAAAACGCATTATTCATGCTACTCGAGATCATAACAGAAAAGTCTTAGTCCTACCTTGCAGGAGGTAAATCGCTAAAGAGATATTCAGTTATTTTAAAGGCTGGTCCCTATGTGATGGTATTGTAGTTCTGTTTTCCAAGAGGGCAAAAATAATGACTTCCAATTTGAGAAAAGTATATATATGTTTATATATCCATATATACATATGTATGTATATATTGAAACATTGAAACCAGTAAAAAGGACTATACCGGAAATGGTTAATTCCATACAAACAATGTATTTATTATAAATTCTGTGCTTTGACGAGATCTAAATTTTTGTATAATAAGACTTTGTCTACATTTAGGAGAAATTTATCCTTGCAGAACACTAAAATATATACCAAGTTTGGTTTTTAACTGTTAAAAATGTTTTTTTCGGACTCTGGGAACCTCAAAACATATATTCCGGTGAAATCACAACATAACATTTTTGGGTGGAATACAATAGGTACATTGTATGTACATACGTGCTAGAGAGAATAAAATACATTGTTAAAGCCGTTTGTACTAATGTTTATTTTGATTGGCATGAAGTACATAGAAGAATAAGCTTTTGTAAGACTAATTTGTTGGAGAATAAATATAGAAAGTCATGAGAATGGAACACGTCAGACTTTTTTTTGTGTGCTCGAATGTCCAATTTCCTTGCAGTATAAATGGCAGTGAAAGCAATATCTGGTAGAGAGTGGATAAATATAAGCGGCTGTGCCATTCCGTCTGCTGTTTTATTTAGTTCGTCGAATTTATCAAGTGCTGGACAGCTACTGTCCACTGTCGCAGTGCTTCTTTTAGCTATTGTATTGATCAGTGACATGTAAGCGAGCCAGAATTAAACACAGGGATTTAAATACCTAGTTTGTCTTTCAAACCTGTAACCAGGACCACATCCATGAGATAATTAAGTAAAAATCTGATGTGCTCCATTCTCGTGACTTCTCTACATCTCTGCAACAAATTATTGTTAAAAAGCTTTTAGCTACCTTTTGGTTCATGCTAATCGAGAAAAAATTAGCAGACTGCTAAAGTGATAGTCAAAAGCTGGTTTCTATGCGATTGAAGTTTCTTTGTTTCTATGGACAGGAGTTGACAATTTCCGTATGAGAAAAGTAAGTTTTTTAAAAGCTGAAACCAATAACAAGAAATATCTTAAAGACGATCAACTCCACGAAAAAAAAAGTATGTTATATAAATTGCGTGTTTTAACGAGTTCTATATTTTTAGGTAACTTTTCTTCTATCTCTTACGGTTTGCCAGATATCAAAATTTCGTAAAATTCATCCAGAATAAAGTACTCTTCAGAGGCTATTCCCAGAAAATTCAAGATACACATTTTATTTGTCAGGTAAATATCTTTAATATAGGTACGATGTTTTAATCAAACTCGTTAGAGTTACTTATTAGAAAATCAAACTTTTCGAAAAAAGTTCCATGTAAAGGGTAGTCGTGGGTGCAGGGATTTTCTTGAAAATGTTCGTGTCGCATCCTTGGAAGATACCAAACTTAAATACCAAGTTTGGTATTCAACGGTCTTTTCGGTTTTGAGCTATGCTGCCCACAGACACACACACACATACATACACACACAGAGAAACACACGGACATTTTTCTAAAATGCTTTTTTTGGATTCAGGGGGACCCAAGACATGTATTTCCGGTGAAATCTAGGTATCGAATGTATGGGTGCATTGCAATACCTTCTCTATGCACCATATGCATAATCGGTATAGAGAAAGTAAAAATTAGCAGAAATAGTCTTATTACTTGCTTCTTTATGTAAGTAGAAGCGAAATAAGGGAGATAAGTGATTAAAGGGGAGATTAAAGTGATTGTCAAAAGCTTGTTGATATGTGACTGAAGTTCCTTTGTTTGTAAGGACACGAGTTGACAAATTTCTGTATGAGAAGAGTATAAGTTTTTTAAATCTGAAACCAAAAACAAGGAATATCTCAAAAACGATCAACCCCATGAAAAAAAGTATATATAACATAAATTGTGTGTTTTAATGTACTCTACATTTTTGTGTATTAAGTTATTGTCCATCTCTTACGGTTTAGCAGTTATACAACATTCCGTAAAATTCATCCAGAATAAATAGTCTTCAGTCAAGATATTCATATTGTCAGTTAAATATCTTTAATATACGATATTTTAATCAAAATCGTTAGAGCCATTTTTAAGAAAATCGTTATTGACTTCAGCTTTAAAAAACATACTTTACCCAAACGGGAATTTGTCAACTCCTGTCCATAGAAACAAAGGAACTTCAGTCACATAGCAACCAGCTTTTGACTAATACTTCAGCCTATGTTACTCCCTTATTTCCTTTTTACTTACAAGGAAGCAATAAGACTATTTTTGCTATTTTTTTCTCGCGAAGGAAAAAGAAGCACATGCTTTTTAACAATAATTTGCTGCAGAGATGTAGACAAAGTCATGTGAATGGAACACAGATTTTTTTTATTATTGTTTTATTTATATAGCCTCCTTTAACATCTAAGGTCATATCGGGGGCTTTGCATTAGGAACAACTCGTTATCTGTAGGTTCTTTACGTTGGGTTTAAATCGTTTTATTTTCCTTAAACACACACAAACACTCTCACATACGTACTTCCAGACTCTGTGGAGGATAGGGAATGCTTCTGGTTAAAGAAAAATTCCCCGTCCCAAGCCGGGAATGAAACCTAGGACCTCCGGGTGAGAAGGCTTCAAAATAGTTCCCTTCTGCAGTGACACAGTCTTCCGCCGCCATACCTCTTGTGGCCTTTTCGCATGTATAGTCATTTCCCTTCTGCTTACAAGAAAGCAAGTAATAAGACCATTTTGCTAATGTTTATATGGATTAACATTAAGTAGATAGAAGAATAAGCTTTTTAACAATAATTTGTTACAGAAAGGTAGAGAAAATCATGTGAATGGAACACATCTACAGACACACATGCATATAGTTTCAGACCCTCACAGGACCTTTTTCTAAAGTCCTTCATGGTTTCAGGGGATCTCAAAACAAGTTTTCCAGGGAAATTCGGTATGGAATTTTTTGTTGGAATACAACACATTCTCTGCCTACTATGTATACAGTAATTATAGATTTGAAGCTTTCTAGGTGTTGGTTATTATAGATGATTTTACGGGATAGCAACCGAACCTGTAGTAGTTGGTATAAAAAGACAAAAAGTCTGAAGTCTGACTTTCTCTACATCGTTGTAACACATTATTATTGTTATTATTATTATTATTATTAAAAACCATATTGTTATATCTGCTTTATGATAATCGAAATAAACATTAGCAGAAACTGTCTTGCTTCCTTGTAAGTAGAAGGAAAATAAGGGAATACACTAGGCTTAAATGAATGTTAAATCCTTAGAAACTGGTTGCCATGTGGTTGAAATCCGCTTCTAAGCAGGGCCAGCAGTTTACAACTTTCCGTGTAGGCAAAGTTTAAGTATTTTAAATCTGAAACAAATAACAAAGAATATCTCAGAAATGGTTAATTCCACGAAAAAGGTATATGACAAGGTACGTGTTTTATTGTAATCTACACTTTTTGTGTAGTAAGTTTCTGTCTATCTCTCACGGTTTACCAGTTATGCAAAATTCAGCAAAATTCAATCAGAATTTGTAGGCTATTCCTAGAAAATTCAAGATATAAATTTTATCTGCCATTTAAATATATTTAATATAAGGCATTTTAACCAAAATCGTTACAGCCATTTTTGAGAAAATCAAAATTTTCGAAATTTTTTCCATGTAAAGGGTACTTGGAAGGAGGAGATTTTTCTCAAAATCTTGGTGTCGCATCCCTAGAAGATACTAAAGTTAAATGCCTAGTTTGGTATTTTACCTACTTTTCGATTTTGATTTATCGTATTCACAGACACACAGATACACACGAACCTTTTTCCAAAAATCTGATGTGTTCCATTAACATGACATTCTCTACATCTCTGCAACAAATTATTGTTAAAAACCTTATGCTTATATTTACTTCATGCGAATTGAGAAAAATTATAAGAATTCGTCTTATTACTTGCTTCCTTGTAAGCAGAAGCGAAATAAGGGGTACCATAGGTTAAAGTGATAGTCAAAAGTGGTTGCTATGTGACTGAAGTTCCTTTGTTTGTATGGACAGGAGTTGATAAGTTTTTTAAAGTTGGAACCAATAACAAGGAATATCTCAAAAACGATCAACTCCACACAAAAAGTGTGTATGACATAAATTGTGTGTTTTATTGTGATCCACATTTTTTGTGTATTAAATTTTTGTCTACCTCTTACGGTTTACCAGTTATGCAAAATCAATAAAAATCATCCAGAATAAAGAAGTCTTAATAGGCTATTCCAGAAAATTCAAGGTATACATTTTATTTGGCATGTAAATATCTTAAATATAAACGATTTTAATCAAAATTGTTTGAGTCAATATTTTCGAAAATGTTTCAATGTAAAGGGTGGTTTGTGGTGGGACATTTGGTGTCGGGTCCTTGGAAGATACTGAACTTAAATACCAAGTTTAGTATTTAACGGACTTTTCGATTTTGAGCTAGCTGCCCACAGACACACACGGACATTTTTCTAAAAATGCTTTATTTTATTGATTCAGGGGGTCTCAAAACATATATTTCCGATGAAATCTCGGTATCGAATTTTTGGTGGAATGCATTACTTTCTCTATACACCATGTACATAGTACGTGTAGAGAAAGTAAAAATATTCAACGCGGATTTTTAGAGTTTGCGAAAAGTATTATATAAAATGAAATTTATATTTGTAAGGAATTGAAGGGGAGGGAAATTTCTGATGGAGCTTCCAGACGTTGCTGTAGCGAAGTAATCGCGTTTCTAAGAGAAGCCGAAAAAGTTAAATGCTTCCGGTACCCTATTATTTATTTAATTGAAACATGGTTTAACATAAATCATAGTAAGACCAACTTGAGTCAAAACTTATTCCAATGAACAATGGGGAAGACTTGTAAGTGAAACGCGCGACATAATGCAGCACTTCCTTGTTAATGAAACGACAAAACGAACGTTGCTCAAGTGTTATAAAACTGCAGCTGACGTATAGCTCAGGGAATTGGCTCTAAGTAGGTCAGAATAAAACAAAAACTGTGACAGTCGAGATAAGATCCCTAAGTCAGTATCCGGCTACACGCAAACCAGGTACGCTGTCAGGAAGGAACGAACTTTTTAGACAGACAAGGAAAAATTTTCCACGGCGATGTCCAGGGTCAGACCAGCAATATTTTTTGGATAAGACTACAAAGAGACGGTGTCACGGTGGTTCCCACAAATACCATTGTTCGGAAGAAATACACAGCACATTAATATTTTATATAACGCGTAGAACTTTCTCAGTACATTATCATTTAATATTAAATATAGGTATAAATTCTTCATAAAGATTTCATTTTTATCGATTTCTAACTACAAGGCAGAAAATATTTTGTGTTGGTAGTTATTTTAAGAATAAAAATATGTGTTCTCTTCATATGACGTCCTCTACATATTCTGCTACATCCCATAGGCGGGATTTGAACCACAGATCTCCCAGTCTCTAGCCAGTTGCTCTAACACTGAGCTACCATGGCAACATGCTGGCATGACATTGAATTTCTCAACTGACTCGCATGTTTCCCGGTAAACCACAAGGTAATCTCAAATTATTTTGAGAAGACAACTCCAAAGGCGACTTACAATGGTGCAAGTACTTTAAGTCCAGGATTCATAGAATAACCAAGGATCCCGGCTGTGTCATTGCATTTTTCAGTCTGACTCTACTTATCCAACTCCTGTCCTACACACGGTTTGTGTGAAAAAATAATTAAACCAATATTCTTACAAAAGTTTATTCTTCTATCTACTTCATGCTATCGAGATAAACATTAACAGAAATGGTCTTATTACTTGCTTTCTTGTAAGCAAAAATGAGAATAACAGAATATACTAGGCTAAAGTGATAGAGAAATATTTTAGAAGCTGTGGTTGAAATACCTTTCTTTGCATTGCCAGGTTTGATCAATTTCCGAATGAGAAAAGTTTTTAAAATGTATGACATACATTGTGTCTTTAAATGATATCTACATTTTTTGTATAGTAAGCTTTTGTCTATTTCTTAAGGTTTCCCAGTTATGCAAAATTCAGCAAAATTCGTCCAGAGTAAAGAGGTCTTCAGAAGTTATTCCAGAAAATTCAAGACATACATTTTATTTGTCATGTAAATATTTTTAATATACAATAGTTTAACCAAAATGTTAAAGCCATTTTTGAGGTAGTAAAAACTTTCAGAATGTTAAAGGGTATTTTGGAATGGGGGGAATTTTCCTCAAAATCTACGTGTTGCATCCTTAAAGGATACTAACTTAAATATCAAGTTTGGTATTTTACCGACGTTTCGTTTTTTAGCTATTATGTTCTAAGACTCACGGACACACACATACACACACTGACCTTTTTCTGCAAATACTTTTTTTTTTATACAGGACACCTTAAAACGTGCAATTCCGGTGAAATTTCGGTACCTAATTTTTGGGTGGGCCCAATATCTTCGCTACCTACTACTATGTAAAGAAAGTAAAAATAAATATTTCTCAATTATGACTAAAAACCTTTTAATCTCGAAAATACGAAACATTCTCCAAAATTCGCGAAAAAGAAGCTTATACATTATTTCTAATTTATTTTAAATACTTGTAAATCATTTTGTTTTTTAATTCAAAAACTTTCTCAATTATCGCTAAAAACAGAAAATCTTACCTCTGTACAGAGGTAATAATTGCAGTTATTGTGTACGCAGAGTTAATAGAAAACTAATATTAATGAACCAAATTGATGTGTGACAGCCATAGATATATAGGAACCAAAAAAAAAAAAAAAAGAAAAGACATTAACACAACAAAAATTGTCTAATATGATCAATAATAATAACTCGAGACAAACCAAATTATACGTCCAGGTGGCCTGAAAAGTTCTCGGCCTGATAATGATAAGTTGATAATAACTATTTATACTATCAAACAAGTTTTATTACTTTCTCTACACGTACTATGTACATAGTGTATAGAGAAGCTATTGTAATGCACCCTAAAATTCGATACCGAGATTTCACCGGCAATACATGTTTTGGGTCCCCCTGATTGAAAATTTTTTTTTAGAAAAAGGTCCGTGTGTGTCTGTGGACAGCATAACTAAAAACCGAAAAGACCGTTAAATACCAAACTTGGTATTGAAAGTTTGGTATCTTTCAAGGATGCGACACGAAGATTTTCAAGAAAATCCTCCACCTTAAACTTCCCTTTACATGAAACATTTTTCGAAAATTTTGATTTTCTCAAAAATGGCTATAACGATTTTGATTAAAATGTCTTATGTTTAAGATATTTTTATGATTAGCGAAATGTATATCTTGAATTTTCCGGGAATAGCATCTGAAGACCTATTCATTCTGGATGACTTTTATTATAAATGTAAACCGTAAAAGATATACAAAGTCTTGTTACACAAAAATGTAGATCTCATTAAAAACACGCAATTTATGTCATATTTTTTTAGATACTGCGTTCGAGATATTTCGGGTATTGGTTTCAATTTTAGCCACTTAAACTTTTCACAAACGGGAAGACATTTTTACTTTCTCTAGCCCCATATGTACAATGTACATAGATATAGAGAAGGTATTGTAATGCACCCAAAAATTCGATACCGAGATTTCACCGAAAATATATGTTTTGGGGTCCCCAGAGTTCGAAAAAAACATTTTTAAAAAAAGGTCCGTGTGTGTCTGTCTGTGTGTGCGTCTGTGGACAGCATAGCCCCAAAACAAAAAAACCGTTAAATACCAAATTTGGTATTTAGGTTTAGTATCTTCCAATGATGCAACACGAAGATTAAAAAAAATCCCCCCACCCCAAACTACCCTTTACATGGAAAAAATTTCAACAATTTTGGTTTTCTTAAAAATGGCTCTAACGATTTTGATTAAAATCATGTAAATTAAAGCTACGAGCTCGTATTTATGTCCAAAATAAAATATACATCTCGACCTTTTTGGGAATAGCCTCTGAAGACCTCTTTATTCTGGATGAATTTGGCTGGATTTTGCTTAACTGTTAAACCGTAAGAGACAGGAAAAAAAAAAAAAACAAAAAAAAAACGTATTACACAAAAAATGCACCTCATGACAAAACACACAATTTTTGTCCTTTACGTTTTTGTTGTGGAGGTAACCGTTTTCGAGATATTGCTTGTTATTGGTTTCAATTGTGAAGTACTTAAACTTTTCTCACACAGGAAGTGTCTGTTTTTCTTTTGTTCTACTCCAGGTCAAGCAAAGAAGTGATTTTCAATGACAATCGCATAACGATAGCTTTTAAAACATTTGACAATCAGTTTAGCATAGTGCATTCCCTTATTCCCTTCTACTTATAAGGAACTAAGTAATAACATTCTGCTAACATTTATCTTGATTAGCATTGTGTACAAAGAAGAATAATCTTTTGTAGGAGTTTTGTAGAGCAGATAGAGAAAGTCATGTGAGTGTAACACATCAGATTTTTCTTCTCGTTTCTCGTTTGTTTATTCCTGGCAAGGAAAGAGATTGGAATTTCAATTGTTTCACATAGCGACCGGCTTTTATAGGACGATACTATCGCCTTGTATTTTCTTATTTCCCTTCTACTTACAAGGAAGCTAGTAATAAGACTAGTTGTACTTATGTTTATCTTGATTAGCATGATGTAGATAACATATTAATGTTTTGAATAAAAGGTTTGTTTACCAAACAGCTAGAGAACATCATGTGAATAGAACACTTTAGACTTTTTCCCTTTTACTTACGAGGAACTAAGTAATAAGGACAATTTCTGCTAAAGTTTATCTCGATTATCATGAAATAGAGAGAGGAATAAGTTTTTTAACAATAATTTTGTATAGAGATGATGACGAAGTCATGTGAATGGAACACATCAGTTTTTTTTTTAGTTTTTTTATAAACATAATCTCCTCTAATATTAGTACATTTCATCCAGTGGCGTTCTAATGGCATCATTCTCCCTATATCGTATCCTCTGGAAATGCTGCAAAGTATCCATCTACAGCCGCAGTGGCTTCTTGATTGGACGAAAAGCACCTATCAGAGGAATTTCTTCAGTTGGAAACTCGAGGAAGCCAAATCTAGCAAACAGGATGGATGTTCCCACACTTCATAGATCTGTCAATCTCACCACTGCCAACATATTTTTGTAGGCAGGTGCACTGTCCTGACGGAAAACTATTACTTTCTCTTCACGTACTATGTGCATAATGTATAGAGAAGGTATTTATTGCACCCAAACATTCGATACCAAGATTTCACCGGAAATGTGTTTTGAGACCCTCTGAGTCCAAAAAAAGCATTTCTAGAAAAACGCCCGTGTGTGACTGTCAGTCTGTCTCACTGTGTGTGTGTTTGTGCGTGGGGGTGGGGCAGCATAGCTCAAAAACGAAAAGTCCGTTAAATACCAAAAACTGTATTTAAGTTCAGTGTCTTCCAAGATAAGACACGGAGATTTTCAAGAAAATCCCCCAACTCCAACTACCCTTTGCACGGAACAATATTAGAAAATTTTCTCAAAAATGGCTCTAACAATTTTGATTAAAATATCATATGTTAAAGATTTTCACATGATAAATAAAATATATATCTTGAATTTTCTCGGAATAGCCTCTGAAGACATCTATTCCGGATGAATTTTACGGAATTTTGTATAACTGGTAAATCGTAAGAGATAAGACAAGCACTTCCTGCATAGAAAATGTAGATATCATTAAAACATATAATTTATATTATATACATTTTTTTCGTGGAGTTGATCTTTTTTAAGATACTTCTTGTTATTGGTTTCAGCTTTAAAATAATTTTCTCATACGGGAATTTGTCAACTTCAGTCCATTCAAACAAAGGAACCATTTCTGCCATTTTTTTTCGATTAGTATGAAGTAACTAGAATAATAAAAACTTTAACAATAATTTGTAGCAGATATGTAGAGAAGGTTATGTGAATGTAACGCATCAGATTTCTTTTCTTCTATTTTGTTTTCGTTTTTCTTTCGTTAGAAATTGATTCTTCAGCTATAGTTTCTTTTTCCTGTTTCAAGATAGTGCAATCGAAATTTTCCTTTTGCATCCCAAAACAACGACGTGGTGATTTTCCTGCCAATGGCACTGTCCTCGTTTTCTTTGGAGCTGAAGAACCAGCTTCTGTTCACTCCACAGATTGCTGTTTGGATTCGGGTGTGTTGTGGCGAATCAATGCTTCATCTATTGTCAAGAACGACGCAAAAAAGTCACTTTTGTTTTTCTTAAAACGCTCCACTTTCCGGAAAGTGTTGTGCGAATAATTTTGTGATCTATAGTGAGCAACGCAGCACCAACGTTGCGCAAAACTTTTTCCTGGTGCAAGATATGACCAAGCAGTCCTTTGTTATCCCTAAATCATTAGTAATTTCTCGAACATTTGAACGCCGATCTTCCAAAATCATGTCATGTAGTTTTTGGACGTGCTACGCGTGATTCGTTTTAGATGCTTTAATAGCCACGTATAAACCGGTGGCCCATTTTTTCACGAAGAAAATTGAATGTGAAGCGTCACTATGCACATCTATGTACAAGTCACAGATGTATTTGGTGGGTGTTAAACCTTCTTTTACGAATAATTTTATTACTGCACGATATTCGATGTTTTACCATTTCAACCACACAGACCACAACTAATTCAACAGATTGGAATGATTTTTTTTTTTTTTTTTGGCTTGATGTCCTTTAACCTGGTTGAGTACATCGGACGATGAATGAAATTGGTGAAATTGTGCTCAAATGATCTCGGGGTCCATGAAGCTTAAAGTTACTCGACATTCATCTTCTCAGAATAAGGGAAAATCCCGAAAAAAACCTTATCCGGGTAACTCACCCTAAGTGAGATTCGAAGTCACGACCTTTTGAATGTGAGGCAGACACGCTACCACCACACTACCTAGGCGGGCTTGGAATGACTTGCAATTTTACATGGCGTCCACTAGCAAGTGTACCAACGTAAGGGGGGGAAAATCACGCGAGTAGTGCTGCGAACCCTGGGCGAGGCCTAGAACTTAGCAGGCAAGTCGATGTTTGACACCGTGGGCATAATTATTAAACAAAAGAATGGTATTTTAGCACAACAGGAAAAGTGTCCTACGTGGTCAATAACAACAACTTAAGATAAGCCCAACTGTACCCTTAAACGAGTTCTATAGGTATCTTTAAAAAGCGTTTTATAAAACACCCATAGCATCATCGAAAACCTATCTAATCAAGCTGTTTGGCAAAAGTAAAACACGTGAAAGCGTTTTCCTGATAAACTGTTCACTGATTTTGGAGGCATTTGATGAAAATCTTTGCCCTGTACTGTCAAAATACCCATAACATACCAGAATTTATATAAATTTTACGTTTTCTTGAAAACTCCCACCACCATCATTATTTACGCAATGCTGTCCACACGCACTCTCATACATACTCTGCAATATAAGTGTTTGAAAAAGGTTCCATGTAATGCGTAATTTTGGATGGGGAGATTTTCTTTACACGGGTCTTTTAATAAAAAGCTATTTTTTTTTTTTTTTATTCAGGGGGCATCGAAATTTTTTCCGGTGAAATTTCGACATCAAATTTTTGGATGGAGTACAATACTTCCCCTTCTTACTATTCGTTGAAGAGAAAGTAATAATCTAAAGCCATATAAATGTAACGAATATATTTTCTCACATTTAACTAATCACTAACACAAATCGATAGTTGCTCTGTCAGCAGCTTGTACCAAGGCGGTTCAGTTAACACAATGTGAGTCTTCCTTTTTTGTGAAGTCAGTTGTTGGAAAAGGTCCAAATGTCCTTTTAATGGATAGCTCCTATCGAACGAAATTTATATACAGCAACTATAAACCTTCCTTGGCAATGTCACCTTGTTTCATCGTTGCCATGGTAATTTGTTGAAAAGAACCTCTGCACATAGAGTTGTGATTGAATTTGTTTTTAAAGCAGATGATTCCTAGGCGTTTAAAAATGTCTCTGGAGATCAAATAATGAATAGAAATACAATTAGTCTTGGTAAGGGGTGTATCAGCGTCTTCAACAACGAAAGCCAAACTCTTTTCTTATGAGTTAATGATGTAGCACCATCGCTTCACCCCACCCTTTCGTTTTGTGTGAAAAAATGTTCCTTGACTCACTCGTCGTATGTTCCAAGGTAACCAAATATTAGAGAGGTTTGTTTGTGACTGCCATGGGTAAATAAATGTGTCATTGCTACGCGAACAACGCTTGGAGGTGACTCCATCGTGCCCTCTTTCGCTAAGTTGAGTATCAATGGTCTTCAACCTTCAAGACGCCAGTATGCGGCCGTGGCATCTACTAAAGTTCAACGCTCAGCGTTATTCGGTGAAATATTCAGCTTGACTAGTGCCAACGTATTATGTATTTATGCTTCGCTTAAAGTATTCAAACGCTTTTCCTCTTTCGTCGTGACAATGACAGGCTATATACAAATACCCGTGAAGTATTCGCAAACTTGGTTGGAATGTTTTTACTCGTCCTCCCTACAGTTCGGTTCTACCCTTAGAGGTTAGAGCATGTTAACGTCGGGGGACACTTCGGCAACTGCGATCAAGTACTGATCTATTGCAACCCCCCTTCCGGGAGAAGGAATAAGAGGAGGCGAAGTCACAGGCCAGCACACAGGAAACGACAGAGTTAAGCGCAGAGACGCACGAAATTACGTAACATTCACTAGATGACAATCCTGGCGCGCCACAGAGACTATACAGGTGCCGGGAGGTCGGAAGGATGCCTCTACAACGGTACTTAGCTTCAACCAACACAACCAGAGGGAAGAGAGTTTCGCTGGGAGCAAAAAACCGTGTCTCAAGCCACAACTGCACCGACTTTAAAGATGAAGATGGGAAATTAAAGGAAGGAATGAAGGGGAAGGAACCGTGGTGGATATACCCACAGCACCCTAGCATTCTCCTAAGCGCGCCGGGAAAACCACGGAAAAACCCAGGACTAGAGTGCACGGTCAACGGGGATGGAACCCGGACCTCCCGAATGCCACTCCCAGACGAAACACCTGGGCCACCTGACTCGATGGATCTGACCCTTATTTGATACCCTTAAAATGTACTCCTTAGCGGGGGTGGGGGTAAGATTCCAATTAAGAGCTCATAGGCGAAGTCCAGGCGACGCTGAGGACATCAGAGAGGTACGGCAGCGTTGTACAGGGACCTTATATCATGATGGAAAAAACTCATCCATTCGAATACAGACACTGTCGAATAATAGGTATCTATAGCTAATGAATTGGGAAATTATATGGTATAATTCCCGATATAAATAAACATTTGTTACATTCGCATGACGTTTTCTACTCTGTCGTTTATTATTGGGTATCAAGCTATCCTTACGAAAGCTTAATTTCTTGTAAACTTTGTTTTTATTTAACTAAACCTATGCATAAATACCTAAATTATACGTTACATAGATACAAAAGGAATAATGATAGTCAAATGTTTAAGACACCTTAACATGCTATGCATTCCATGCAGTTGCGAGAAACTATTAATATCGAAAGAACTTTCAAAAAATCTGTTCCATGATTTTCTCTTATCCTTAAAAAGAGTATTCTTTCATCTACTTCATGCTACTCGAGATAAAATTAGCAGAAATAGTCTTATAGAAGCGAAGTAAGGGAGTATCACAGGCTAACGGCAGTCAAGACTTTTAAAAGTTGGTTTCTAAGTGAGTGAACTTCCATTGTTTGTATGTCCAAGAGTTGACAAATTCCCGTATGAGAAAAGTATACATCGTATTTTAAAGCTGAAACCAATACTAAGGAATATCTCAGAAACGGTCAGCTCTACAAAGAAAACGTATATTATATAAATTATGTATTTTAACGAGACCTACAATTTTTCTGTGGTAAGTTTTTGTCTATCTCTTACGGTTTACCAGTTATGCAAAATTAAAAAAAATCATTCAAAATAAAGAGGTCTTCATAGGCTATTTCCAAAACATTCAAGCTATAAATTTTATTTTTATGTAAATATTTTTAATATACAATAACCAAAGATGTAGATATTTAATTGTTTTGTAGGGGAGTAGATATGAAGTACAACAGTGATATCATTCATTGTGATCTTCCAGATTTCTTCTTATCAGCAACAGAACCACTTTCCTAATTACATCCCCACAGTTAGAAATTGAACATGGGCTTGTTCTTAAAGTGTTAAAGAGTTTTAAATTTTCTCAGACTTTGAGAAAACCTCTCCTTGCTTTCATAATAGGAATGATAAGCTGTATTCTATCATTTCGTGATAGAGCCTTGATTGGAAACTTACAAACTCTTATAGCAGTATGAATCAAAATTACTAATACTTTATTCGATAAAAACTTTACCCCAGGTAACGTGAACTGAAAGAAATCAAAGGAAACTCAAACCCCATTGCTTGCCCAGTATGTGACTCCTCTGTTTTTATCCCATGAGGTTTGTTCCCTCAGAAATGGGAACTGGTTCTGAACTGAGTGCGCAGTAACTAAGAGGCGTTCCAACGTAATAGAGAATCTGTTCAAAACTGTTCCAGCTTGCTCTTCCAACAGATTTTGAATCTAGTTCGGAACGAGTAAAATCGGTTCTTGATCAGGAGTAAGAACTAAAAGTTCTGAAATGTGCAAATCGTTTTGCTTTCTCCGCATGCTCAAGTTATCCAAAATCGATTCTATATCGATTGGAACAAACTTGCTAGAGAACATTTTGATTTCTTCCTGCGTAAATATGTTTTTAATGTAATTTCAAAGGTTGATTAGTTTTCAAGTTATTGCGATTATAAATGAATTTTAATGTCCTCTCCCAAAATGTCCATAAAATACAATAAAAATAATCTTCTATGAAGTGTTCCTATCATTTATCTAATCATATGACACAAATGTAATTTATTTTTATCTACAGTGTTTATTTATCTCCATTTCCTGGTTTTGAAAATTAAATTCGCAACACAGACTTCACACAACAGTTTTAATTGTTAGACATTTCGGAATATGCATGAAAAATTCCATATTAATCGGATAAAACACTTCATCATGTGGAATATTTTGAATCAGGACATTTTGGATAAAGATAATCCCTAAAGAAAAATTTAAATAGAAATAATTGTGATTTTATAATTTCATTCTGTTATATATAAAAATATACATCCATACTATTCAAAAAAGCTATGCTCAAGCCATACTGTTTTGAATGGTTGAGCAGGTACAATTATTTATGTATTTATTGGCAATATTTCATATAATGCACCAAATTGTAAGACTTAGGGGTTTTAAGGGACGTACAACTACAAACAGTACGGAAAAAAAGAACAACAGACAAGTTTTTCACTTCAAAGCTCAGCTTTGTTAATCACCTTCTGACGTATTTATAACTGTTTATAGTGGAATTAAGAAGGTCGTGGAAGAACAGCTAAAAATGGTTTAAATAACATTCCAATCGCGCAAAATTCAGAAATTTTTCTGAGAACTGCTCGACTAGTACATGCGTATAAGAAAATTTGGTACTGGTTCGGAATGCGTTCGGAACCAGCTGCTATTATTTACAACAGCTTTAAATTCGCTGTAACTTTTGAAATATCCTATATAAACTATACCTATATTGCGCGTGTCCAAATTAAAAACTCTTCAAAACAAAATGTATTATGATTAACTTAAATTGGGTAGAAAATGGCTTCCATTTGAATATCAGTAATACCTTAGATTCTTAATTGGTAGAAAAAATCCTGAATCTGTTAAACGTCATATTTTTACTTTCTCTACATGCACCTTACATAGTGTATAGAGAAGGTATTATTGCATCCAAAAATTCGATACCGAGATTTCACATGAAATACATGTTTTGGGACCTCCTGAATCCAAAAATAAGCACTCCTAGAAAAAAAAAGTCGTATGTGTGTGCGTGTGTGTGTCTGTCTGTCTATCTGTGAACAGTATAGCTCAAAAACGAAAGGTCCGTTAAATATCAAAATTGGTATTTAAGTTCAGTAACTTCCAAAGATGCGACGAAAAAATGTTCAAGAAAAGCCCCCAACCTTCAACTACTCTTTACATGGAAAATTTTCCGAAAATTTTGATTTTCTCAAACATGGGGTAAATGATTTTGATTAAAATATCGTATATTAAAATATTTACATGACAAATAAAATATATATCTTTAATTTTATGGGAATAACCTCTTAAGACATGTTTATTCTGAATGAAGTTTGCATAACTGGTTAATCTATATGAGATATACAAAAACTTAATATACAAAAAATGTAGAGCTTATAAAACACACAATGTATTTGTGTTGTATGTATTTTTTCCCTTTAGTTGACCGTTTTTAGGATATTCCTTGTTATTGATAAAATACTTAAACTTTTCTCATACGGGAACTCTTGCCCATACATAGAATTTTCAATCACATAGAACCAGCTTTTAAAAGACTTGACTCCCACTTTAGCCTAACTTAGTTCGCTTATACTTACAAGGAAGAAAGTGGTAAGGACAATTTATGCTAATGTTTACCTCGATTATCATTATGCAGATAGAAGAATAAACTTTTTAACAATAATTTATTACAGTCATGGAAAAGGCGTTTCATTTATGGACGCTCTTTAACTGCTGTGGTTCTCAGTGTCCAATTCTATACTGGGCGTGAAAGACCCCTTAATTTTATTGGTTCTTTGGATAAGGACTAAAATTCTATTCCAATATTTCAATTATGGGAACCTTCAAACCCGTCCGTCCATCCGTCCATTTGAGAAAACTACACAACCTATGGCCACACCAGATGTCCCATTCGAACCGTTATCAACTCAAAAGGTCGACAAAATTACTGAGGGACTCGAAATTCTTACATTTGTAGCTTAAAGTGCAAAAAAATATCACGGCAATCAAGATAAATAAGCTCTTCTCAGAGGCCTCTTTTATCAAGCTTGAGATTCTTTTACGTGCCATAAATCTACGGCACAGGACCAAAGGCTTCACTTCCCTTCCGAGGAAACCATACTAAGGAATTTTACGCCCGAAAAAATCCATCGTCCTCTACTGGGTTTGAACGCGCGACCTTGGGTATATGAAGACAGCATGATAAACATTACAACACGGAGGGCGACAATTTTATTATAGATGGAACGTAATATTCTATATCAGCCATTCCACTACTTAGCATGTCCACCACATCTCCTTTGTGCAGTAGGTACGAACTAATGTAGTTTCTTAGGAATGTGGTGCTCCATTCGCATCACGTGATTATATCTTCTACACTGCTCCATTCTCCCATAAAACCTAGCTGTTCTCTAATTTTCCGGTCCTTTTATAGCCTTGCAATCGATAAAGGTCTCAGCACCTCATTTCTGCTGCTTCAATTCTCCATCCTGGTTGACAGTCAAAAGCCGGGTTTCTGCACTATACAGAGTGGAAGGGGTTGGAGTACCATCCATCAAATTATTTACCATTACAGCTGATGTATCAAGTGACCAATCTGGGACAAGAAACTTTTGATTTGTGCAAATCAAAGCTGACTTGTCCTGTCAATTTTTCACATCAGTTTTATAATCTTGATCGGAATATTCTCTCTCTCTCTCTCTCTCTCTCTCTCTCTCTCTCTCTCTCTCTATTTTATAGTGTTTAACGCTCGCTTTTACTACAATGGCACCGCAGGCGATGACACTGATGATACATCAAATGAAAATGGAGCACCGGTGGAGTGCTATGGCGGGAGAAACAGGAGAACCCGCCCCTGCGCCGCTTTGTCCACAACAAATCCCACATGCGGTCGTTTGGGATCGAATACGGCCGCCTAGATGAGAGGCGAGTGGTCTAAAGTACTCGGCACGGCGCAGCCTCTCTCTCTCTCTCTCTCTCTCTCTCTCTCTCTCTCTGTCGACAACTGTTATTCGGTAAGGGAGCTCTTTCATTCGTTATTTACTTTCTCTACATCGTATATAGTACATACACAAGGTATTGCATCCCACCCAAAAATTCGATAAAGAGATTTAATTGGAAATACACATTTTAGGATCCCTGTATAAACAAAAGCTTTTATAAAAGAAACACGTTCCCAGCTGTGTAAGTGCCCGAGTGTTTATTAACATGATCATTCAAAAACAAATAGTCGATTTCATACCAAACTTGACATTTTGACTCTTAAGTGTTCTCGGGCTTCTAGCCAGCCAGGTAAGCAACGTTGACTCCAACGTTTCGAAGATGTGCATAATCTTCAGGGTAAGATGATAACTTGAAAGCCAGGATTCGCGTATTTATAGTGCCCGAGTGAAGCTAGCATCTGGTTGGTTCGCATGATATTTTTTGGCGGTGAAGCAACTCGATTAGTATTAAGTAGATAGCAGAATAATGTTTTGTAAGAATTATTTGCTGCGGAACAGGTAGTCATTATGCAAAAAAAGTAATAAGAATACTGGCAGGGGCAAGACAATCAACTCATTGCAAACCACTATTCAAAGTATTTGGAATTTTGCCGTTAGCCTGCGAATATATTCTAACCGCATTATTTGTTATAGGTAACCCAGAAAAGTTTACAAAAAGCGTAGATAGATGTACATAGACTAGATACAGAGCCCCACAAATAATTTGCAGACATTCCGGAAATGGGTTTACTGCAATGTTATAGTTTTATTTAATTCACTTCCATCTCCTATAAAGGAATTGCATATGAACAAAAACAAGTTTAGGTCAGAAATAAAACGATACTTCATTACTCACACGTTCTATACAAAGGAGAATTTCATACAATCAAAAAAATACTAGTAATAATTGAAAATATAAGATACATGAATATTTTAAGGCTACATACTGTACGAATTCGTTTTTAGACATATAATTTATAAATTATGCAAAACTGACACCCTGAAAAATTGCACTCAACTACATAATTGCAGTTCAAGGACAGAGATATTGTCCTGAGTAGGCGCTATTCAAAAAGTCCTATATCGATCCTGAATGACCTAGGATGAGAGATCTTACATTCTTCTTCCGCCTGTTGTGATGTTGAGCTCTTGTTCTCTTGAAATAAACAAAATTGTTTGACTTCTGGCCATAAAAAATAAATAAATAAAACGGCCGAATATATACCAAAACTGGATCGCCAAAGGAAGAATGCCATTCAATTTTTTTTCCTTGATAAAAAAAAACGAAATGGCTGTTATTTCTTATTTTTTCTTTCATGACAATGTTTCTATTCAAGAGAAAATTGTCCCAAAATGGACAATTTTATGAAAAATATAAAAAAGCAAATAAAAAAACAGTGGATGCGGTAAGCAATAAACAAGTAAGGAAAGAATGAACGAAAGAAAGAAAGCCGTCTCGTCCCCCACAAAAAATAAACAAAAAAAATAATAAAAAACAGAAAAAAAAAAAACAGCTTCTACCCTTCTTTCAGCAGAGGAGGCACATCCTGATTTCTTTGTAACCTCGGTGATATCCTATTTAAACATTCCTGTTAACGTGCTCACCCCAAGTTAAAACGCGAGAGTAACCACAATGGAAGTTTCGTGACTTAGAATTAAGTAACTTTCTTTTCGTCCGCATTGAAAGCAGCAGAGCTGCTGTTGTGGTCTTCGTCAAAATTACCTCAGGATTATGCTTCGGTAAGCCAACCCTTCCTGGTAGACCAAAAGCTCTACGAGCAAAATGTCTCTGTTAAACACACAAAACAATTTTGAAGTACTGAATAGATTCGTTTTAGATTTTTATTTTCTCTACGTATACCATGTATATCCAAAAATTCGATCACCAGATTTCACCGGAAACACAAAAGTATAAAAACTTGCACGTGCGCGCGCCGGTATGTGTGTGTGTTTGTTTGTAAATACGATAACTTAAAAACGAAAAGTCGGTAAAATACAAACTTGCTATTTAAGTTTAGTATCTTCCAAGGATGCGACACGAATATTTTGACGAGAATATCCACAACCCAAACTCCCTTTATATGGAAAACTTTTAGAAAATTTTTATTTTCTCAAAAATAGCTTTATCGATTTTGATTAAAACGCCGTATATTAAATATATTTACAGGACAAACAAAATATATACCTTGAATTTTCTGGGAATAAACATCTCTTCATTCTGAATGATTTTTGCATAACTGGGAAACCTAAGAGAGACAGAAACTTAAATTACTCACAAAAATTAAATCTCGTTAAAATAAACAATTGATATTATACACATATTTTTCGTGGGGTAACCATTTTTTAAATATTCCTTGTTAATCGTTTCAATTTTAAACTAAGGAACCGTTCTCAAATGCGAAGTCACATTTCATTTCATCTTTTCTTTGTTTACTACTGGCCGTACAAAGTGAACTGAAATTCAATTATTCACATAGTAGCCAGATTCTAAAAGATTTGTCTATCGTTTCAGATTAGTGTAATACCTTATTTTCCATCTACTCACAAGGAAGCGGGTAATAAGACCATTTCTGCTGATGTTTATCTAATTAGAGTGATATGCATAAAAGGATCTAAAATCGTATACATCGATGAAAAATACTACACAATCATTTTTCTCTGTTATTTGTTTAAAATTACCAATAACATTGCTAGACAGCTAGACATTAAGTCCATAGTCCAAAATGTTTAAAACAGATATGTGAAATTACAGTTTATCAAAAAATGACACTTCTCGCCTCTGTATCGTGTCAGCTTCACATTCAAGAGGTCTGGAGTTCGAATCTCGGTAGGGTGAGTTAACGGGATATGTTTTTTTTTATTATTTTTTTTATTAGAATTTTTCCTTATATGGAAAAATACTTAACGCATGTCTAATTGCATTTTACGGCGATAGTGGATAGAGGAAGTAGTACTCCTTGGAGGCGAGCTGGCGTAGATCATCCGCTTCTGGCTGTTAACCTTTAAAAAGCTCAATAATTTGCTGCTCATTATTTTCAATCGAAGTAACTACTAACAAATAAAATCTGATGTGTTCCATTCACACGACTTTCTTAACATCAGTGAAACAAATTATTGTTAAAAACTTATTTTTCTATCTATTTATATAATCGAAATACATATTAACAGAAATGGTTTTATTACTACCTTGTAAGTGGAAGGAAAATACGGAAATACTCTAGGCTAAAGCGAAAAGTCAAATATTTTAAAAAAACTGGTTGGAATGCTGTTGAAATCCATTTCGTTGCGCCAAGGGTTTAACACTGAAACGAATAAGAAGTAAGAGCTCGGAAACGGTCAACTTTATGAAAAAGAGGCACGTTACATAAATGGTGTGTTTTAACGAGATCTGCATTTTTTTGTACATCTTGTGGTTTCCTAGGTATGCAAAAGTCATCCATAATGAAGAGGTTTTCAGAAGTTATTTTCAGAAAATTAAAAGTGTGCACTTTATTTTTCATGTAAATATCTTTAATATTCGGTACTTTAATCAAAATCGTTAGAGCCATTTTTGAAAAAATCAAAATAATCTAAATTTTTCCATGTAAAGGGTAGTTTGGGATGGGGAGATTTCCCCAAAAATCTTCCCATTGCGTCCTTGAAATATACTTAACTTAAAAAATGCCGAGTTTCGTATTTTACCGACTTTTCGTTTTTGAGTTATCGTGTTCATAAACACACATAGGACCTTTTTCTACAAATACTTATTTTGGATTCAGGGGACCTCAAAACGCATATTTACAGTGACATCAAATTGTTTGAGTGGAATGCAAAACCTTCTCTATACTTACCCCATGTACTTGCACATGTAGAAAAATTAAAAATATTTTTGGCGGGTAATAGGGTAACCTAAAATATGTATTTCCGGTGAAATCTCAGTATTGAATTTTGGAGTGGATCTTTACCTATACAAGCACTATGTAGAGAAACTAAAAAAGAACCCTATTGTTGAAAGAAACTTTAAACTTATTAAAACAGTAAGGCTGATATAAAATATTACACATTTTCAAAATGTCCTAAGTACAGTAAAGTAAACTCAAACTCAAAAAATATTTAACATTGTTATATTGATAATATCATCTATTAAATTGCAAATGTAATGAAGCTTCAGTCATTAATAGAATGCCTAATGGAGAATACACCTAAGCAAATGACCTAAGTATTGCCATGAGCAGCATTACAGCCACCAGAGAACAGCATCAGTAACATTCCTTAATCGATCATGTAAGTCCATGCTGGTGCACTGCAATTACACGTTCTGCGCATGCTTATTCTGTCTTCGTTTAATATAGTTGTAGTTTTGAAAGTTAGTTTTTTTACTTCCTCTACCAGTACTATGTACATAAATAGTAGAGAGAGAAGATGTGTATTTCGTAAAAAATTTCGATACTGAAATTTCACCAGAAATACGTGTTTTGAGATCCCCTGAATCCAAACAAAATCTAATTTGTTCCACTCACCTGAGATAGACAAAAACTTACTACACAAAAAAATGTAGGTCTCATTAAAACACACAATTAATAACATATACATTTTTTGTAGCGTTAACATTTTTCGAGATATTCTGGATCATTGGTATCAATTTTAAGGCACTTACTCGAACGGAAAGACATCTCTCTTCTCGTTTCTCGTTTTTTTACTTCTGGCGAGAAAAGAGAATGACATTTCAATTGTTTCCTACAGCAACCGACTTTTAAAGGACTTGACTATCCTTTTAACCTGTGCATTCCCTTATTTCCCTTCAACTCACAAGGAAGCTAGTAATAAGACTAATTCTGCTTATGTTTATCTTGATTAGCATGATGTAGCTAAAAGATTAATCTTTTGAATACAATTTTGTTCCTGGAACAACTAGGGAGAGTCATATGAATGGAACACATCAGATTTTTTACTTTCTCTGCACGTACTATGTACATAGTGTATAGAGAAGGTATTGTATTGCACCCAAAAATTCGATACCGTGATTTCACCGGAAATACATGTTTGGAACGTGTGTGTCTGTGGGGCAGCACAGCTCAAAAACGGAAAGTCCGTTAAATACCAAACTTGGTTATTAAGTTTAGTATTTTCCAAGGATGCGGCAAGAAAATTCCCCCTTCCCCAACTACCCCTTACATGGAAAAAATTTAGATTTTTTTTTATTTTCCCAAAGATGGCTCTAACGGGTTTGATTTAAATATCTTATATTTAAGATTTTTACATGACAAATAAAATGTACATTTTGAATTTTCTAGGAATAACCTCTGAAAACCTCTTTATTCTGGATGATTTTTTTTTTTTAATTTTTCATAACTAGTAAACCGTCAGAGACAGACAAAAACTTACTGCACAAAAATTGGAGATCTCATTAAAGCACACAGTTTATGTCACATACATTTTTTTTTTTTCGTGGAGTTGACCGTTTTCGAGATATTTGTTATTGGTTTCAGTTTCAAAATACCTGAACTTTTCTCATGCGGGAACATGCCAACTCCTGCCCACGCAAAGAAACGGATTTCAATCCCATAGCCACCACATTTTAAAACATTTATCGGTTTAACCTAGTGTGTTCCCTTAATAAAAAACTAAGTAATAAGACTGCTTCTGCAAACGTTTATCTCGATTAGCATGATGTAGATGAAAGAATAACATTTTGTAATAACAATTTGTTTATGGAACAGCTAGAGAAACTTATGTGAATGGAACACATAGACTTTTTAGTGTTAATTTAACTGTTTTTTTTTTTTTTTTTTTTCACACAAGCCGTGTGTAGGACAGGAGTTGCATAAGTAGAGTTAGACCAAAAATGCCATGCCATAACCGGGATTTGATCTATGGACCTCCCAGTCTCTAGCCGTTTGCTCTACCACTGAGCTACCATGGCACTATGCCGGCAGAGCATTAAACTGCTCAACAGACTCGCATGTTTCCCAGTAACCCACCAAATGATTTAAAATTATTTTGAGATGACATGCCCCAATGGCGACTTCCAATGTCGTGAGTACTTTAGGTGGCGCGGTTCATAGTTTAGCCAACTATTAGGTCAATTTGTATTAATATAACCGTTTTTTTTTTTTCGCACAAGCCGTGTGTAGGACAGGATTTCAATAGGTAGAGTCAGATTGAAAAATTCAATGCCATAGCCGAATAACATTAAATTTCCGTGCCTGAATGTTGCAATGGAAGCTCAACGGTAGAGAAACCGGCTAGAAACCGGGAGATCGTGGTTCTGCTATGGCATTGACTTTTTCAGTCTGAATCTACGTATCCAAATGTTTTTAGTCTGAAATCCTTTAACCTGGTAGATCATTTTGGGCGATTAATGAAAGGATGCTCAAATGAGCACGGTACTCGATTTCGTGACCTCTTGTACGTAAGGCAGACACGCTTCCTCAACTCTATAGAGGCGTACTTTTCGTGTTGTAGCTTTCTTTTAAACACAGCTATCACATTATTGAATTGCTACAACTCCATGGCAGCGTTTCCTTTGGCAGTTCGCCCATCATAGTATTTGAAGGACATATGTATTATTGTAAATTAACGCTTTATTTATATCTCGTCCATTGGTACCAAATGGAATAACCTGCACGTGCTCAATCAGTCAGTTGCTGGACGTCACTGCCATCTAGTTGAGGCAGTTTACAATCATAGCCATCACTGGTTATGTTTTCAGTCATTCGGGACCCTGCCAGAAACAAAACCTTCTCCCTTCAATCTACAGGTATTCGCTGTGAATATTTGCCCCAGTAGTTAAAACAATTTTTTCTACATCTCTGTAACAAAGTATTGTTAAAAACTTATTCTTCTATCTACTTCATGCTAATCGAGACAAACATTAGCAGAAATTGTCTCATTACTTGCTTCCTTGTAAGTAGAAAGCAAATAAAGAATACACTAGGCTAAAGCGATGCTATGTGATTGTTGCTTTCATAGTCAGGGGTTGATAAATTTTGTATGAGAAAAGTTTAGTATTTTAAAACTGAAAACAGTAACAAGAGATATCTCGGAAATGGCCAGCTCCACGAAAAAAAAAAAAGTATAATATATATGTATATTTTAACGAGATCTATATTTTTTGTGTAATAAGTTTCCGTCTATTTCTTGCGGTGTACCAGTAATGTAAAATTCATCCAGAATGAAGAGCTCTTCAGAGGCTGTTTCCAGAAGATTCAAGATATAAATTTTATTTTTCATAAAATCTTTAATATGGGTTATTTCAATCAAAATCGTTAGAGCAAATTTTGAGAAACACAAAATGTTTAAACATTTTTTTCCACATAAAGGTAGTTTGTGGTGGAGGATTTTATTGAAAATCTTTGTGTCGCATCGAGTAAATCTGGTTGGTACTTTTTCACAATTTAGATTATATTTTATAACTTTGCCACTAAAAATGTGAGAGGTGTTACAATTTATTTGTTGTTACTCACGGTAGGTTGTGCGTCAATTTGTAACAAATTATATTATTCAATGGATAACAATTTCCAGTCGGCGAGCTAGTTGAGATTCTTTCTCCTTTAATATTACTCACGGTAATACGTAGTATTATTACTTCTCAGGTCGTGGCCTCGAGAGAGATAATTCATGCCAGGTAATATAATATTTATAAATAATACACTGGTTTCACTGGTAAGATGTTCTTGTATATTCTTGCTGATACAATAATTATTAAAACTGAAGGATTGCACAGATAAATGAAGATTGCATTCTACAGCACGCGTTCCCATAGGACGCTAACCTGGTGCCGAGAAATGATGCTCACACAAAGACTGAGCAATAACGAATGCACACAGTTGAGCGTCTATTCAGCTCCTATATAAGCTCGAAACTTATTTTATAAGTTTTTCCTTATTAAACATTCTTTGAGGAAGTATATAATACAGACTTACTTTTAATTATTAATACATTACTTTTGATATATGTATATATTTATTTCATAAGCTATTTACGCTTAGTGAAAATTTAAATAGGGGTATACAACACTTGGGGATGCGGTTTACTGGAAAGAACAACTTCCTTTTACAAGCACGTAGCAATGCAATTATAATTGTTGGATTTTTTTAAAATAATTATTTTTGATCACAAATGAAAAAAATACTTATAATACACATTACATTCAATATTCTGACATTCACAGAACACTTACAGGCTAATAACTTTCAGTAATTATTTTTTTCTTTACCACATAATCAATAAATTTATATGGCATCAATTTCCTTCCATTAACATAAAATGAACACTTGATATGAAAACGCTTGGCTTCCATACATTAACGTCTCAGAGGAAACATACTATCTCAGTCTAGCGTTTGTCGTATTTTGAGCTCTAAGTCTGTAAAATGATTTTCAGACGCAGAGAAAAAGTTTTGGAAAAAGTTTGGTAACACCAAACTCTCAAGTAAATCAGTGATGGGTATCGAGGTAACATCCAGAAAATGAAGGAGGAACTGATGTGAACACCTGTGTCTAGGGAAGGACGACAGAACGATTTTAGTTTCTCTAACAACTTGAGAAGACAGTGTCGAAAGACTGAAAGCCTGCGTGCCGAGCTAATACCAATACTGGGCCCATGCAAGCATTCCGGTCTCCTTGCAGGCTCCCCTAGCAAATCGATGAACTGTCACTCAGATGCCTCTCAGTATCCAGTGCTGGTGCTACTGAAGATTTAAGGACCACGCTTCGCTTCAGCAGATATATGGAACCATAGCAACAACTCTAAATAATAAAACAACGAAAGAAATAGCATTTAAATGGTAAACAACCATGACAGCCGCAGTGCTCATTTATGGAATGAGACCTCTACATTAAAATACACGATCAAAAACCTGATCTGTTCCATTCATATGACTTTCACTACATCTCTGTAGCAAATTATTGTTAATGCGCTTATTCTTCTATCTACTTCATGCTTATCGAAATAACAGAAGAAACGCTCTTAATACTCAGTTCCTTATAAGTAGAAGGGAATACGCTAGGCTAAACCGACATATAGTTGCTATGTAATTGAAATTCGTTTCTTTGCTTGGCTAGGAATTGGCGAATTCCCATGTGAGAAAAGTTTTAAGTATTTTAAAACTGAAATAAATAACCAGGAGGATCTTAAAAATAGTCCATTCGACGAAAAACTGATATGACATAAAATGTGTGTTTTAACCAGATCTATATTTTTGAGTAGTAAGTTTTTGTCTATCTCTTTGTTTACCAGTTATACAAAATTCCGTAAAAGAATAAAGAGGTATTCAGAGGTTATTCCAAAAAAATTCAAGATATAAATTTTATTTGTCATGCAAATGTATATAATATTAGAGCCACTTTTGAGAAAATAAAAATGCTCGATTTTTTTTTCATGTAAAGGGTAGATTGAGGTGGGTGGAGGATTTTTCTCAAAACATGCAGTTGCATCCTTGGAAGATAGTAAACTTATAAACCAAGTTTGGTATTTTACCGACTTTTAGTTTTTGAGCTATCGTGTTCACAGACACACGAAAACACACACTTCTAAAATTCTGATGTCCATTCTCATGACTTTCTCTACCTATTCTGCGAAAAACTATACTTACAAAACAGTGTTTTAAAATCACCAAAATTACAATATTTTGGCTAAGCGAACCATCTATCACTATAGTTTAACGGAAACAGGTGTCTTAACATTAATATTAAAGCTGGTTCGTTTCTTACTAGGTATTGTGAAAATTGCAATATAAACAACGAAAAGTAAAGAACATAAACCTAAATATGAAATACTTGAAAACAGTTGCTACCAAATCAGACATTAAAATATGAATAAAACGTTAAGTGAAACAAGTGAAGAAAAAGTCACTAGAAAGAAGCTCACGAAATACGAGTATATCATGCAATAACCTTACCATAATGTTTAGGTTTTCTTTTATAAGATCACAGAGCTGTAAATAGAGTTTTCCGTGTAAAAAATAAGCGACAGTCAATAAGCTATGTGTAATCAACTTGGCAAATTCAAAGAACTCTCAATATATATCTTTTCTCTTGATGAAGAGTGTAATTTCCTAAAAATCTATCAAAGCTGAATGAGATGCATTAGCCTATCATATAGGTTCTATATACTACTACAACGATAAAAAGGAAGCACTTTTCTAAGCGTTGTTTCGTGTTATTCACGATATATTGTAAATTTCTTAATAGAAAGGCTGGCCATGAGCTCTTGGCTCAAACAAATAAACGTCGCCTTCACATTTATGTAAAATTGGCGACTTGGAAAAATAAAAGACGCGTTAGCTTTCAAGAATGTTCGTTAGATGACGTTTAGGAAACACAGAATATCTTAAAAACGGCTAACACTACGGGCAAATTGGACACAAATTGTATGTGTTAAGGGTCTCTAGGTATTTTCTGTAGTAAGATTTTGTCTATGTTTTATGGTTTACTGGTTATACAGAACTCATTGAGAAGAAAACTTAGGGGGCTGCTCCCAGAAAATTTAAGAAATACACTTAATTTGTCAACATAGTTTTCAAATGCTTTGAACGTATGTTTTTTTAATTAAAATCGTGGAGCCGTGAAGAGTAGTTTGGTGAGGGGGGGATTTTTTGAAAATATTCCAGTCACATCCTTGAAAGATACTAAACTTAAAAGACCAAATTAGGTGTTTAACGGTCTTTTCGTTTTTTAGCTATGCTGTCCTCAGACACACACACGGGCAATTTTCTGAAAATGATATTTTAGCCTCAGAGGACCGCAAAACATGCTTCCGTTGAAATATCGATCGACATCAAATTTTGGGGTGGAATACAATACCTACTAGTTACGTGTAGAGAGCAAAAATGTGGATTACATAAATTGTGTGTTTTTTCGAGATTTACATTTTTTTATGTAGTAACATCTTGTTCTATCTCTTACAGTATACAAGCTATGCAGGGGTTCCGGTCGTGAATTATCCTAAGAGATGAAAACACGAGTTATATTTGATAAGACAATTCAATGAAATAGACTATTAATAATTTATAATATATAGGAAGGGAGATTTTATTAGGTTATGATTGGAATACATTAGTTCTCAAATGGTAGATGAAGCATTCGACCATGTTTATTTACCGAATGTTTTCTGTTTTCTTTCATCACTGCCTCCTGAATTATATATGGCCGACCTTGTCTACACCCAGTGTACGAATATCGATAGCAACAATAGAAACAGGGAACAATTATTTTATTTCAGTTTTAATAACTAATACATGAAATGGAAACAAATGCTATTTTATTTGAGGTTAATGCCCTCATCTCATAATAAGAAATACAAATAATGATTATTTTCATTCCTTTTGAACTAAATACATTATGAACTGGATAAATCTTTAAATAAACATTGTAACTGAACTACGAGATTGAAACTAAAATTGTAGAACTGACAGTTGTTACCAATGACCAAGACAGGAGATTAAACAAACGAACGTGCGACAAGATTTCAAAGAAATGAACATCAGCTGCGTTAAGATGTTTTGACAATATCGCTCCAGTCAGATGACCGCTAATGGTTGGAATTGCCTAATCTCAGCCATTCCATTGGCGCTGTTGGGCTATATTGTCAAAATAATTTTTATTTGCCCAATTATTATGTGTTTATATTGATGTTTATATTCCTCTCCTAAAGGAATATATGTCAGTTTGTATGTAAGGCTATTAATCGCTGCTTGCTTAAAGAAATTGTGTTAAAACCACCTGCTCTTATGCTGTAGTCTATATGACATGCTTTTCTATAAATCCCAAATCATGATATTCTTTTAAAAGTGTGAGTGAAGTCTTGAGCTTGATTAAGCTCGGCTCAAATTGCAAATATCACACCTCTTTATGATACTTCTTAAAAGAAATTGCTAAATTATTAATACAACCGAAGGAATTTAGCTGTATGGGGAAACTCCTGTACTTATAATATGGAAGAGGATACCGTCCAGTGTAATAGCTATTATTCACCCTCCACTTCTGAACTCTAATATTCAACACCATGTTCTGAGAGTTACCTACATTGACTTCCGGAATCTGACACAACCTAATCAATGCTCCGGCAGTCCTCGCTGGCCCAAAATTCAATGAATGAATAATCCACTAGACATTCGAGGCGTGCAAAGTGCTCCAATCTACCCGACACGCAACCCTGTTATCGATGTTAGTCACGTATATCGTCCGAATGACTCCATGCGTTTTACTGGTTACTTTTAACTTTAACAGCTTTATATGCTTAACATTAGGAGCTAACATAGAGTTATACAACGTTTAAATGTTCTAATTGTGAACACAATTAAAGTCTATTTCATAAAATGTATATAATCTATAAGTGGCTTAAAACGACTATTATTTGTGAGTGGAATATTAAGTACACGGGCGCTTAAGCAAATAATAGTCTAGTAAGCCACGTGTAATATACGTTTTATCCTATCCTAATATTAACTGACATACTCTTATATTTATTAATATTAATATTATTAGAATCGTCATTATGAAGAATCAAATTTTGGTCGTCACATAGATAGTGCTTTGTTTGTTCGTTGCTGTGTAATCCCGCCAGAATAAACTGTTTCAATTTAGGTTGTTTAAACTGCACCAAATAAATCAATAAATGAATGAAAATGGATATTCCCGAAGAAGCTTTAGATTATTATAAAAAAAGCTGTACTTAGTTTGTTACTCGGAAAGTCGAAGGACTTATATGACAAGACATTTTCATTATTTAAAGAATGGGTAACTGCCAAAGGAGTTAAAATAATTTACAATGAAATAAAGACTAATTTTTGTTGTTTTCTAGGATACATTTAATGTATATATGAGTTTATAGGATAGGATAAAGTAATTTTATCTATAATAATAATCAGTGATGCTTTAGTTCCTAATTACTAGGTAACAAAACTTATACTTTATATTCTAACTAAACACAAAACACACTTCAAAACATAAAATATAGGTTCAACAAAACATAAAATGATGATCATGTATATGTGATTACGTTCTCTAGTTAGTGCATAGTACACAGGCAGAGAAGGTAGGTATTACACTCCACCCAAAAATTCGATACCAAAATGTCACCGCAAATACACGTTTTAGGGTCCCTTGTATGCAAAAGAAGCATTTTTAGAAGAAGGTGCGCGTATATGAGTGGTGTGTGTGTGTGTGTGTGTGTTTGTGTGTGTCAGTGTTATTGTGAACACGATAACACAAAAACAAAAATCTGGTAAAAGAACAAACTTGGTATTTAAGTTTAGCATCTTCCAAAGATGCGACACAAAGATTCTGAGGAAAATCCTCCCACCCCAAAGTACCCTTTACATGGAAAACATTTCGAACATTTTGATTTTGTCAAAAATGTCTATAACGATTTTGATTAAAATGCCGTATATTAAATGTATTTACATGACAAATAACATGTATTTTGAATTTTCAGGAAATAGCCTCAGAAGACCTCTTTTCTGGATGAATTTCGCTGATTTTGTATAACTGGCAAGCCGTAATAGTAAAACTCTCACTAAACAAAACATGTAGATATCGTAAAAGAAACAATTTACGTCATATTATACATGTTTGCCCAAAGTCGAGATATTCCTTGTTATTGGTTTCAGTTATAAAATGCTTAAACCTTTTTCACACGTGAATTTGTCAACTCGTGGTCATGCAAGGAAACGGATTTCAATCACATAACAACTAACTTTTAAAAGATTTAACTATGCTTTATCCTTTTGCTCGCAAGGAAATAAGTAATAAGATCATTTCTGTTAATGTTTATTTCGATTGGGTTGATTTAGATAGAAGAGTAAGCTTTTTAACAATAATGTGTTTCAGAAATGTAGAGAAAGTCACGTGAATCGTACACATCAGATTTTTAAGCATAGATTTTTTCTTGAACAATTGACAGAAAACTTGTGTGAACGTAACACAAATGATTTGTTTCTATTCACTTCAGGCTAATAGAGATAATGCTTATTTTTCTGATCACTTTAGACTCCCGGTATGAGGTATGTAAGCGGTGGGGGACACCTCGGCAATGCGACCAGGCATTGATCTATTGCGGCCTGCCACCTTTCGGGGGAAGGAATGGGAGGAGAGGAAACCACAAACCAGCACACAGGAAATGATAGAGCTACGCGTAGAGACGCACGGAAGTCCCTAACAGTTCACCAGATGGCAGCCCTGGCGCACCACGGAGGCGTCAGAAGAATGCCACTACAAGCACCTAGCATCAACCGGCGCAACAAGGGGGAAGAGATGTTCACTCGAAGCGAGCAACCGTGCCATCTGCCTGCAAAGCCTCGAGCCACACTTGCCGCCGACCTGAAAGATGAAGAAGGGAAATGAAATGAAGGGATGAAGGGAAAGGAACAGTGATAGATATACAGCAGCCTAACATTCGCCTAAGCCGCCCAGGAAAACCACAGGGCAGGAGTGCGCGGTCGACAGGATATGAATATGGACCATCCGAAAGCCAGTTACAGACAAAACCGCCTAAACCACCTGGCTCGGTAAGAGCCGGTATATTGGCACAGAGCCGATGGCAAAGAGGTCTGCTGAATGACAAGAGAATATTACACACACACACACACACACAATACCTTTTTCTAAAAATATGATGTGTTCCATTAACAAGACTTTCTCTACATCTCTGTAATAAATTATTGTTAACAAGCTTAAGCTTATATCATACTAATCGAGATAAATATTAAGAGAAATGCTTTCCTGTAATCAGAAAAGAAATAAATACACTAGGCTAAAACGACATTAAAAGCTGGTTGCCATATGGATGAAATCCGTTTCTATGCATTGCCAGGAGTTCATAAAAGTTTGAAGTATTTTAAAACTGAAATAAATAACAAGCAATATCTCAAAAAATGGTCAGCTCTACGAAAAAAAAGTTATATGACATAAATTGTATGCTTTAACGTGATCTACATGTTTTGTACAGTAAGTTTTTGCCTATCTCTTACGGTTTACCAGTTACGCAAATTCAGCAAAATGCATTCAGAAAAAAGTGGTCTTTAGAGGCTATTCGCCTGCCTGGATAGTGTGGTGGTAGCGTGTCTGCCACACATTCAACAGGTCGTGACTTCGAATCTCACTTAGGGTGAGTTACCCGAATAAGGTTTTTTCGGGGTTTTCCCTTATCCTGAGAAGACGAATATCGAGTAACTTTAAGCTTCATGGACCCCGAGATCATTTGAGCACAATTTCATTCATCGTCCGATATGACCAACCAGATTAAAAGACGTTAAGCTTAAAAAAAAAAGAAAAAGAAGCTATTCCCAGAAAATTCAAAATATACATTTTATTTGCCATATAAATATATTTAATATACGGTACTTTAATCAAACTCGTTAGAGCCATTTTTTAGAAAAGCAAAATTCTCAAAAGTTTTTCCATGTAAAGGGTAGTTTGGGGTGGAGGGGGATTTCCTCAAAAAATATTAAAATTATACACCAAGGTTGGTATTTTACCGACTTGAGTTATCGTGTTCACAAACATGGACACACGGACGCACACACAGTATATTTTTCTAAAAATGCTTTGTTTGGATTCAGGGGACCTCAAAACATATTTCTGATGAAATCTCGACATCGAATTTTTGCGTGGGTTACAATACCTCTCTACTTACTATCTAAATAGTACATATAGAGAAGATAATAACATCACCGTGATGTTTTTCAAAACGACGGATAAATAAATTTATAGTTGTAATAATTAGGTTCTATTGAGAAGGCTCAATAGAATCGTCAATAATTTATGGCCGTGACACTTGTTCCTCCGTCCATGAAAACCCATTTCCATCGCAGTTTCACGTATAATGCCAATCATTTCCTAAATATTAGCTGTCACCATCTCCGTTGACCTCTTGAGGTTTCGCAACGCTATTGTTTTAATAGGTCTGTGATTTCCGCACAGTTGGAAGGCGTGTCTAGGGTCACTGAAAGCTGCGGGCAGAAATCATCAGCTTGAAATCTCCCTCCAGGTAACGGGATGCCTTACAACACTCTAGCCATTTCATCAAGCCCCACGTCTGTTCGTTTTCTCAATACGTCCACCAGGTGTTTCATTAATATCTGAATATTAATATAAAATGAAAACCTGATGTGTTCCATTAACGTTTTTTACATCTCGGTATCAAATTACTGTTTATTCCTCTATTCACTTCATGCTAATCAAGATAAACATTAACAGAAATGGAAATTATTACTTGCTTCTTTGTAAGCAGAAGAGAAATAAGTGCTACACTAGGCTAAAGCGATAGTCAAACCTTTTCAAATATCGTTGCCATGTGGTTGAAATCCGGTTCCTTGCATTGTCAGGAGTTGGTAAATTCCCGTATGAGTAAAGTATTTTAAAACAGAAACCAATAACAAGGAATATTTAAAAAATGGTCAATAATATGTATATGTGTATATGGCATAAATTGTGTGTTTTAACGAGATCTACATTTTTTGTGGAGAAAGTTTTGTCTTTTACGGTTTACCAGTTATGCAACATTCAGAAAAATTCATCCGGAATAAAGAGGTCTTCAAAGGCTATTCTTAGAAAATTCAAGATATACATTTTATTTGGGAGCTCTAATATACAGGATTTTAATCAAAATCCTTTGAGCCATTTTTGAGAAAACCAAAATTTTGCAAACTTTTTCCATGTAAAGGGCAGTTGGGGTGAGGGGATGTTCATGAAAATCTTCGTGTCGCATCCTTGGAAGATACTGAACTTAAATATCAAGTTAGGTATTTAAAGGGTCTTCGTTTTTTGAGCTATGCTGCTCACAAACACACTTGGTATATTTTCTAAAAATGCTTTTTTTTTTATTCAGGGGGTCCCAAAACATATACTTCCTGTGAAATCTCGGTATAGAATTTTTGTGTGCAATACAATAACTTCCCTGTACACTATGTGCATAGTACGTGTAGAGAAAGTAATAATGAGGAAGTTCATGAAGACTTAAACATTATAGGCTCAGAATTAATAATGCCTTTACATTATGAATACAATACAAAGAGAGGTTTAGGATGTTTACCTTTTACAATGGAATTGTTACAGCAAGATCACATTCAGTGTTTAAGGTAAACATGCAATACTAACCTCAAAATAACAGAAGAGCACATAAATGTATCCCGGCTTCGCACTTATAGGAAACTACGCAATAATGCACATTCTGCAAACGTCCAATCTAATCACAGGTCATCAGAGTGGCCAATGTACTAAAATGCGAGACTTTATAATTTGGTGTTGTTAATATTTAATATCATTAAATCTTGAAATACTCACATAAAACTTATCGAATGTGTTAGATATATGGAGACATAACCTAGCTCTTTAGTATTTTTACTTTCCCTAGCCCCGTATGTACCTACAATGTGCACAGGGATATATTGTATTCCACCCAAAATTTCGATGTAGGCATTTCACCGGAAATATATGCTTTGGGATCCCCTGAGTCCGAAAAAAGCATTTTTAGAAAAAGGTCCGCGCGTGTGTGTATGTGTGTGTCTATGGACAGCGTAGCTCAAAAACGAAATGACCGTTAAATACCAAATTGCGGCACGAATATCCCCCCACCCCCAACTACCCTTTACATGGAAAAAATTTCGAAAGCTGTGATTTTCTCAAAACTGGCTCTAATGATTTTGATTAAAATATCGATATTTACCTGACAAATAAAATGTATATCTTGAATTTTCTGGAAATAGCCTCTGAAGACTACTTTATTCTGGATGAATTTTACGGAATTTTGCATAACTGGCAAACCGTAAGAGATCGACAAAGACTTACGTAACAGAAAATGTAGAGCTCGTTAAAACACACAATTTATGTTATATACATTTTGTCTTCGTGGAGTAGATCGTTTTCCTTGTTATTGGTTTCAGCTTTAAAAAACATAGTTTTCTCATACGGGAATTTGTCCACTCCTTCCATAGAAACAAAGGAACTTCAATCACATAGCAACCAGCTTTTGACATCTTTAGCCTAAGCTGCTCCCTTATTTCCCTTCTATTTCTCGTACTTGCATGAAAGCAAGTAATAAGACTATTTCTGCTAATTTTTTCTCGATTAGCATGAAGTAAAAAGAAGCATAAGCTTTTTAACAATAATTTGTTGCAGAGATGTAGAGAAAGTCATGTGAATGGAACACATCGGATTTTTGTAACATATGGTTGAAGATGCTTTGAAACGCTCTTTTATTAGCTTCCAGAATTACTATTACATAAAGTCACCACGGATTAAGATTTTAAGATTATTGCTTTATCTACATTAAGGCCATTAGGTTCATTAATAAGAATTTTATCTATAGGATTTCCTGATTTAATATATATATGACAGAATGCGCATAATGTTTACTTTTGTGAATTGAATATCCGGATTTGTAAAGTTCCCCAAACTTTACAAGTTAGCAAACGTTTATTATGAAACGGATTTTACAAGCATTTGTAATCGTTCCCTTATTATTTGTAAATTGTTAATATGTAAATTGTAAATATTATGACACAGGCCAATAGAATGAAGTGACGGAACCATAGGAACTATAGACAGACAGGTCATAGAAGGCGCCAAAGTCCCTGATAGTTGCATAAGTAAAGTTAGACTGAAAAAAGCAATCCCATAGCCGGGGTTTGAACTACGGATCTCCCGGTCTCTAGCCGGTTGCTCTACCACTGAGCTACCATGGCAACATGCCAGCACAGCACTAAATTTCTCAATTTTCCGGAAACCATAAGGCGATCTCAAATTATTTTGAGATGACATTCCCAGTGGCGACTTACAATGCCGTAAGTACTCTAAGTCCCGGGCTTCAAAGTATAGCCAACCCTAATAGTTCTTTCGTAGGTGAAAAACCACCCCAGCATTGCATACCTGGTAAACGTAAAATCCCGGGGAACCCTTACTTCACAAAAAATGTAGATTTCATTAAAGCACAAATACAACTGTTTACATTTTCCAATCCAATGGAAAGTCGTAATTCGTTTTTCAATTTGTTCCTTTTTGACTTCTGGTCATGCTAAGAGGAGCAATGTCACTGTCGCGTTTTAGCTTAGTGAATTCCCTTATTTCCCTTGTACCAAGAGTAAATAAGTAATAAGACTATTCTGTTAATGTTTATTTTGATTAGCATGTAATAGAAGAATAAACTTTGGAAATAGTAGTTTGTTGTAGTATATATATCGCCCTCCGTGGTGTAATAGTTACCATGCTAATCATATACCCAAGGTCGCGGGCTCAAACCCAGCGGAGGATGCTGGATTTTTTCGGGTGTAAAAATCCTTAGCAAGGCTTCCTTGAAGGGAAGTAAAGACGTTGATCCCGTGTCGTAATTTTTCGAACCTCAAGCCTGAGAGAGAGGCCTCTGAACAAAATTAAACGGTCTTTCACGCCCAATTTAGAATGGGATACAGAAGCACAAGTAGTTAAAGAGCGTCCATAAATAACTAGCCAGTTACATTGCTTGTTGTAGTGTAGATTGAGAAAGTCATGTTAAATGAAACACTCCGATTTTTTTATATCCTGCCGGTGTTCCCAACAATCCATCAGTCTCCATTCGATATACTCGTGACCTAATCCCTTTCATGAAGCAGTTAATTGTCTTTTCAGCATAAGGGAAGCCCCGGAAGTAAGCTTAATTAGGCAACTCGCCCCAAATAGGGATTTCGGATTACTAGTGGACATACAAACGTGGCAAGAATAATATACCCTAGGGATGAGGCTATGAGTTGGAATTTCTGTTTTCTCCAGTTACATTCGGCTTATCAGACTTATAATCAAAATTCCAACGGAAATACACGATTTGAGGACCCCTGAGTCCAAAAAATAGTATTTTTATAAAATGTCTGTGTGTGGGTGGAAAGTATAACTCAAAAACTAAAAGTCCGTTAAATGCCAAACTTGGAATTTAAATTTAGTATCTACCAAGAATGCATATAAAAGATTTTCAGTAAAATCCATCTACCCCAAACTACCCTTTGCATAAAACATTTTTTTAAATTTTTAATTTTCTAAAAAATGGCTCTAAAATTTTATTAAAATGCGTTTATTAAAAGCTCTCCTGGTTTTTCTTTTTGGGATTAGCTTCTGAAGCACTCTTCATTCTGAATGACCTTTTCGTAACTGGTAATCCGTAAGAAATAGACAAAAACCTACTCCACAAAGCACGATAATCTCGGTAAAACACAATTTTACTTATCATATAAGCAGTTTTTTTTTTTTTTTTTTTTTTTTGTATAACTAACCATTTCTGAGATATTCCCTATTATTGGTTTAAATTTTATAATACCCGTACTTAAACTTTTTGTAACGGAAGTCCTCATCGTTCCACAACTCTTTTGTTTTACTCCTGTCCATGTAAAGACAACCGGCATTCGTATTGGACAGCTTTTGAAAGACTTGACATTTGCTCTAGCCTAATACATACAATCGCTTATTTCCCTTCTGCGGAATTAAGACCGCTTCTGGTAATGTTTATCTTGATTAGCATGATGTAAATAAAAGAATAATTCTTTGTAAGATTAGTTTGTAGAACAGATAGAGAAAGTCATGCAAATGGAGCACACTAGTTGTTTTTCCGAAGTGATGGGTGCCTCCAAGAAAAAATATGCCTGTTTCATTCACATAGCTTCCTCTACTTCTGTGTAAGAAACTATAGTTAATAAGCTTATTCTTCTATTTACTTCATGCTAATCTAGAAAAAAATTAGCAGAAATAGTCTCATTGCTTGCTTCCTTGTAAGTAGAAGCGAAATATGGGAATATCATAGGTGAAAGTGAAGTCAAAAGCTGGTTACTAGGTGACTGAAGTTCCTTTGTTTGTTTGGACACGAGTTGACAAATTCCTGTATGAGAAAAGTACAAGTTTTTTAAGCCTGAAAACAAAAACAAAGAATATCTCAAAAACGATCAACTCCTCGAAAAACATTTATATAACATAAATTGTGTGTTTTAATGTGCTCTACATTTTTTCTGTGGTAAGTTTTCGTCCATTTCTTATGTTTAGCAGTTATACAAAATTTCGTAAAATTCATCCAGAATAAAGTAGTCTTCAGAGGCTATTCCCAGAAAATTCAAGATACACATATTATTTGTCAGGTAAATATCTTTAATATACGATATTTTAATCAAAATCGTTAGTCATTTTTGAGAAAATCAAAATTTTCGAAAAAAGTTCTATGTAAAGGGTAGTTGGGGTAGGGGATTTTCTTGAAGATATATTTTCAAATATTAAAGATATTTACCTGACAAATAACATGTATAGCTTGAATTTTCTGAGAATAGCCTCTGAAGACTACTTCATTCTGGATCAATTTTACGGAATTTTGCATAACTGCTAAACCGTAAGAGATGGACAAAAACTTGTCAGACATAAAATGTAGAGCACGCTAAAACACACCATTTATGTTACATACATTTTCTTCGTGGAGTTGATTGTTTTTGAGTTATTCCTTTGTTTTTAATTTGACCTTTAAGAAACATACTTTTCTCATACAGGAGTTTGTGAACTCCTGTTCATACAAACAAAGGAGCTTCAGTCGCATAGTAACCAGCTTTGACTATCACTTTAACCTATGGTACTCCCTTATTTCGCTTCTACTTAAAAGGAAGCAAGTAATAAGACTAGTTCTGCTAATTTTTTCTCGATTAGCATGAAGTAAATAGAAGCCTAAGCATTTTAATAATAATTTGTTGCAGAGATGTAGAGAAAGTCATGTGAATAGAACACATCAGATTTTTATTTATAGAGTTCATACACATAAACATGGATACACTCACTCACACATACAGACACACGGACACATACACACAAATGAACTTTTCTTTCTAATAGTAAAATTGACGTAGCTCCATGGCACGATAGCGCACAAGGGATCTTTGCCTAGCGCCCGACTGCTGCATTCCCCATCTCGGCCCGAAGGCGTCATGAATGGGGTGCAGTGCTGGAGGGTCAGACGTGATACGGGCCTCGAGTCCCTCCCGGCCGGTTATGTGGTCTTCGCGATTTGGAGCTGCTACTTCTCAATCCCAGGGACTTCTCGAAGCTGAGTTTACCCCGGACCAAGTCTCCCAGCAGGGGGAATCGAACCTAAGCCTCCCGCTTGGCAAGCAGCCGCGCTTCCACCGTGCTAAGGAGACGACCTAACAATTAAGTTAGTTAATTTTCCGTAACTCATAACTGAAGCTTAGGGCATGGTTACGATATTTCCTTGATCGGATTTGAATTTCTATTTCATGAGTTCGCCGCTATGAGCAATGGTGACGAGAGATCGGCTCGTTGCCCACAGATAGCACTGTAGGACGAAATCACGACTTGCGGATGTGAAATGGCGGAATTTTTCCCAGGAACCTTCTTCTTTCAGGGTTTGGAGTTCTTTTACGTGCAAATAAACATTACACCGGCTTTACTTCCCTTCCGCAGGAAGCCATCTAAGGATTTCTGCATCCGGGAAAAAAAACAAAAAAAAAAAAAAAACATCCCCCTCCGCCAGGTTTGAACCTGCAATCTTGGATTTAAGAGGCTATATCCCCGCCGCTGAATCCTTGCACTTGACAGTTGGGAGTTAAGTTGGTACCCCAGCAAAAAACAGATGAAAAGCTTTACCTGTTTGACTTTCTGAACCAATCACAAAGTAGCATTCCGGTCAGTCGGTCTGACAACGGAAACGGATCTGGATGTCGCACCATTGCAATATCTGTTTCCAACCGCGTGGTGCTCAGTTTGTAAACTTCTAACACGTGCGTTGAATTGCTTTGTGCAATATTTAAATTTGTTGTTATTGTTGATAGTGTTGTTGGTGTTTGTACGTGTGGGAACATAACGAGATTTCCACAATTATAGAGATGGATAGACTTTTGCGGGAAGGTGTGGCGAGGGTGGACGCGGCTTCATGGAAGAAGAAGAAAGTGAATCATGTTCACAAAATAATACGAAAAGCACAGGAATTAGACGGAATCATCAGTGAAAGTGAGCCACTAATGATATGTCTTGGTGACGACGGCGATGTTGATGATGACAATGACGATGGAGCTTTCGAGAATGACAGCGACGGAGACTTGGATGGAATTGAGCCATTAAACTTCTAAACCGGTAAAAATCACCTTGTTATATTTTTCTCTCATTGTAGCAAGCTATTGTGCACTAATTTGTTCTAAACCGTCGTAAATACGTAATGTATGATATATCACTATAGTATCACTTATTTTCCATTAACATCAATAATAACGAGTTAGTTTCATTATTTATCGGCATTCATTTACTATATACACTGTTTACACACGATTGAGACTTTTGTAATCAGCTGTTGCTGTTTACTAGTTACTCTGGCAACGCCGCAAAGGCAACCTTATGCGAAACCACCCGAACTGCCAAGTGCAAGGATTCAGCGGCGGGGGTATAGTATGGTAACCACTTCACCATGGAGGTCGATTTCTTTCTAAGAGGATTTTCTTAATTCAGGGGACCTCAAAACATATTTACAGTAAAATTTCGGTATCGAATTTTTCAGTGGAATGCAATACTTCTACTTACTATAGGAAAGCAACAGAAAAAGTAAAATCAGCGATTTTAATAAAGGCGTTCATCAGTACTCTTCGTAAAAAAGAACAAAGAACTTCAGATTTCAGAACGGCAGAATTTAAGAGCAGCAATCTTTTATCTTAGAGCAGGGGTGGCGAGAATGTCTTTGTTCGCCGAATCATAAAATATGCAACACTTATAACACCATCTAGCATCACGTAGAATACAAATGTATGTACAGTCAGCCAGGGAGAGGCTCTGGGAATCCCAATGTCTTTGCGAATTCCATTTTTGCAGCTGCTGTCTTAGGGAAAACTGAGTGACTCATGTTTCTGTTTTGCTTTGGTCAGCGAACTGACTTCTCATCCGGAGGTCTCGATTCGATTCCCGTCTGGGGCGGTGAATTTGTCTAACCAGAATTATTCCCTACCCTCCACAGAGTCTGGAAGTATGTGTGTGTGTGTGTGTGTGTGTGTGTGTGTGTGTGTGTGTGTGTGTGTGTGAGTGTGGAAAATGAAACGATTTAAACCCAATGTAAAGAACCTACAGAAAATGAGTTGTTTCTAATGCAAAGCCCCCGATATGATCTTAGGTGTTAAAGTGGGCTATATAAATGAAATAATAATAATAATAACAATAATAATTGGCCTATATAAATCTAAATTTCAACATCCTTTATCATTATATCAGTCATCTGGACAATTAGTTTTCAGTTTCGTGAACAAATCTACACGAGAAGACTTTTCGGTTCATAACGACATTTTCTGGCGGCACCGTGGCCGAGTGGTTAGACCGCTCGCCTCCCATCTAGGTGGCCCGGGTTCAATCCCGAGCGCCCACATGAGGGATTTGTGGTGGACGAAGCGGCGTCTGGGCGGGTTTTCTCCGGGGCCTCCGGTTTCATTCCACCAATTGCTCCATCATCACTTTTCCTCTCATATATTTCGCTTGCATTTCCTATCATCCACTTCCTCACGCTCATGCCTGGCTACGGTCCGACCACTCGTTCCAGGTTCTCCATTCTGTGGTTTCGTGCCTTTGGCTCCCCGGCAGGCTTCTGATCCCAAGTCAGTCCTAAAAAGAATGGGGAGGGTAAGCGGATTATGAAATAACATTTTCTTCAATTCTTCAAATCCAGAGTTACACCTCACTACGGTAAAATTTGGCCAAAATTTTGAAAATTGTAATTACTTAAGCATTTTCGTTATACGCACGATAATTTGTACTATGCAATTGATTTTTAACGTTAACAATTTAAAGTCACAGATGGCTATTTAACTGCTTTTCTCCATTATAAAATAGTAAATTACGGCAAGATAGTATATTAAACTATCAATGTTGTGTAAATAATATAGTATGGATGATTAAAGAATGAATATGCCTTTTTTAATTCTGCGCATGCGCTGTGTAGTTTGGCTGTAATGACTGCTTCAAATATTGGCTAGGCATATAATACCGGTATACAGAAACATAAGCACGTAAATCTCTAAAACGTGGTCCTATCCATTTAGGTCAAGAATTGCATTGAGGGTTCCATTTTTATGAATTCCTTTTGCTCAGCATTTTTCACAATTCAATATGCTTGTTGAACTACAGTTTATAACTGTAAATTTAAAATGAGTTTTAGAAATGTTTTGTTTAAACAAATCTGAACAAGTTTAAAAATATTAAATAATTATTTTCCATAACTAACATCTAGAAAGTATAAAACTTCAATAAAATATACACAAAAACTGTATTTATTAAACAATTAAAGTTAATAAATACCTGTAATAAATTCAATATGATGTGTTCTATCAAATGACTTTCTCGGCTTATTTTGCAACAAACTATTGCTACGAAAGCCTGTTCTTCTAACCACTCCATGATAATCGAGATAAACATTATCAGAACTTACTTCCCTAAAAGTGGAAGGGGAATAAGGGCATAGGCTAGGCTAAAGCGATAGTAAAAAATCTTTTAACAGTTGGTCATTGTGATGGATTGAAATTCCATCTTCCTTGTATGAAGAGAAAAACGAATGACCACTTCTATTTGTGAAAAGTATAGATGTTCTGTGAAATTTAAACCAAAAACAAAGAATATCTCGGAAATGGTTAACTCCACAAAAAATGTGTTCGACATAAATTGTGTTTTAATCAGATCTGCTATTTTGTGTAATAAGATTTTATTTTATGCAAAATTCATCCAGAATGAAGAGGGTTTCAGAGGCTATCCCCAGAAACTTAAAGATAAACATAACATTTGTAATGCAAATGCCTTTAATGTATGCCATTTTAATGAAATGGTTAATTATTTTTGAGAAACTCGAACAACTTCAGGGTCCTCGAAACATATATTTCTGGTGAAATCTCGGTATTGAAATATGGGTGGAATACAATTATTGCCCTCTACCAAGTATGTACATTGTATATACACATGTGGAGAGAGAATAATTATATGTATGATCCTTTGTTAGGTAATATATAAATGCAAATCCTTGTTTCTGAACTGAAAAGAAAATCTCGGATTCATAATTATTTAAAAAATCGGATGTGTTCCATTCAAATGACTTTCTCTGTAGCAAATGATTGTTTAAAAGCTTATTCTTCACGCTAATCGAGATAAACATTAGTAGAAATGCTTTCTTGCAAGTAGAAGGGAAATAATGTTTTACACTAGGTTAAAACGATAGTCAAATGTGTTAAAAACTGGTTTCCATGCGGGTGAAATCCGTTTCATTGCATTGCCAGGAGTTGATGGAAATAATTCGATAACGAGATTTCACCGGAAACACATGTTTTGGGTCCCCCTGAATCTAAAAAAGCATTTTCAGAAAAAGGTCCGTGTGTGCGTCTGTGTGTCTGTATCGCCCTCCGTGGTGTAATGGTTACCATATTAACTTCATATACCCAAGGTTGCCGGCTCAAACCCGGCGGAGGGCAATAGCTTTTTTTTCGGGTGTAAAAATCCTTAGCATGGCTTCCTTCGGAAGCGAAGTAAAGCCGTTGGTCCCGTGTCGTAGATTTACGGCACGTTAAAGAACCTCATGCCTGATAGAGAGCCTCTGAGCAAAAATTAAGTGGTCTTTCACGCCCAATTTAGAATGGGACGCTGAGAAGTACAGTAGTTAAAGAGCGTCCATGAATAACACGCCATTTACATTTGTCTGTGTCTGTGGACAGCATAGCTCAAAAACGAAAACACCGCTTAATCCCCTTTACATTGAACTTTTTTCGAAAAGTTTGATTTTCTTAAAAATGGCTGTAACGATTTTGATTAAAATATGGTGTATTAAAGATTTTTACCTGACAAATAATATGTATGTCTTGAATTTTCGGGGAATAGCCTCTGAAGACTACTTTATTCTGGATGAATTTTACGAAATTTTGTATAGCTGCTAAACCGTGGTGTTGATAGTTTTTTACACATTCCTTATTTTTGGTTTCAGCTTTGAAAAACTTATAATTTTCTCGTACAGGAATTTGTCAACTCCTATCCATACAAACAAAGGAACTTCAGTCATATAGCAACCAGCTTTTGACTATCACTTTAACCTATGGTACTCCCTTATTTCGCTTCTACTTACAAGGAAGCAAGTAATAAGACTATTTCTACTATTTTTTTCGAGTAGCATAAAGTAAATAGAAACATAAGCTTTTTAATAATAATTTTTTGCAGAGATTATATTTGTCGTGTAAATATCTTTAATATACTACATTTTTATCAAAATCGTTAGAACCATTTTTGAAAAAAAAAAATTTCGAAAATGTTTCCATGTAAACGTTAGTTTGGAGTGGGGGTATCTTCCTCAAAATCTTCGTGTCCCATCCTTGGAAAATAATAAACCTAATACCAATTTTGATATTTTACCGAATTTTCGTTTTTGAGTTACCAAAAACGACACACAGACACACGCGGATTTTATTCTAAAAATGCCTTTTTAGGATACCTCTTTTAAAACCTCTATTTCCAGGAAAATCTCGGTGTCGAATTTTTGGGTGGAATGCAAAAACTTCTCTATACACTATGCACATAGTACGTTAGAGAAACAAATAAAAAGTTTGACACTGTTCGCTCACTGTTTATTGAGTACATAGTAAAACAGTGATCAGAAGAATGCTACCATGGATTTTTAGATTTTAACAGACAAATTGTCTTAAAAGTGATCTCCTTTCAACAGCTTGAGACAAAATTCCAAAATGCTATGCAGGCTTATGTAGCCTATAGGAATACATTGGCGTGTGTATACAGCTTTGATTTTCTCGTTATTGTTACGAGATCAGCAGGACTCAAAAACCGTTACGGCTTCGTCCGCTCTTCACGGTTCTTGCCATTATACTGAATCGTCATGCACTCTCTGCGAAATCGAGAACAAAGACTCCGTAATCCCTCTCAAATTCTAGACTGGGCGTATTCCAAATATTTTACTACTCCTCCGAACTAGATGTTACTTTTCAGAAACTGCTGACTGAAGTTATGTCTACATATTATCTGATGATTATAATAATAATAATAGTGTTCCATTCACATGACTTTTTCTGCATCGCTATAACGAACTATTGTTAAAAGCGTATTTTTCTATTTACTTGATGATAATCGAGATAAGCATTAGCAGAAATTGTCTTAATTACTTGCTTTCTTGAGGTTAAAGTGAAATAAGGGAATATACTAAACTAAAACGATAGTCAGATCTTTTAAAAGCTGGTTGCTATGGGGATGAAATCCATTTCTATGCAGGGCCAGGAGTTCACAACTTTCAGTGTGAAAAAGTTTAAGTATTTTGAATCTGAAAAAAAAAAAAAACAAGAAATGTCTCAGAAATGGTCAATGCAACGAAAAAAAAACTTATATGACATAAATTGTGTGTTTTAACGTGATCCATATGGTTTGTGTAGTAAGTTTTTGTCTGTCTCTTACGGTTTACCAGTTTAGCAAAATTCATTCAGAATAAAGAGGTCTTTAGAGGTTATACCCAAAAAATTCAAGATGTACATTTTATTTTCTATGTAAATATGCTCAATATAGAGTATTTTAATCAAAATCGTTAGAGCCATTTTTGAGAAAATCAAAATTTTCGACAATATTTCCATGTAAAGGGTAGTTTGGCGCGAGGAGGATTTTTCTCAAAATCTTCGTGTTATATCCCTGGAAGATACTTAACTTAAATACCAAGTTTGGTATTTTACCATCTTTCTGTTTTTGAGTTATCATGTTCACAGTCACACATGGACCTTTTTCTAAAAATACTGTTTTTGGATACAGGGAATCCTAAAGCGTGTATTTGCGGTGAAATCTCGGTATCGAGATTTTGGGTGGAATGCTATACCTTCCTTATACACTATGTACATAGTACGTGTAGAGAAAGTAAAAAGTATATGGTTTAAAATTAAAACCAATAACAAGGAATATGTCGAAAACGGTCAACTCGAAAGAAAACACTATATGACATAAATGATTTGTTTTACGAGATCTACATTTTTTGTGCAGTAAGTTTCTGTCCATCTCTTACGGTTTAACCGATATGTAAAATTATGCAAAACTCATCCAGAATAAAGAGCCTTTAGAGGCTATTTCCAAGAAATTAAAAATATAAATTTTATTTGCGATATGCATTTTAAGCCAACTCATTTGAACCGTTTTTGTGAAAAACATTTTCAAACATTTTTCCATGTAAAGGGTAGTTTGTGGTGGGGGGATTTTCTTGAAAATCTTCGCCTCCTTGGAAGATACTAAACATTAATACCAAGTTTGTATTTAAGAGTATTTTCGTTTTTGAGGTATGGTATCCAAACACACACACACACACACACACACACACATAGAGACACACACGGACCTTTTTCTGGAAATACCTTTTTCGGACTCAGGGAAGTTCAAAACATATATTTCCGGTGAAATATTGACATTGAATTTTTGGTGAAATACAAAACCTTCTCTAGTTACCATGCACATTGTATGCACATACTGCTACAGAAAATAATAATAATAATAATAATAATAATAACAATAATAATATCAATAACAATATGGGTTCCCTTTAAGCTCCTGGCCATGCAAACAGAAAGAAATTTCAATTGCATCAGATAGCATTTAAAATATTTGACTGTCTATTGTGACCCCTCATTTCTGTTTTACTTACAAGAAACTAAGTACATAATAAGACTATTTCTGTTAAAGCTTATCTTGATAAGCTTGAAGAAGATAGAAGAATAAGCGATTGTAAGAATAGTTTATATGCAGACTAGGTATAGAAAGTCAGGCAAATAGAACACTCAGATCGTTTACTGTTTCTTTGTTTTTGGTCATTTTTATTTTCAAATGCACACACATACACACATACTCAAAAACATGCATATTCGCAGACTCTGTGGGGAATAGGGAATGATTCAGGTTAAAGGAAATTTCCCCTATCAGGGTATCGCACCTGAGACTTTCGGGCGAGTAGACAGCTCACTGATCACTCAATTACAGCAGTCTTGCATCATAATTAGATCTCCTAAAAGGGTTCCAAAGCGCATAAAGTTACGAACTCACAGGGTAGTCAGAGGTATAAAGAGAGGGTACTGGAGAGGAGTTTGTAGCGTAAACATGCACACATAGAGATATAATCTGTTCCAAAAGTAGCTCATTACATGAATTGGCATTATATGCGTCCTTCTAATTTATGAAGTAACGCAGCAGAATAATTAATATGATTAGTAAACAAAAATGCCTTGTACTTTTACAAATAAAAAAATCTGATGTGTTCTATTCACATGACTTTCTCTACATCTCTACTACAAATTATTGTTAGAAAGGTTATGCTTCTATTTACTTCATGCTAATTGAGACAAAAGTAACAGAAATTTTTTTATTACTTGCTTCCTTTAAGTAGAAGCGAAATAAGGGAGTACCATAGGTTAAAGTGATAGTCAAAAGATGGTTGCCATGTGATTGAAGTTCCTTTGTTAGTATGGACACGAGTTGACAAATTCCTGTATGAGAAAAGTATGTTTTATAAAACTGAAACCAAAAACAAGGAATATCTAAAAAAAAACGACTAACTCCACGAAAAAATGTATATAACGTAAATTGTGTGTTTTAACGTGCTCTACATGCTTTGTGTTTTAAGTTTTGGACCATCTCTTACGGTTTAGCAGTTATGCAAAATTCCGTAAAATTCATCCAGAATAAAGTAGTCTTCAGAGACTATTCCCAGAACATTCAAGATATACATTTTATTTGTAAATATCTTAAATATACGATATTTTAATCAAAATCGTTAGAGCCATTTTAAAGAAAATCAAAATTTTCGAAAAAAGTTCCATGTAAAGGGTAGTTTGGGGTGGGGGTATTTTCTTGAAAATCTTCGTGTCGCATCCTTGGAAGATATCAAACTTAAATACCAAATTTGGTTTTTAACGGTCTTTTCATTTTTGAGCTATGCTGCCCACAGACACACACACACACACACGGACAGACAGACACACATACAGACGCATACACGGACATTTTTCTAAAAATGCTTTTTTTGGATTCAGTGGGGTCTCAAAACACATATTTCCGGTGAAATCTCGGTATAGAATTTTTGGGTGCAATACAATACCTTCTCTATACACTATGTACATAGTACGTATAGAGAACGTAATATAAAGCTTGATACAAAATGTTCAGGATGAATAAAGCTTTGAAAAGACAATCTACATATATCAACCAGAATTCATTGCAGTGAATTACAAGATACATAGTTACTGTATCGAAAGAAAAGGCTCTACTCCTGTCACTCAAAATATGCTTGATTCACCCACAAGTTTGTCCAGCGTCGAATGCCTAACCTTTCGTATTATTTTCGACATTTTTCAATCTGCGCTCTCTGTCAGTATCCACTGACTTAACTACTAGCAGGAACTGAACGAAACTAGGCAGTAACAATGCTAGATAGTGCAACACGTTTCGAAACGGGCTGTAGAGACCACGGCTACTCCATCACGTCATAGTTATACTCTGTGTGTACCGAACCCCAATCCAGCAATTTTGACACTCTGGACTGAGCTCTAATCATGAATGAGTAAATAACCATATCCTCACTCCTCAAAGCGTTAACAATCCTTAACTTTCATCACCTACTTTACTTCCTCTATCTACAAACCACCTACTAGTACAAAAATTATTCTTTTATCTACATCATGGCAATTAAGATAAACATCATCAAGTTTAGCCTTATTGTTTCCCCTTGTAAGCAGAAGAGAAATAAGAGCGTGAACTAGCCCAAAGCGATAGTCAAATCTTTCTAAGGCGTGGCATTGATGTTGAAATGTTCTGTGTCCATGTCCAGAAGTAAAACAAAAGAGATAAAAGCGTCTGAAGACCTCCCGTTTAAAAAAAAGTATAAGTATTTTTAAACTGAAACCAGTTTCCAACAGAAATGGTTAACTCTATAAAAAAGGAATGAGACAAAATTTGAATGTTTTAACGGGATATATAGGTACATGTTTTGTGTAGTAAGGTTTTCTCGGTTAACTAGTTATACAAAAGTGATTTAGAATGAAGAGGACTTCAGGGGCTATTCCAAAGTTATTCAGGATAGTCATTTTATTTCCCATGTAAACTTATTTAATATACAATATTTCAATCAAAACCGTTAGAGTCTTTTTTGAGAAAATCGAACATATTTAAAAATTTTCCATGCAAAGGGTAGTTTGTGGTGGGGGGGATTTTCCTAAAAATCTTCACGTCGCATCCTTTGACGACACTGAATTTAAATACTAAGTTTGTTATTTAATCGAATTTGAGTGTTTGAGTTAGGCTGCCCACAGACACATACCCGCGTATAGGAATAGAGACGCACACGAACCTTTTTCTAAAAATCTGATGTGTTCCATTCACATGACTTTCTCTACATCTCTGCGATAAATATGTTTTAAAAAGCTTATTCTTCTGTTTACTTCATACTAATCGAGAAAAAACAGCAGAAATGGTTTTAACACTTGCTTCCTTATGAATGGAAGGGAAGTAAGGGAGTACCATTGGCTAAAGCGAATATCAAATATTTTAAAAGCTGATTACTTTGTGATTTAAGTTGGTTTTTTTTTTTTTTTTTTTTTTTTTTTTTTTTGTATGGCCAGGAGTTAAATTCCCACAGGAGAAAAGTGTAAGTATTTTAAAACTGAAAAAAAAAATAGCAATGAATATCTCAAAAACAGTCAAACAACGAAAAAAAATTATATAAAATAAATTGTGTGTTATAACGAGTTCTCTTACGGTTTATTGTCATGCAAAACTCCAATATCATCCAGAATAAATATGTCTTCAGAGGCTATTTCCATTAAATTCATTATACACATTTTATTTGTCATGTAAATATCTTTAATTTACGATATTTTAATCAAAACCGTTGGAGCCATTTTTGAGAAAATCAACATTTTGAAACGTTTTCCTGTACATGATAGTTGGGGTGGAGGATTTTCTTGAACATTTTCGCGTCACATCCTTGGAAGATACTGAACTTAAATGCCAAGTTTGATATTTAACGGACTTTTCGTTCTTGAGCTATTGTGTCCACAGGCACACGGACCTCTTTAAAAAAAATTCGGACTCAGGGGACCTCAAAACATATTTACGGCGAAATCTCGATATCGAATTTTTAGGTGGAATACAAAACCTAATAACGTATTTACATGCCGTTGTGTGTACATACGTGCTACAGAAAGTAAAGCTTAATTTTTGGGATTCAGGGGTCCTCAGAACATGTATTTCGGGTCAAATTTCTGTATTGAATTTTTGGGTGGAATACAATACCATCTGTAGCTTTTATAAGCATATTATGTGTTAGAGAAAGTAGAAATCACAAATACCGATCTATTCCTGAAAGCATACTGACCATGGCTTTCAACACTGTGTTTGCTTTGAGGGAGTGTATACAAACGGATGTTCAAAAACTGTTGTACAGGAACAAAGATCCTATTTTCAGAGTAATGGAAGGAAGGTGACCATGTTCGTCCCTGTTGACCCTTTGTCCAGCCTTTACCTTTGTCACGTGGAATCCTTTGCAGCAATCGAGGAATGACGGGATCACATTTATAAAGCAACAGCAAAAGAAATAAATGAACTCAAGGATTCTATTAGTATCACAAGGTTCAATTTTAGCACCGATTCTATTTTGTATATTCAACTACGATCTCCCGAACATCCCATCTATCACCACTTTTTTTTTTTTTTTAATTTTCTAAATCTTTTCCATGTAAAGGGTAGTTTAGGGTGGGGGGATTTTTTTTTTTAACGGAACAGGTTTTAAAACTTAATCCATAATCGTAGATGATAAGCGTGATAAATAACTTGAATTCGAAATATATGTATACAGAACAGAACGTTTATAGGAAGATACGTCTGTGTCAAGAAAGTTCCGGGAATTTGCCAATAAAACACAAAAAATGAATTATTCATCCGATTTTATTTTATCGACTTCAAAGTAGGCCCCTTCTAAAATTATACATTTATGCCAACGAATAATCCAATCATCAAAACATTTTTGTAGGCACTTTTAGGAATCGATGTCAAATGTCGCCGCGATTTCCCTTTATGTCTTCGATCGACTGAAAACGGGTGCCTCGAAGTAGTAACTTGAGTTTGGGAAAGAGAAACAAATCAGCAGGAGCCAGATCAGGTGAATACGGTGGTTGCTCGATGAAATGTGTTGAGTTTTTGGCCAGAAATTCGTTCACAATAATAGCCTTGTGAGTTGGTGCGTTATCATGGTGCAGAATCCATGAGTTGTCGATCCACAAATCTGGCATTTTTCGCCGTATTTGTTCTCTCAAACGCCGCATAAGATAATAGTCTTTATTTACCATCTGATCTTCTGGCAAGAGCTCTGAGTGCACGACACCGCGATAATCGAAAAAAAAAACTGTCAACATGACCTTCAGTTTTGATCGAGTTTGACGTGCCCTTTTAGGTTTCGGTTCACTTGGAAGGCGTCATTCGGAAGCTTGTTGACTGGTTTGAGTGTCAAACTCGTAAACCCACGTATCATCACCAGTTACAATGCGTTTCATGATGTCGGAACTGGCTCGTTCTAGCATGTCTTCAGCAATCCTTACGCGATTGAGTTTTTGTAGAAAATTCAAATCTTTGGGAACTACCGAGCTGCAACGCGTGTCATGCCCAAACAATCGTTTAAAATGGTAGGAATCAATTTGAGAAACACAGAAAGTTCAGCGGCAATCTCTCTCAGACCTAAATGACGATTTTCAGTTCAGTTGAAACCGTTGATGGCCGACCAGAGCGAGGCAAATCTTCTACCACATCTCGAGCACTTTTAATGCACTGTATCACTCATATGCACGTGTTTTTGATAAAGTCCATTCACCGTAAGCCCTCTGTAACATTTTCAGCGATTCGGCACACGAAATACCATTTGCAATGCTAAATTTGAGACAGATTCTTTGTTCAATATTTGCATCCATCGTAAAATCGCAAATCACCTTTGAGATGAACTAACAAAATGGCGTACTGTAAACAAACTAGATAACAGATGACGATCAAACTCCGCGTGGGTATAGAGGAAAGTTGTACCAACTTAGCGACAACAATAATTTCGAATCCCCTTTTAAACAGGATTTTTAAATGATCTTGACAGAACGAATAGGTAAGTTGTCTTTGTGTGTGTGGGGGGGGGGGGGGGTTTAAGCTTAGCTTAACTACATTTTTTTAATTCCAAATCTTCTCGGGCTTCTAGCCAGGTAAAAACTTGGCTTGACACCAACGTTTCGAAGAAGTGCATCTTCCTCGTCTTCAGGGTGAACTGATCAGGAAGATGCACTTCTTCGAAACGTTGGTGTCAAGCCAAGTTTTTACCTGGCTAGAAGCCCGAGAAGATTTGGAATTAACACGTCGCCAGGAAAGCTTCAGTTCTTATTTTACATTTTTTTAATTTATTTATTTTGTTTTTGTGGCGGAAGGTGAAAGGAGAGAGGAAGATAGAATAGAAAAGGCGCGACCAAGGGATGGTTAATTGTATTATTATTTTTGTTTGTTTATTTCATATCATTTTATTGTATTTTGGTCAGTCCTATTTCACGTCTTGGGGAGCAAATGACACAGCCATATTTTGTTCTCACAGTAATATAAATACAGCCACTATTCAACTACAATCATCCCTATCTCTTCTCACTGAATAGTTAATCACTTGGCGTATTATTAAATACCGACAAAATCAAATCTAAAATATTCGCTCTAAGACATTTCCACGGTCCACCTTCATTATCTCTTTTAAGTATACTTCTCTGACTTTCTTCAGAAACCACAGTAAAGTATATTGGCCTATTACTTGACGCAACATTAAACTGGAATGTACACATATCACAAAATATGATGTGTTCCATTCACACGACTTTCTCTACAGGTCTGTAACAAGTTATTGTTATTAAGCTTATTCTTCTATCTACTTCATGCTAATCAAGATAAACATTAGCAGAAACTGTCTTATTACTTAGTTTCTTATAAGTAGAAGGGAAATAAGGGAATACACTAGGTTAAACCGACAGTCAAATGTTTTAAAATGTGGTTGCTATGGAACTGAAAACCGTTTCTTTGCGGGGCCAAGAGTTGACAAGTCCCCATATAAGAAAGGTATTTTCAAACTGAAACCAATAACAAAGCATACCTTGAAAACGGTCAACTCCACGAAAAAAATGCATATGATATAAATTGTGTTAAAACACACAGGAGGTCTTCATTTTTTATTAAGCAAGTTTTTGTCTATCTCTTACGGTTTACCAGTCAAAATTCATTTAGAATAAAGATGTCTTCAGAGTTATACATTTTATTAACCATGTAAATATCTCTAGCATGCGATATTTCATTCAAAATCGTTATAGCTATTTTCGAGAAAACCAAAATTTTCGACATTTTTCTATGTAAAGGTTAGTTGAGCGTGGGAAGATTTTCTTGAACATCTACGTGTCGTATTCATGGAAGATACTGAACTTAAATACTAAGTTTGGTATTACGGACTTTTCGTTTTTGAACTACGTTGCCCACAAACACACACACGGACATTTTTGAAAATGCTTTTTTTTTATTCAGCGGGTCCCAAAATATGTATTTCTAGTGAAACCTCGTTATCGAATTTTTGGGTGCAATACAATACTTTCCCTATAGATTATATACATAATACGTGTAGAGAAAGTAAAAAAAATCTGATGTGTTCCATTCACATGACTTTCTCTACATCACTGCAACACATTATTCCATTTAATTCATCTAATCGACAAAAAATTAGCAGAAATAGTCTTATTACTTGCTTCCTTGTAAGTAGAAGCGAAATAAGGTGTACCATAGGTTAAAGTGATAGTCAAAAGCTGGTTGCTATGTGATTGAAGTTCCTTTATTTGTATGGACACGAGTTCACAAAGTCCTATATGAGAAACGTATAAGTTTTTTATAGCTGAAACCAGAAACAAGGAATATCTTAAAAACAATCAGCTCCACGAAAAATATGTGTATTACACAAACTGTGTGTTTTAAAGCGCTCTACATTTGTTGTGTGGTAAGTTTTTGCCCATCTCTTACGGTTTAGCAGTTATGCAAGATTCCGTAAAATTCACCCAGAATAAAGTAGTCTTCAGAATCTACTCCCAGAAAATTCAAAATATACATTTTATTTGACAGGTAAATATCTTTAATATACGATATTTTAATCAAAATCGTTAGAGCCATTTTTTAGGAAATCAAAATTTTCGAAAAAATTTCCATGTAAAGGGTAGTTTGGGGTGGGGGATTTTTCTCAAAATCTTCGTGTCGCATCCCTGAAAGATACTAAACTTAAATACCAAGTTTGGTATTTTACCGACTTTTCGTTTTTGAGTTATCGTGTTCACAGACACACGGACACACACACTCACACACGGACCTTTTTCTGAAAATACTTTTTTTTGGATTCAGGGGACCCTAAAACATATATTTCCGGTGAAATCTCGGTATTGAATTTTTTGGTGGAGTGCAATACCTTCTCTATACACTATGTACATAGTACGTATAGAGAAAGTAAAAAAAGATATTAACTGACAAGAAAGGCGCAAGTCTGAATATTCGCTTTAAGAAAACTTACGGCAAGAGCGAGGACGAATTATTGACTCATCCTCATCTACTGTAAATAGACGTTTCACGATCCTACTAACTAGCCATAGTGCCAATGAGGTATGTTTGAACAGAGGGCAGTGGTTCAAACGGTTCATCACTTAGCCATGTTTGAATAGCAACATGCTTTACTGATCGCCCTTGTGGGCGCCCTTGCGTATGTCTGCACACTTAGTTCGCGCTTACACGCGAGAATTTTTCACATACGCTATTAACCCACCTACTCTATACGACTACAGAATAAAATGGCGGAAGAATTTATTTTGTGATCTCAGACGACGTTCAAGATATTCTCTTCAGTAGCAAAATAAGAGAAGACTGTCCACGGAATAATTTTAAGCGAGAGTAATACTTTTATAAAATCAGAGGAGTTTTAAAAGTTGTAAGTCTGATATAAAAAAAAATTGTGTTCATATTAATAAGGTTTAGTAATAAAACTTGTATTATGCGTAGAATTTTTAACGTAATTTATATTCGTCACATCGCCAGATAATCAGTTTCCCTTCACTCCACTTTCTGAACATTCTGAAACACTGTGGAAGATTCCAGCGGCTCTATAGTGAGTTAGTGTGCAGTGAGAGCATGAAGGAGTGGCTACATCATGCGTATTTGGTTACGCCGCTACGTCACGAAGAATGTGAGCCACAGTGAGAACGTAGTGAAGTAACTAAAAGCTATACGAAGTCAATATAGTCATACAGTAAGATTTTCCTTGAATGCTTTTGCCATAGACAGTAACTTTGATGTTATATGAACTAGTGTATGTATTAATGTATGTATGTGTGTATGTGTGTGTCTGTATGTATGTATGTATGTATGTATGTATGTATGTATGTATGTATGTATGTATGTATGTATGTATGTATGTATGTATGTATGTATGTATGTATGTATGTATGTATGTATGTATGTATGTATGTATGGATGCATGCATCTATGTATGCTTTTTTTGTTTATGTAGCCTTCTCTTGTCATATCAGCAGCTTTAACTTAAGATAGAGTTGTTGGTATTTAGGGTTTCTTAATGTTGGTTTATTTAGTTTTAAACTACTAAACACACACACACACACACACACACACACACACACACATATATATATATATATATATATATATATATATATATATATATATTCCCACATTCATACTTCCAAACTCTTTGGGGAATAGGGAGTATTTCTGGTTAAAGAAATATTCCCCATTTTACCCGGGCCTGCTTCACCCGGGAATCGAACCCAGTACCTCTGGGCTGAGGATGTTATAATGTTAAAACTACATTTAGAAGTTTGTATTTCAAAGGTTTAAAATTTTAAGGTACTGTAACAATGTATATGTTTGATTGTATCTATGGTCGAGTTGCCAGAATTCTGACCTCTCAATTCAGCAGTCCTGGATTTGATTCTCGGGTAGGGCGGCGAAGTTTTCTTTAACCGGTGTATCCCCCACAGTCTGGAAGTGTGATTGTGGTACTGAAGAACGGATATTTACATTAAAGACCGCAGTGTGGAAAATGTGCTTGGCCCTAAGTAAATGTGTAAGAAACCGCTGTCATAATAATCTGAAAACTCGGTTCCATTCACATGACTTTCTCTAGCTGTTACATAACCAACTTTTCTTACAAAAGATTATTCTTTTATTTAGACATGTTAATCAACATAAACGTTAGCAGAAATTATCGTAGTATTTGTGGCTTGTAAGTATAAGGGACATAAGGGAATACACTAGGCTAAAGCGATAGTCAAATCCTTTAAAACCTGATCCTATGTCAAACAATTGAAGTTCGGTTCCCTTTGCATATGAAACGAAACATCACTTCCCGTTTGAAAAAAGTTTTAAGGGGTTTAAAATTTAAACCAACAACGAAGAATGTTGCAGAAACGGTTGACGTATATGACATAAATTATGTGTTTTAAGTAGTTTTTTTTTTTTTTCTATTTCTTACGGTTTAAGCGTTATGCAAAATTCTGCAAAACTCACCACGAATAAAGTGACCTTTTGAGACTATTCAGAAAAAAATTCAAAATATATATTTTATTTTCGATGTAAATATCTTTAACAAATGGTAATGCAACTAAAATTGTTAGAGCCATTTTTGAGAGAGAAAAAAAGAATTCAAACATTTTTCCATGTAAAGCGTAGTCTGTCGTGGGAGTGTTTTCTTAATACTCCTAGGAAGATACTAAACTTAAATCCCAAGTTTGGGATTTAACGGTCTTTTCGTTTTTGAGCTATGCTGTCCACAGACACACACACACACGTACATTTTTCTAAAAATATTTGTACTTCTCTACATGTACTATGAAATACATGTTTTGGGCCTCTCTGAATCAAAAAAAAAAAAAAAAAAAGCATTTTTATAACAAGCTCCATATGTGTGTGTGTGTGTGTGTGTGTGTGTGTGTGTGTGTGTGTGTGTGTGAATTTATGTCTTATACATTTTTTCGTAAAGTTTGCCATTTTCGAGATATTCCTTGTTATTGATTTCAGTTTTAAAATACTTAAACTTTTCTCATACTGGAACTTGTCAACTCCTGGCCACGGAAAGAAACGGGTTCCATTCCCATAGCAACCACATTTTAAAACATTTGACTTCGGTTTAGTCTAGTGTATTACCTTATTTCCCTTCTACTTATAAAGGAACTAAGTAATAAGACCGTTTCTGCTAATATTTTAGCATTAAATAGATAGAAGCATAGGCTTATTAACAATAATTTGTTATAGAGATGTAGAGAAAGTCATATGAATGGAGCACATCAGATTTTTTCGGACTCGGGGGACCTCAAAACATATATTTCTGGTGAATTCTTGACATTGAATTTTTGGGTTGAATACAATACCTTTATTCGCTATTCTCATTGTACATATTGGGCTAGAGAAAGTAATAGTATGATGCGTCACACTCACATGACTTTCTCTAGCTACTCTATAAACAAACTTCTTACAAAGGATAATTCTCTTTAAACACCATGCTAATCGAGATAAACATTAGCAGCATTTTATTACTTAGTTCCTTATAAGTAGAATGGAACTAAGGGAATGCACTAGGCTAAAGTGACAGTCAAACGTTTTAAAAGCCGTCATTATGCGATTGTCATTGCAAATCACTTCTTTGCTTAGCCAGGAGTAGAACAAAAGAAAAACGGACACTTTCGTCTCAGAAAAATATAGGTACTTCGCAATTGAAACTAATAGTAAGGAATACCTCAAAAACAGTAAGCTCCACGAAAAAAATGTATAGGACATAATTTGTGTATTTTAACAAGATCTCGTTTTTTGTAAACTAAGGCTTTGTCTATCTCTTACGGTTTACTAGTTATACTAAATTAAGCAAAATCCAGAATAAACAGGTCTTTAGAAGCTATTCCGAGAAAATTTAAAGTGTACTTTTTATTTGTGATAGATATGGTTTTAATATGTGGTATTTTAATCAAAATCGTTAGAGCCACTTTTAAAAGAAGCAAAATTTTCGACATTTTTTCCATGTAAAGGGTAGTTAGGGGTGGGGGGATTTTCTTAAAAATCTTCGTGTCGCATCCTTGGAAGATATCAAACTTAAATACCAAGTTTGGAATTTAACCGTCTTTTCGTTTTTGCTGACAGCTATGCTGTCCACAGGCCCACACACATACACACACAAACACGCGCGCGCGGACCTGTTTCTGAAAATGCTTTTTCTTTTTTTTTATTCAGGAGGTCTCAAAACATATATTTCCGGTGAAATCTTGACATCAAATTTTTGGGTGGAATACAATATTTCTCTATCTCTGTGTACATTTTACATACCGGGCTAGAGAAAGTAAAAATTAATAGGCCTATTGTTGCAACTGGTTCTTTCACGTACATACATACAATCACCTATTTTAAGACTAGTATGCAGTTTATTAAATTCACAAAGGCAGTGTAAAAATATATACCGCGGGCATATTAATTTACTCTTTTCAAAACTGTCACGAATAACTGTCATGTCTTGTCACATAATGATTGATTTACTTTTAAAATGTTTTCATTACATTCTACGCATTTGATAAAATGAAAGCTGACGTGTATGTAATGTAGAGAAAAAACTTTGAGATTATTTATACGAGAGACTTTTGCTTTGGGTTGTGATTGATTAATCTTGTAACTTTCTGTCATCTGTCACTAGCTAGTTTCCGTTTTATCCACAGAGTATATACAGTTACCTTCAGTTGTTATTTATATGATCATCTTTGCATACGGGTAATCAAACTGTAAGAAAAACGTTAACATGTATAAAACCAAATAGAATGGTATATTTATTATGTTTACTCTTAATTTATCAAGGTGCATAAGTTGATTAATGGATTACAATAAATGTATTTATTTATGGATTGCTATTCAAATATAATTTGAAGGCGGATATAATTGTAATTGTATAAAGATTGCTAAAAGGATTGGATAACATTGTGGTCCTCAAGAATTTGTAACGAAAATTAACATAAAAAAATAATCACATAAGACGCTTGGGACTCGTATTTAAGAGGTCAGGGTTTGATTCCCAGCGACCATTCACCTTGATACATGGTATTTTTGGGTTTTTCCTACGTCAGGCGAATTCTGGAATGGTTTCTCTTATGCCACGAATTTCCTGCCCCTCCATATCGTTCCATTAATCATTTCATTCATTAGGTCTGTTTTAGGATTGGAAGTGTAGTGATGGTGTTTCGGTGCAGCGTGACAGAAAAAGTAATACACTCTGTGTTACTTTCTCCGTCACTCAACCTTCGGCTGGTTGACGCATCCCTTCGGGGTGGCGTTGGGCCCTCGGGGTGGGGGGGGTGGGAATCCCCGGTCTGCTTGTCTGATTGCCGGGCATCTCAATCTGGAAACGTAAAAATTCTTCATTGTTGAGTCGCAACTCCTGGTTCCGGCCGTTCGGTGTTTATTCACATCTCATCTGTCCATCCCTATCTTTAATGTGTATATCTTATACGCTAACTTGAAGCTATAAATTTAGATTAAAATGGCTAGTATGTGCGTTTGTGTGGGAGTGTTACGTTTTCAGTCAGAATGTCAAAACGATTAGTATTGGTAATATACCTAGTGTACCGAAGACACCACTTACAGAAACCGATAAATTGCATCTGAAATATTTTGCACAGAGGGCTGTTCTAATATGGCACACATGCAAAACAGTTTTAAATATCTCGATTAATATTGCATTACAAAAAAAAAAAAAACTGATGCATTCCATTCACATGTCTTTTTCTATCTACTCCGCAAACACAGTATTCTTACAAAAAATTATTCTTTCATCTACATCATGCTAATCGAGAAATTAGCTTATTATTTGTTTCCTTATAAGTATAAGGGTAAATAAGGAAATACACAAGGTTAAAGCAATAGTCAAATCTTTAAAAGCTGCCACTAGAGAAACAATTGAAATTCGGTTCTCTTTGCAAGGCCAACAATAAAATAAAAGAGAGATGAAAGGAAATATGACTTCCCGACTGCAAAAAGTTTAAGCAGCTTAAAATGGAAACATATAACAAAGAATATATAAGAAGCGGTTAACTCTAAAACAAATATATGTGGCATAAATTCTGTATTTTAACGAGATCTAAATCTTTTGTGTAATCAGTTTTTGTCTCTTACGGTTTACCAGTTAGATAAAGATCATCCAGAATGAAGAGAGCTTAAAGGGCCATTCCCAGAAACTTCAAAATATGCATTTTGTTTGTCATGAAAATATCTTAAACATATATTTTAATTAAACCAGTTAAGAACTATTTTTGAGAAAGTCAAAATTTTCGAAAATTTATTTATGTAAAGGGTAAATGGGTGTGGAGCACACACACACACACACACACACACACACACACACACACACACACACACACACACACACACAGGTTACCCTCCGTGGTGTAGTGGGTATCATGCGAGCCTGTGGGTTCAAACCCGGCGGAGAACGATGGATTTTTTCGGGCATATAAATCCTTAGCATGGCTTCCTTCGGAAGGGAACTTAAGCAATTGGTTCCGTGTAAAAAAAAAACCTCAAGCCTGATAAAGAGGTCTATGAGAAAAATTAAGCGGTCTTTCACGCCCAAAATAGAATGTGACGCCGAGAATAACAGTAGTTAAAGGTCGTCCATAAATAAAATTCAATTTTCATTTGCACTCACACACACATACACACACACGCACATATACTCATGGACATTTTTTTAAAAATGCTTTTTTTGAGAATCAGAGATCTCAAAATATGTATTTCTGGTGAAACGTCGGTGTATTTTGGGTGGAATACATTATCTTCTCTACCTATTATGTACATTATACATACGTGCTAGAGAAGGTAAAACAGTTTGAAAAACTACCACCTGAAGGTAGCTTTAGTTGCAATAAAGGGATACTTATTAGTTTTAAGACAGCATTTATACATCTAACTTTCTAACCAATTTTTACATCTCTATAAGTTTTTTTAATATATATGCGAGTTTGATACCCTATGTTCACTCTATATTTATATCTTTATCAATATTGCTCATTTTTCTTACTTTATTTTTATTCTAAACATAAACATTACACGTATATTTCTTGTTAATAGAACCGATATGTTGTCATCTTGGCAGCTTAACATTCAGTGAAATTAAACAAATAAACAATAAAATAGAACAAAATGCCACATAGCGACCAAACAATCTAAAAAGTTATTATATTCACTTACAGAAAAATGTTCTTTCCTTCGTAACGGTTGCGCTACTTTTGCATAAACTCACCTGAAAAGAGAAGAAAAATTATTAATATAAATTTACTACGTTTCTAATTATTTAAAAGTATGTTATTTTAATTACACAATATAACACTGTAATATTCCACTAATCTCAAAGTTAAACAAACCTAAAATAAAACATAAATAAATTGTCAAAATCTTAATGTGACAAATCTGATGTGTACATTCACATGACTTTCTCCATATCCCTGCAACAAATAATTCTTAAAAAGCTTATACTTCTATTTACTTTATGCTAATCAGAAAAAATTAGCAGAAATAGTCTTATTGCTCGCTTCCTTGTCAGTAGTAGCGAAATAAGGGACAACCGTAGGTTAAAGTGATAGTCAAAAGCTGGTTGCTATGTAAATGAAGTTCCTTTGTTTATATGGATAGGAGCTGACAAGTTCCAGTATCAGAAAAGTATACGTTTTTCATAGCAAAAACCAAAAATAAAGAATGTCACAAAAACGACGAACTCCACGAAAAAATGTATATAACACAAATTGTGTGTTTTAACGTGCTCTTCATTTTTTGTGCAGTAAGTTTTTGCCCATCTCTTACGGTTTAGCAGTTATTCAAAATTTAGTAAAATTCATCCAGAATAAACTACACTTCAGAGGCTATTCCCAGAAAATTCAAGATATACATTTCATTTGTCAGGTAAATATGTTTAATATCCGAAATGTTAATCAAAATCGTTAGAGCCATTTTTGAGAAAATCAAAATTTTGGAAAAAAGTTCCATGTAAAGGGTAGTTGGGGGTGGGGGGATTTTTCTCAAAATCTTCGTGTCGCATCCCTGGAAGATACTAAACTTAAATACCAAGTTTGGTATTTTACCGACTTTTCGTTTTTGAGTTATCGTGTTCACAGACACACGGACACACGGACACACACACACGGACCTTTTTGTGAAAATGCTTTTTTTGGATATTGGGGGCCCTAATACATATATTTCCGGTGAAATCTCGGTATCGAATTTTTGGTGGAGTGCAATACTTTCTCTATACACTATGTACATAGTGTGTATGGAGAAAGTAAAAAATACGAGGCGTGTCCGGAAAGTAAGTAATAACAGTAAGTACTATTTCGTTCTACCGCTACAGCAACGCTAAAGTCGCAGATCTACGCATGCGCATTCATCTCTCTGGTTCATTGTCTATGCATTGACGCTATTATTGTGTTTATAGTTGTCATTGGCGTTCAAAATGTGTAAGAAAATTTCTGATCCCGCCGACTGTGAAATGCGTTCTGTATTGTTTTTGAACGCAAGGAGTTTTAGGTCTGCTGAAATTCATTGTCAACTTGTAAATATTTCAGCAGAGAAGTGGGTTAGGCAGTTCAGTGATGGACGATCCAAAATTCATGACGAAACATAAGAGTGGGTGGCCTTTTGTTGTCACTAATGGTTTGGTTGAACAAGTGAATGAGGCGATTCGTAAAAACAGACGGTTCACTATAAGAATGCTTTGTAATGTGTTTCTACAAATTTTAAAAAATGCTTTGTATGAATTTGTTACAAAGCGCTTAATATCGCAAACTCTATTCCCGTGGATTCCAGAGATGCTTACGATGTACACAAAACCAGCGACTGGATAGTGCTTTAACTCTTACCCGATACAGTGATGAGGGAAATGATTTCACAATAACCTGTGAGAAACTTGGTTTTGTCATGTCATTCCAGAGTCAAAATAACAGTCGATGGAGCGGAGGCGCACAGGGTCCCCCCAAACGACAAAAATTCCAAAAAAATAATTGCAGCATGAAAAAAACATGTATATTGTATTCTCAGACAGATGGGCATTCTGCTTAAGTTCTTTATCAGGGATGCATCATCAAAGCGGTATGATATTGTGAAATATTGAGAAATCTTCGGCGCGCAATTCAAAACAAACTATGTAGAATGCTCAGTCAAGACATTGTGTTGCTTCATGACAACGCATGTTCCCAATGCTGCTGGTATCACAATTCGGTTGAGAGCAATTCAATAACCCGCCGTACAACCCCGATCTGGCGCCTATTGAACCTGAAGTTTGAGTTAGGAGGAAGGTGCTTTGACAGCGATACGACGATCAGCAGTGGGTATCTTCACTAGCGGCAGCTTTGTTTAGTATCCCTTCGAGCATTAAAGGAGTTGCAGAACTCAATGGGTTTATTTCAAGGTAAAACCGCCCAGTGGAAAATTGACGAGAGCGCCTTTCTTTTAACCCATATCAATGAGCGTGACCCGCTCATCACCTCGCTAATAACCAAGAGAGGTGAAAGGAAGTTCACCCAGCCAGTTCCCAACTTACCGGTTTGAACTTGAAATAGCCCCGTTAAGATCTCCAACTCTTTCAACGAATGAAGAGATATCTGTACAGGTCAAATATGGGCAAATGGGCCACCTAGTATGTAGGTACATACGTGGTAGAGAAAGTGATGAGAAAAAGAAAATGCATACATGAAGTGCGACGAGACCAAGTTACCTGGGAATTCAGAACAATGCCCAGAAGTTTAATTACAGAAAATATATCATCAAATATGCATTACGTTTCCATGGTGAATTGAAATCAATTTGAGTACGCATTCCTATCAAATAGTGCATGGATACGCGAATTGAAATTGTAATAAATCTTGGATCCGATTTTTTAAGGTGATGGATCTGATCAAAACTTGTGAAAAATTATGTTTTTCATAACAAAAGTATATGAACTCTAAACTTTAAGAAAATATATAATGTTTCCCACTTACCGCACTTAAACTATCGACTAAATAAAGTCATAAGTGGATGTGCGCATGTTTATTAATAGGCACTTCCAACTTTAAACTTTATTTTTTCGAAAACTATTTTTCAACATTATCTCATACTCAAAATGCACCACACGATGCAATTTTTTGCTAACTTCTTTCAAAAAGTTAACTGCCTTTCAAAAGTTTATTAAAGAAAATAGTGATATACCTTTTCGAAATAATACTCAAATTTTGAAAAATCGAGAATTTTAGAGAATACGAAAAGTAATTATTTTTCTAACATAGAATTGATATAAAAGCATAATATGTAAGATCTATTATAAACCAGTTTATTGTTAAACTCAAATTTTGTGTGTGAATGTTTTAAAATTGCATCACGTGGTTCTTTTGCTATTAGAAAAATGATTTAAATGTGTGTGTGTGTGTGTGTGTGTGTGTGTGTGTGCGTACGTGGGCAGCATAGCTCAAAAACGAAAAGTCCATTGAATACCAAACTTGGTATTTAAGTTCAATATCTTCCAAGGATGCAACGCGAAGATTTTCAAAAAAATCCCCCACCCCCAACTACCCTTTACATGGAACTTTTTTTTTTGAAAATGTTAATTTTCAGAAAAATGGGTCTAACGATTTTGATTCAAATTTCGTATATTAAAGATATTTACCTGAAAAATAAAATATATATCTTGAATTTTCTGGGTATAGCCTCTGAAGACTATTCTGGATGAATGTTATTTAATTTTGCATAACTGCTAAACCGTAAGAGATGGACATAAACTTAAAACACAAAAAATGTAGAGCACCTTAAAACATACAATTTATCTTATATACATTTTTTTCGTGGATTTGATCATTTTTAGATATTCCTTGTTTTTAGTTTCAGCTTTGAAAACTTATATTTTTCTCATACAGGAATTTAACAATTCCTGTCCATACAAACAAAGGATCTTCAGTCACATAGAAATCAACTTTTGACTATCACTTTAACCAATAGTACTCACTTATTTCGCTTCTACTTATAAGGAAGCAAGTAATAGGACTATTTGTGTTGATTTTTTCTCGATTAGTATGAAGTAAATAGAAGCATAAGCTGTTTAACAATAATTTGTTGCAGATATAGGTCATGTGAATGGAACACATCAGATTTTTACCACTTTCATCAAAAATAGCTTCTAACAGATTCGACAACGTAAAGCCAAGTTGATCAACATAAAATCTAAAATGATATATTCTCAAAACTTGTGTATTCAAAACGATCTCAATTCTATTGAATTTAACACGGAAACGTGGTGATGACATCACGTGCAAAGCTTGTAAGATATTCAACGATTCCTTCATTAAAGCTTTATTAATACTTTCCAACAATTAGTGACCCACAGCGGTAGAGAATGCGCATGTCAGCACCCTTGTAAAGTTTTAAAATTCAACATTTCCGGTTCCTACACCCCAGATGACACACTTCAGCGGATGTGTTTGAAGGGGAGGGGTCCAGGGTGAGGGCGAAGGACCCTTGTATCGCTAAGTCTGATGTCGTGTAACGAAACATAGGGCAAGTTTGACTCAGGTCTTCGGTTTCTCAGCACGAGCTGGAATGTCACATGTGGAAACCACCTTAGGGGGAAACTGTTGAGTGACAGAAGATGGACATGACCAGACATTGCATTGTCATCAGACGGGCATTGTGTAACTGTGTAGAGAAGGCTCAGTTCTCAATTCGACTTTTTACTTTCTCTACACCTCTATGTAGGTAGTGTATGGAGGAAGTATTGCATTCCATCCATAAATTCGATACCGAGATTTCACCCGGTCCCCTGTATTCAGAAAAATAATTTTTAGAAAAACGTCCGTGTGTGTCCGTGTGTTTGTGAACACGATAACTCAAAAACGAAACGTCGGTAAAATACCAAACTTTTATTTTCTCAAAAATGGCTCTAACATTTTTATTAAAATACTGAACATTAAAGATAGTTACACAACAAATAAAATGTATGTCTTGAATTTTCTGGGAATACCCTCTGAAGACATCTTTATTCTGGATGAATTTTGCTAGTAAACCCTAAGAGACAGACAAAAACTTACTACACAAAATATGTAGATCTCGTTAAAACTCACAATTTATGTCATATACATTTTTCTCGTGGAGTTGACTATTTTTGAGATATTCTTTGTTGTTGGATTTAATTTTAAAATACAACTTTTCAAATACGGGCATTTGTCAGCTCATGGCAATGCAAAGAAACGGATTTCATCCACATGGCAACTAGCTTTTTAAAAAAATTGACTATTGATTTAGCAGATTGTATTCTTTTATTTCCCTTCTACTGACAAGAAAGCATTTCTGCTAATTTTATCTCGATTAGCATGAAGTAGATGGAAGAATAAGCTTTTTAACAATAATTTGTTACGGAGATGTAGAGAAAGTTATATGAATGGAACACATCAGATTTTTACAATTATCTAACCTTCCTGGGAGTCGAAAGTCAGAATGCAGATATGAGATATTAAAATACTGACTATTTTCAATGAATCTCATTTTGATCAGCGTTTAATAATTTGAACGAATCTAGGAATACCAGGCCGCCCAACTGTCCCGTATTTGACGAGTGAAGATATCCCATTCGTGTGCTAAAATATTTGCAGAACTATTTGTTCCATCCACATTACTTTCTCTAGCTGTTCCGTATACAAACTATTCTTAACGAAACATTATTTTATCTGCAACATTTTAATCCAGATAAACATTAGTACACTTGGTCCTATTACTCGTTCCCCTGAAAACAGAAAGTCAATAAGGGAGTACATTAGGCTAAAGAGATAGTCAAATGTTTTAAAAACTGGTTGCTGTTTTGTTGAATTCCGTTTCTTTTTATTGCCAGGAGATACAAATGTCCGTTAAGAAAAGTATTTTAAAACTGAAACCAATAATAAGGAATATCTTGGAAATGGTCAACTCTACGAAAAAGTTTATATGACATAACGAGATGTACATTTTTGTGTATAACGTTTTTGCCTATCTCTTACGATTTAACAGTTATAGAACATTCTACAAAATTCGATCAGAATAAAGAAGTATTGCGAGTTTATTCCCAGAAAATTAAAGATATACATTTTATTTGTCATTTAAATAGCTTTAATATACGGCATTTTATCGTAGAGCCATCGTTGAGAAAATCAAAATCTTCGAACATTTTTCCATGTAAAAGGTAATTTGTGGTGGGGGGATTTTCTTGAAAATCTTCGTGTCTCATCCTTGGAAGATACTACACCGAGATACCAAGTTTGGTATTTAAATGTCTTTTCGTTTTTGACCTATGCTGTCCACACACACACACACACACACACACACACACACACACACACACACACACTCGGACCTTTGTATAAAAATCTGCTGTGTTCCATTCACTTGAGTTTTTCTACATCTCTGCGACAAATTATTGTTAAAAAGCTAATGATTCTATTTACTCCATGCTAACCGAGAAATGATTAGTAGAATTAGTCTTATTACTTGCTTCCTTGTAAGTAGAAGCGAAACAAGGGAGTATCATAGGTTAAAGTGATAGTCAAAATCATAGTTGTTATGTGACTGAAGTTCCTTTGTTTATATGGACAGCAGTTGACAAATTCCTATATGAGAAAAATACAAGTTTTGAAAAGCTGAAATAAAAAACAATGAACATCTCAAAAAAACGATCAGCTGCACGAAAAAAAAAATTATAAATAAATTGTGTTTTAATGTGCTCTACATTTTTGTGTGGTAAGTTTTTGTCTATCTCTTACGGTTTAGCGGTTATGCAAAATTTCGCAAAATTCATCCAGAATAAAGTAGTCTTCAGAGCCCAGTCCTTGAAAATTCAAGATATGCATATTATTTGTCAGGTAAATATCTTTAATATGCGATATTTTAATCAAAATCGTTAGAGCAGTTTTTGAGAAATCAAAATTTTCGAAAAAATGCCATTTAAAGCGTAGTATGGGGTGGGGGATTTTCTTGAAAATTTTCATGTCGCATCTGCTGTCCACAGACTACACAAGGACCTTTTTCTAACAAAAAAAATTCGGACTCAGGGATGCACAAAATATATATCTACGGTGAAATCTCGGTGGGATACAATACCTTCTCTATCCACTATGTACATTGTACATGCGGACTAGAGAAAGTAATACGTATGTTTCATTTTTGATGGCTGCAAGAGAACAATATAAACGGATAGCACATTTTTCTAAACGACAAAGTGCATAGCTATGGCGGACAGATTGTCGCATATAAAATTAAACTAAATGCTGTCATATCTTTGTGCATACCCACGCTCGTAATTCGCGTTCTTTTTGAAGCGCTATCTGCCAGACAAGAAGCACAAAGCTACTGCCATACAAAGGCGGTGATGGACACTGCAGCTTCATTCTTTTTGAGGAAGATCGTAAAAGCGTAATGCCCCGCCAACTGCCGTAAGCTTTTCGAGAATGACGAATGGAATGAATCGGATGATGGCGCAAATGGGTCCAGCGCCAGTTATGTACTCTTAACACAGAAAAGAATGGGCGGCTACAAATTTTAAACTTCAGATATAGTCTACTGCGCATGCTCTCCTCTTCAGAGCTGGAGTTTACAAGGTAACATAAATAAATTATGACTTGTCTGCTTTAGGGTAACGAAGTATGGTATGTAATCGAACAGAACATTGATTCTATAACATCAGCGCCTCTATAGTGTTACGTTTGACGAGCATAAAATTAATGGGAGCGAAAATTGATGAAAATTGTTATGTTTACCTGCCTAAGACACTAGACAAAGGAAAAAAAATGGCATGTTATTTATGGACGCTCTTTAACTGTTATGGTTCTCAGCGTCCCATTCTATATTGGGCGTAAAAGATCGTTTAATTTTGCTCAGAGGCCTCTCTATCAGGCTTGAGGTTCTTTTACATGCCGTAAATCTACGACACGGGACCCACAGCTTTACTTTCCTTCCGAAGGAAGTCATACTTGCGGTGATTACGCGCTTACATGGCACGTTCACAATATATTTAAAATGTATTTTTATTTGAAATAAGTAACAATCCCACTTTTGGTTTGAAATCCTTTTGACAGGCATCTTACAATTATGTGTAAAGTTTCTGTTACAACAAAAAGTAAACATGTGAGAATCCACCAATCCGAGAGCACAAATATTGCATGTACTTGAACAAAGTACATCGTTGAAATACAGATCTATTAACGAAGTTTTATGTTTGAAACATTGCAGTGATATCCGAGGGCTAATCGCTTGGTCAGAATCTGGAGAGTGAAAGTTGGCGAGTGTAAATGCGCATATAAAAGAATCAATATACTCCACCCCTTCCAGTAATTTCTCGTGCCACTGCAGTTTGTTATTTGCTGCTCTCTGTGTATCATTTTTTGTTTAAACCCACTGGCGACTTTTTAACAAACATCAATGTAAGAATCCAATTATTAACACAGCAAACAGAAATTGCCATATTTCTCACACAGTTAAGTGCATGTTGTAGTCCACCCAAAAATTTGATGATGAGATTTCATCCGAAATATATGTTTTGATGTTCCTGGATGCTTCCTGTATGCGTCCTTAAACAAACTATTCTTACAAAATATTATCGTTTATATACATCATGCTTATCAAGATAGACGTCAGAAATGGTCTTTATATTTCCGTCTTAATAGAAGGGACATAAGGTGAATGCACTACGCAAAAATGACACTCAAATCTTTTAAAACTGTCGATTTTCACTGAAATGCGGCTGTCTTTCCTTATCTAGGAAACGGGTGATATAATATGACATGAATTATGTGTTTTAACGAGATCTACATTTTTTATGTAGTAAGTATTGTCTATCCCTTGCGGTTTATCAGCTAAACAAAATTCATCTAGAATAAAGAGGTCTTCAGAAGCTAATCTGAGAAAATTGAAAACATTCATTTTATTTGCCATGTATATATCTTGAGTATGCCGTATTTTAATCAAACTCGTTATAACCAGTTTTCAGAAAAACGAAAAGTTCCGAAAATCTTCCATGTAAAGGGTAGTTTGGGGTGCAGGATTTTCCTCGAAATCTTCGCGTCGCATACTTGGAAGATATTAAAGTTAAATACCAGTTTGGTGTTTTTAAAAATGTTTTTATAGGTCTTAGGGACCACAAAACATTTCAATTAAAATGTCGAAATAGAATTTTTGATTGGATGCAATACCTTCTTTATCTACTATATACATTGTAGTAGTATAAACAAGTTATGAAAAGTCTATCAACATGTGTCAAATTGTTATGTTATTAAATATTTAAATGTATTGAAAAACATTTCCGGTTGAACATTTGAAAAAAATCTGATATGTTCCATTCATACGAAACTTTCTGTCTGCTCTACATACAAACTGTTCTTTTGAAACACTATTCTTGTATATCATGCGAATCGAGATAAACATTAGCAAAAATTGTCTAATTACTTAGTTCCTTATAAGTAGAAGGGAAATAACGAAATACACTAGGCTAAAGCGATAGTCAAACTCTTTAAAAGCAACTATGTGAACAATTGAATTTCGGTTCTCTTTGCGTGCCTATGGGTAAAACAAAAGAGGTAAGATGACCTTCCGCTTGAGAAAAGTTTAAGTAGATTAAAATTGAAATCAATATTAAGGAATATCTTGGAAACGGTTAACATTACTCAAAATGTAAATGACATGTATTGTGTGTTTTAACGAGATCTATATTTTTCTGTAGTAAGTTTTTGTCTATCTCTTATCGTTTACCAAATATACAAAAGTCACCCACCCAGAATAAAGAAATCTTCAAAAAATCTTCCAGAAAATTCAATATATATCATTTGTCATGAAAATCCCTTAACATTTGATATTTTTATCGAAATTGTTAGAGTCATTTTTGAGGAAACCAATTTTTCGTAAAATGTTCCATGTAAAGGGTATTTGGCGGAGGTGCGAATGTTCTTGAAAATCTTCGTGTCGCATCCTTAGAAGATATTGAGCTTAAATACCAAGTTTGGTATTTAACGAATTTTCGTATTTGAGCAGTGCTGCTCCCTTGCACATAAACACAAACACATATACACAGTCATTTTTTTTAAAAATGCTTCCTTTTTGTGGATGCAGCAGGTCTCAAAACATGAATTTCGACGGAACCTTGTATCGAATTTTTGGGTGGAATACAATACCTTCTCTATCTACTATGAACGTTGTACATATGGCCTAAAGAAAATAAAACGATGACATATTAACTCGGTTGTATGGAGAAATGTATTAAATAACAATATTTTGAAAAGTGGAAGATGCAAACTTCTGGATAGCGCATAAGAAGAATGGTTATGTAAGCTGTACCATCCTTATCCTAGGCAAATAACTAACGTATAAAACCCAGAGTAAATCGTAAAAAAAAAAAAAAAAAAAAAAAACTCCGAGTCTTCTTAACGGCTTAGGGAGAAAGATTCCAGGAAACTGCAAAGAAACACTGGCAACGTTTCACAATTTATTTACTTGAAACCTTGTAACAAGCAGCCATTAAAGTATAATTGATTTTGCTGTCAATGCATCTTGCTTAAAATAAGTTTTACATTCGTTGCATTTGTAAGTTACAGCCCTTGAACTAACAATTTGAAAATTAAACCTTTCGACCAAAGAAACGCCTGACTATCCCCACCAGCAAAGTGTGTTTTTCAAAATAATAATAATTTACACACACCAAAACATATTCAACCGCACAATTTTGCCCAAGCCGAAAGAAAGCCACTTTTGCCTACCATTGGCCTTGTGCTCTTAAAGGACGATCTGTCCCTCAGCGAGTTTTCAGCTAGACTAAGTTATTTTCCCACTTTGCCGCGCCGAAGAGCGGAAGGAACGAGTAGTTCAACTTTTCCCACCAGGTCGCAGTTGAACATCGTTGCATACGTCAACTATTAAGATGCTGAGAAAGTTTTGTTTATCCCATATATGCGTGACGTCAGTGGAGATATATCTAACGTACACCTTGTCGAAGGAGGTAAACAAACAATTCAACCAGGAAAGAAGAATCTCATTAAAATATAAAAACGATAATATATTAAGGAGAATGGGATTTCAAGAAATAGAAATGGATTTTATGGAATTTCAACAAAAAGTTACAAATACAATGAAAATGAAAATTGAAAGGCTCTAAATATGGGACGAGACACTGTGTAAAATAAGTTTTTTTAAGTTAAAATATATAAATCATATCTATGCAGTTTCGAAAACAAATTAGTGTTATAGTAATAATTAAAAATAACAACTATTATAACGTCTTTAAAGTAACAAGCATAAACATGAAGAGTCAATAAGCTTAAGAGTAAGAAGAAGTGGAAAAGGAGTAACTGTTTATAAGCTATATAGTGAATATTGTGTAATAAATGAAAAGGTCATGTATGTATATTTAAATGTAAATTGTTCTTTCTTATTAAATGAATATGTATGTACAAATTCTAAACCAAAAATCGGATGTGTTCCATTCACATGACTTTCTGTACAAATCTGTAACAAATTATTGTTAGAAAGCTTATGCTTCTATTTACTTCATGCTAATCGAAAAAAAAAATCGCAGAAATAGTCTTATTACTTGTTTCCTTGTCAGTAGAAGCAAAATAAGGGATTACCATAGGTTAAGGTGATAGTCAAAAGCTGGTTGCTATGTGATTGAAGATCCTTTGTATGGACAGCAGTTGACAAATTCCTGTATGAGAAAAGTGTACGTTTTTTAAAGCTGAAACCAAACACAAGGAATATCTCAAAAAGATAAACTCCACAAAAATTGATATAACATAAATTGTGTGTTTTAACGTGCTCTACATTTTTTTGTGTAGTAAGTTTTTGTCCATCTCTTACGGTTTATCAGTTATGCAAAATTCCGCAAAATTCATCCAGAATAAAGTAGTCTCCAGAGGCTATTCTCAGAAAATTCAAAGTATGCATTTTATTTGGCATGTAAATATCTTATATGTAAGAGATTTTAATCACAATCGTTAGAGCCATTTTTGAGAAAATAAATCTTTTCGAAAAAAAGTTCCATGTGGGGGCTTTTCTTGTAAATATTTGTATCGCATGCTTGGAAGATACCAAACTTAAATACCAAGTTTGGAATTCAATGGACTTTTCGTTTTTTGAGCTATTGCTGTTCACAGACACACACGGACCTTTTTCCAAAATGTCCTTTTTTTGGATTCAGATGGATTCATAACATGTATTTCCGGCAAAATTTCGGTATCGAAATTTTGGGTGGAATGCAATACCTTCTCTATACACTATGTACATAGTACGTGTAGAGAAAGTAATAAGTATGTATAACGTCTTTAAAGTAAAGCACAAATATGAAGAATCAATAAAGTGGAAAAGAAGTAAATTTTTGTGAACTATATAATGAATATTATATATTGTGTAACAAAGAGGTCATGAATGTATTATTCAATTCAGACTTAAACAAATTAGTAAATTAGTAAATTAGTAAATTCAGTCCCCGTTCCCACTGCTTCATTTGTTGCCTTTCGAAGTCCAAACTTTTGCAGACTTTGATGCCTCCAAATTACTCTGACGTTGCAAACCACAAAGCCCGACCCAAATTGCTTGAGCATACAGCAACGTACTCCATTTTGTTAATCTGACAATTACGATCGTACTGCTCCTAAAAGCAAATGGATTCGGTTTTAAAGATAGATTGCATTTCATGACGCGTAAGAGTAGAAACACAATCCTGACATCCGCTCACATCCCTCCCCATCTGAAACATTATATTATTGCTCGTTAAGCATAGAGGATTTGCATAAATAATAATAGAAATGGGCTTTAATGCTACTCCACTACGGTAATTACTCCCCGCTGAATGCCACTGATGATAAGCAGAGGGTAGCGTATGATTTACTGTGGCTTGGGATTCTTTTTGCTTTCCTGTTAATGTGAACAGATTACTTTTGAAAGCTGGATTACCTCTTTCATCTTTCTATATCTATCAGAAATGTAGCTACAATTAGAACCACCCGCAATGCGCATCAAAAAGTAATCTGGTTTGAGGCATTGCTTAGTAAGTTTTCAATAGCAAATAGTCGCTTCAGGGTTTAAAGTTTCTTACTTTCTCTACACGTACTATATACATAGTGTATAGAGAAGGTATTGCACTCCACCCAAAAATTCGACACCGAGATTTCACCGGAAATACATATTTTAAAGCCCCCTAAATCCAAACAGAATCTGTGTTCCATTCACATGACTTTCTCTACACCTCTACAATAAATTATTGTTAAAAAGCTTATTCTTCTATTTACTTAGGATTAACTGAGAAAAAATTAGCACCAAGGGACTTATTACTCGCTTCCTTGTACGTAGAAAGGAAATAAGGGAGTAGCATAGGCTAAATCGATAGTCAAATCTTTTAAAACCTGGTTGCTATGTGATTGAACTACCTTACTTTGTATGGACAGGAGTTGAAAAATTCCCGATGAGAAAGTATAAATATTTTAAAGCTGGAACTAATAACAAGGTATATCTAAAAAAAGATCAACTCTTCGAAAAAAAAACAACATATTACTAATTTGCGTGTTTTAACATGCTCTAAATTTTTCTGTGGCAAGTTTATGCCTCACTCTTACGGTTAACCAGTTATGCAAAACTCCACAAAATTCATTCAGAATAAACAAGTCTTCAGAGGTTATTCACAGAAGATTGAAGATATACATTTTATTTGTCATGCAAATATCTTAAATATAGGAGATTTTAACCAAAATTGTTAGAGACACTTTTGAAAAAAATTAAGATATTCGAATTTTTTTCCATTTAAGGGTAGTTGGGGCTAGGTGGATTTTCTTGAAAATCTTCTTTTCGCATCCTTGGATACCAAACTTAAATACCAAGGTTGGTATTTAACGATCTTTCGTTTTTGAGCTATACTGCCCACAGACACACACATTTTTCTAAAAATGTTTTTATTCGGGGGGTCTCAAAACATGTATTTCCGGTGAAATCTCAGTATCGAATTTTTGGGTGAAATACAATACCTTCTTTACACACTATGCACATAGTATGTGTAGACAAAGTAAAAAGCGTGTGTGTGTCCGTGAACATGTTAACTCAAAAACGAAAAGTCGGTAAAATGCCAAACTCGGTATTTAAGATACGTATCTTCCAAGTACGAAGCTTTAGAGATAAATCTCCCCACTCTCCTTTATATGGAGAAAATTTCGAAAATGTTTATTTTCTCAAAAATGTCTCTATCGATTTTGATTAAAATACAGATATTGCTAATAAAATGTATATCTTCCATTTTCTGGCAATAACCGCTAAAGACATCTTTATTCTGAATGAATTTTGTTGAATTTTGCGTAACTGGTAAACCGTAAGACATATCTTGACAAAACCTTACTACACAAAAATGTAGATCACGTTGCCATGCATTTTGTTTTCGTGGAATTAACCATTTCTGAGATATTCCTTATTACTTGTTTAAAATTTAAAATACTTAAACTTTTCCCACACGGAAAGTTGTAAATTCCTAGTCCCTTCATAAATGGATTTCAATGAAATAGCAACCAGCTTTAAAAGATTTGACTATCACTTTAGTCTAGAGCAACGGTTCCCAAACGGTGTGCCCCGGCACCCTAGGGTGCCGTATGATTGGCTAAGGGGTGCCGCGAGATATTGAGATAAACAAAAAAAAATACCTTCTACTGAAGCCTTAAGTCTTGTAAGGTCTTGAAATAAAATAAGTCAAATCAATTACTCTCATGCACGGCAGATGGTGATAGTGGTCGATTCATTTCAATAATTCAGTTATACTAGTATCCCACAGATGGCATTACAGCTATACCCTGCCGAACATTCCCGAGACTACTCGCTTCCTCACGAATATTCCCGAGACTTCGACAGATGAATATATAAAAGTGTACGCCGCTTGGCGCTTTCAGTTGTCTTCCTCGCGTTGATTCACAGTGTTTAGCTATGGATAAGTTCATTGTTAAACGTAAACGCCAGGACAGTGAAAGTGAACAGTCGGCTCCTACTGCTTGCTTTAAGAAGCCAAATCTTACAGTTTCTCCCGGACCTTCGAATTCACCACATAAAAAAGACAAACGAAAGAAAAAAGAACATACCAGGACAGTTACTTAGCGTATGGATTTAAGTGGAATAACAACGAGGAAAACCCTATCCCTGTGTGTTTAGTTTGTGGCGAAACACTTAGCAACGAGGCCATGGTACCTAGCAAACTGAAGTGGCAACAAAGCACCCTAGTGTGTCACAGAAAAGTGTAATGTATTTTTCACATATATTAGAAGGGGAGAAGAAAACAGCTGTGCGAATGGTAAAGAGAATGACCATAGGTGATACTGCTCTTGAAGCTTCATTTAAAGTAGCAAAACTGATAGCTAAAAAAAAGAAACCTCATACTCTTGGAGAGGAAATCATTGGCCCTACATGTCAAGTTATAGTTTCAACAATACTTGGCGAAGGAACAGCTAATCAAATTTCGAAAGTTCCTCTGTCCAACAACACAATCAGCCGCAGGATATCTGAAATGTCATGCAATATCAACGAACAAGTCACGGAGAAAATAAAAACTTATAGAACATTTGCTTTGCAAGTAGATGAGAGTCTCGATATTGGTGACAAACCGCAGCTCCTTGGTTTTATCAGATATATTGATGCAAAAGATATTAGTGAACAGTTTCTGTTCTGTAGACCGCTGGAGACTACAACCACAGGCCATGATATTTTCGTTTCTATTAATTCCTATCTCAATGACCATGGTCTTTCATGGAAAGACTGTTTTGGTATATGTACAGATGGTGCACCATCTATGTCTGGGAAAATTAAAGGTTTTACTGTCAGAGCTCTCAATGAAAATCCATCCATTATTATAACTCACTGTTTTCTGCATAGAGAGGCATTAGTCGTGAAAGCGTGTAATGAAGATTTTGCTGAAGTGTTTAAACAAGTTGTGAAAATGGTGAACTATATGAAGTCTCGACCTTTAAAGTGCAGAATTTTGGAACAGTTATGTCGCGCAACGGATGCAGCTCACACCTGTTTGTTACTTCACACAGAAGTAAGGTGGTTGTCGCGGGGTCGTGTATTGAACCGGTTTCTCGAACTTAAAGAACAGCTAAAAACTTTTTTTAAGGATGAAAATCAAGACATATTTCATGAGCTCTTACTAAGTGATTCTTGGTGTTTTGAACTGTCGTATCTGGCAGATATTTTCCATAAGCTGAATGAACTGAATGTTTCGATGCAGGGTCGACATGAAACAATATTCTCCTCAACCAATAAAATGAAAGGTTTTAAAAGAAAACTTAGTTCTTGGAAGTCTGCAGTTCAAAAAGGAGATTTGTCGAACTTTCCATCTCTTCTTAATGTGGCAGGAGATAAAGATCTGGGTAAGCCGAAAGACCGCATTTGTGATCACTTATCAAGATTGCAAGATGCAATAGATGCGTACTTTCCAACTATTTCCACTACGAATCTCGACTGGGTTGTCTCACCATTTGATTTCGTAGATAGTGCAGAGGAAATAGATTTCACTGCTTGCGAACGAGATGAATTTATTGATCTTTGCGCTGATTCCACACTCAAAGGTAAGTTCACCAAGAGTGAGGCGTCGGTGGCTAGTTTTTGGCTGCAACGGAGAGAGGAGTACCCTAACCTAATGAAGAAAGCAATTAACGCACTTTTACCCTTTTCAACATCCTATCTATGCGAGCAAGCCTTCTCTGCTATGGTGACAATAAAATGCAAAGCAAGAAATAGACTGAATAACCTTGAGGATGATTTGCGTGTTTGACTGTCAACTGTAAGACCCCACATCACATATCTGTGCTCTAAGCATCAATCACAAGCTTCACATTAATCATTAATCGAACAAAATTTATTGATGTATTTTTACTCAGTGATTGTAGTAAAGTTTACTGTATTATGTTATGGTGGACGTTATTATTATATAATATTTCAATAAGTTAACATATTAAGCTTAATTTTCTTTTAATTCAAGGAAGGGTGCCCCTAGTGTTTAATGTTATTCCCAAGGGTGCCGTGAACTTCAAAAGGTTGGGAAACACTGGTCTAGAGTATTTCCTTATTTCCCTCCTACTTACAAGAAAGCAAGAAATTAAGACAATTTCTGCTAATGTTTATCTCGATTATCATAATGTAGATAGGAGAATATGATTTTTAACAATAATTTGTTACAGCGCTGTAGAGAAAGTCATGTGAATGGAACAAATCAGATTTTTAAAATTGCGATAATGCCGTTTTATGCATTCGCTTTCGTGTTCACCTTAGAATGTGAGTAATCAAACAACAGTAAGAGCGACAATGTCAGGAACATTTGGAACGTAAAACATCATGATTATTCTCTATATTCGAGATGCTTCTCCAAGCTTCGGCTTCCAGAAGCTTCCAGGAAGTTTTGTGATGTTATTTTTCTAATTATAAAAGGAGGAAGATGTACCGCGTGGGTGTTGCGATTTGTACTTGTCGTGAGTGACTGCAGTATTTGCGCACAGTGGTGCGCGAGCCATGGACCGCGTGCAGCTGTAAACTGTTTACGCGACGAAGCGTCGAGGGAATTATTTGCAGCAATGAATTAAAGATTTCATTTGTAAAAAAAAAAAAATTGAGTCAATAAAGGAATTTGTTATAAGACATAATTAACAGTGAAAGTGTAGAAGAAGTTTGCTTATGGGCCAAATAATAGCAACTATTCTAAAAATGCTATGTTCAATTCACATTCCTTTCTGTGCAACAAATGAGAAAACCAATTCCTGTTAAAGTCACTTCATTCGTCAATAGGACACTATACGTAATACAACTCTTTACATTTTTGGCATACAAATAACGGTGTCACTGCATTCACGTCACTATCTTAGCATGCGTCACACACTAGATTGACCTTTAACTCACTTCACTCCCTACTTGTCGGCCCCTTATACAGTCCGTAGCCGGCCTTCGAAAGTTACAGTCATAGAAATTAAGAGAAAATTATATTTTGTCCACTTAGAAAGGATCTAAATGGTTGAAATCGAGACAAACATTAGCAGAAATTGTTTTATTAGTTCCTTCTAAGAAGAAGGGAAATAATGTAATACATTAGGCAAAAGGGATAGGCAAATCATTTAAAAAGCCGGTCGCTTTAAAAATCAATTGAAATTCGGTTCGCTTTGCAAGACCTGGATCCAAATAAAAGAGAGATGAAACGAAGAAGACGTCCCGTTTGAGAAAAAGTATAGTTGTTTAAAATTGAAAACAATAACAGGTAATATCTCGGATATTGTTAAATCTACAAAAAAAATGTATGTGGCATATTTTGTATGCTTTAACGAGATCTACATTTTATTTACGTTTTTGTTTATCTCATGCGGTTTATCAGTTATGTAAAATTAATCCAACATGAAGAGATCTTCAGAAGCTATTCCCAGGTTATTTAAGATACACATTTTGTGTCATATAAATATCTTTAATACTACGGTATTTTAATCAAAATCGTTAGAACCATTTTTGAAAAAAAAAAAAAAAAAAAAAAAAAAGCGGGGAGGATTTTCTTGAAAATCTTCGTGTGTCATATTTGGAAGATGAATAATACCCCATTCACAATGAGATGTGTGCGCAGATGTAGTGTAAGCGCAAGACTTTGCATCCATTTTATTCACATAGACACACGTAGCACGCTACGCAATGTAATGCAGCGGAAGAGCTTGCAAACTCCAAATTTTACCCTTCTGTTACGCCCAGAGAGAACCTTCTGTTACGCCCAGAGAGAAAGAACTCTGCGTTCTTTCCTCTATGCATTGCCTGCTGTTCAACAACAGACGATCGCAATGCGAGAATTTACAGCGCCTTCTGTACATATATGCTCTTCTATTCGGCCGTGCCACGCTATCTCTCAATTCCCTCAAGAGGTTATGGCAGTCTTCTTGAGTATCCTTGCGATTTAACGGATGTGCCCACCATCTGCGCCTAGATTTCACCTAAATCGTAAGGCGCAAAGAGATAACACAGGTCATTAAACGTGCAGCTTTATCACTTTCTGTAGTCTACATGCTTGCATTTTTTTCAATATTTTGGTCAAATAATTACTGACATCACTGGCGCGAGCATCAGTTGTTAGTATGTAATTTTTATAACCTATTTAAAAGATTGTCTGAAGGTGCTTAAATGGCGTTGCTGGTTATGTTACTCAACTTGAAACTTGCGGGGCGCTTGAAAAATACCCAATGTAATTTACAGATCTAGAATCCCGTGCCAACTTCTTACAGTACGCTTATGACTGCATTGTGAATGATCTTCCCTCGCGCTTGCCCTTATACTGCGTTACATCTGCGCTTGCATCTCATTGTAAATATGGCTTTAGAAAACTTTGTTTAAACACGAAATGTATTAGTCCAGAAGGCTTCTGGCTCAAAATGACAATATTTTCATTCAAAAAACAAAAACTATTATTCAACGGCCACCAACAGTTGTATTACTGTTCTTAATTTAACTGTAAGATTATTATTGTAAGTGAATTTTGTACATTTACCTCTGCCACTGGGCAGTGCCCAATTACAAGGAATAAATACATATATACAAAACGCTATACCCCCCCTTCACAGTAAGAAACCCAAAATCGCAGCGGCATGAATTTAACAAGAGCTGTTAAGCAAATGGTCATTGCCTACCTTATTTGCGTGATACAGACACAACCTACAAACCACTTTCTATTTGTTGATTGTATGTATATAACCTATTCCTTAACTGTTCTGTAGGGATATGAATAACAATAACCAACAGTAATAATATTAGCAATAATTGTAAAATAATTATAAAAGCTTTCAATAACAGGGTATACTTAAACTTTTGAAATAAAAAGCGACTTTGAAAGGTTTCAAAATAAAATAAACTTCCACTATATTTAATTTTAACTGATAACTTATAATAATAATAATAATAATTATTATTATTATTATTATTATTATTATTATTATTAAATGTTAAATACTGTTTAAAGTTAAGGAGAATCCACCCTGACTAGGCCAAAATGTGGAAACCCCAAGGTCAGAGAGCACGGTAAACAGGAATTGAAGGCTGGCCACTCGAATGCGAGTTTCTCGCACGTTCCCGCGGAGCCATCTCACTCATGTACAGGATGTTAATGAACTACACCGAAATAATTTGCGAGATTGTGCACGTGACTGATATAGGTACTTTGAGATAGGCGATGCATGGCCCCCGGATAAACATAACGCAACTACATAGTGTTAAACGTGTGGGTATCAGGTGCTGATAAGTCGGTGTTAAAGCAAAACAGGTTGAAAAAAATCTTAGAATGTCTTTAAAACTGCTGGCCGAGTATAAAAATATCGATTTTTAGCAACTCATTACTAGCGTTCTCAAGATTTAATGTCACAAAAACTGTAAAATCTCCAACTAATCACTTGACAGTGCGACACTGAGTATTTCTTAACTACGTTCTTGAGGTAGCCTACTCTGGAGGCGTTTTTTCAATGTTCTGGTGGCTATCTGCTGCTAGCTGCTATCACAAAGGTCATGAGTTCGATTTCTGTTATAGAGTGTTTTTTTTTTTTTTTTTTTTTTTTTTTTCTCCATTTCAGACTAAGTGCCGCGATACGTGAACGAGAGCCTAACTCGGAAACTATCTTTCACTTGAAAGCCAGTATCATAACCACTACGCTAGAGAGGTACGCTGTAATATGTCCCTTCGTTTTTCGTGTTATGCTCTCGAATGTTTGATAAATTAGCCAGTGGCTTACTGTCACTTCAGAAACTTATAGCCGTTACTTCGACATTTCAATAAACAGACCATAAGTCACTTATCTCAAATTACTTATTTAAGTAATCTGCATATTCTGTGAAAATATTTCGGTATATTTCATTAACATCCTGTAGATAAACCGATCCCGATAGCTTAGGCGGTTCGTCTGCAACTGATATTTGGGAGGTCCCGGGTACGATCTCCGGAGGCCACGCAGACCCTGTTTTTTTCTGTGGTTTTCCTAGGACTCCAAGGCAAATACCGGGTTGCTTTTCAACTACCTTGGATCTGCTCCCTTCTTGCAATCATTTGATATCCTCCTCCTCTTCATTTTTCAGGTCTGGCTGGTCGCTCTCCGTGGTGTCGCGGGTTCAAACCCGGCGAAGGACGATGCATTTTTTGGGCGCAAAATCCTTAGCATGGCTTCCGTCGGGAGGGAAGTTAAACTGTTGGTCCGTGTCGTAGATTTACGGTACGTAAAAGAACATCAAACCTGATAATAACGAGTCTGAGCAAAATTAACCAGTCTTTCACGCCCAATATAGAATGGGACACTGAGAACCACAGTAGTTAAAGAGCGTCCATAAATAAGCTCCATTGCATTTTTCTCAGGTCTGGTGCTGACGTTCAATGGCCAGCGGACAGATGGCCCTTTATAAAAGATTGTTCCCGTCTGCGCTTACCACTTTATGTTGGGACTGTAAGGGTCGCTTCGTCGCCCTCTCTCAACGCTGTAGCTCCACACTGGAATTGCTAGGGCTTCCGTGTGTCTCTGTCATTAGTTACCAGCCTGTGTGGTCCATGTCAACTCATCTCTACCGCCCGGGGTACGCTAGCCATAATAGGCTGTTCGGCACCGCAGTGGGCGAGGTGTTACCCTCCATTCCTTTCCTGCAACTCTATCGACAAGAATAAAATACGTTTAATGATCTTCTGTATTCTCATTGTAAAGGTTATGAAACTTCGAAGTAATTGACTTTTCCTTTGTGTGAGTGAGAGAGAAAGAGAGACAGAGAGAGCACTCTATAAACCAAAATCCGGTTAGCTGGTAAAGGGCTTCAGGACTAAGTAAGGAGGCTATAACTTCACTGAGACCAGGTGAATTGCCACAGAAGTGCGGTTGGGTGAGTTTCAGATATGTGAACTGGCACAAAGGCATACTTATTTGGGTTGTCACAAAGGAATACGTGAGCTACCACAAATTTAGAACTCAAAGACAAAATTTCCCTTTCACTTAACAGTCTAATAAAGGTTCCAAGTACCTTATGCAGAAAACGAGGAAGAGAAGGTATGTTAAGAATTTAACAAACTGGTAATCTTAAGCACTACATACTGAAATGTCTCTTTAAGCATGTTTACTTTCTCTACACGTACTATATAAATAGTGCATAGAAGGAATATTATATTCCAACCAAAAATTCAATACCGATATTTCACCAGAAATATATGTTTTCAACTTCCCTGAGTAAAAAAAAAACAGTTTTGGAAAAAGGTCGTGTATGTGTGTGTGAGAGAGACAGAGGGAGAGAAAGGGTGCGCGCGCATGTCTGTGGACAGCATAGCCCAAAAATGAAAAGACCGTTAAATACCGAACTTGGTTATTTAAGTTCAGTATCTTCCAAGGATGCCACACGTAGATTTTGAGGTAAATCGCCCCAACCCAAATTATCCTCATATGGAAAATATTTCGAAAATTTTGATTTTATCAAAAATAGCTCTAACGAATTTGATAAAAAATGACGTGTATTACAGGTATTTGCAGGCAAATAAAATTTATATCTTGAATTTTCCGGGAATAGCCTCTGAAAATCTCTTCATTCTAGGTGACTTTTGCATAACTGGTAAACCGTAAGACATAGACAAAAACATACTGCACAAAAATGTACATCTCATCAAATGCACATTTTACATACTTTTTTTTTTCGTGAAGGTGACCATTTACGAGATATTCCTTGTTGTTGGTTTTAGTTTTAAAACAAACTTTCCTCATACAGGAATTTTACACGCAAAGAAACGAATTTCAGTCATAGAGCAACCAGCTTTTAAGAGATCCGACTATCGCATTAGCGTAGTCCCGCTATTTCCTTTCTACTTATAAGGAACCATGTAATAAAAACTGTTTCTGCTAATGTTTATCTCGGTTAGCCTGAAGTAGATAGAAGAATATGCTTTTTAACAATAATTTGTTTCACAGATATAGAGAAAGCTATGTGAATGGAACACATCACATTTTCTTTTTTTATTTTTCAGACTTAATATACTTATACTAAAAATTTAGATAATCGGTAAAAAAACTGAAGCATTAAATGTTAAAACTCTTCTTCCAAGTGTGCATTTTTTTTAATTTATGTATTTATCGCACACGTAAAAATTCACTAACCTGCTTTCTATGTCATTTGTGCGAAATAAGACTTGGTTTCTGATTATCTTTAAATTAAAAAATCATAGCACTTTCTCTACCTCACATCTTTTACAGGCAATACTGACCTACGTACACCATTCCACATAACCTACATTTTTGAAGGTCTTTCAGGTAAAAGTTTTACAGCTTTTGTTTTCCATATACTGCTTGCTTCGCTAACAAGTGCAGTGCCAATATTCCCTGTCTTTCATAAATATGAGAACACAATTGTTAAAGACGCTTTCTACTTTATTTCATACATAGCATATAATAGGTGGACCGACTGCCCGTATTTGACGTGTGCAAATATTCCCTCGTGTCTTAAAAGAGTTGCAGAATTCAACGAGGCGATTTCAAGTTAAAACCCTTTTCCATGTCTTGCTTATCAAAGGGGACGGTAAGTGGTTCCTGCTCATTGCTAGGGGTAAAATGAAAGCTGGTCTCGCCAGTTCTTCATTGGCGGATTTAACTTGAAATAGCCCCGTTGTGTTCTACAACTCTTATCGCACCAAGGAATACCTATACTGTCAAATACCACCTAGTGGGTAGAGAAGATATTGTATCCCATTCAGGATAGGATACGAGATTTCACTGAAAATACAATACACGTTTAAGGGTCTTTTGTATCAAGAAAATCAGTTTTAGAAAAAGGTGCGTGGTGTTTATGTGTGTATGGTATGCGCGCGCATGTGTGTGTGTGTGTGTCTCCATCCCTGAACAGGGTAACTAAAAAATTAAACACGGTAAAACACAAACTTGATATTTAAGTTCAACATCCCCCAAGAATTGCGGTACGAACATTTTAAAGAAAATCTCCCCACCCTAAACTACCCTTTACATACAACATCATTCAAACATTTTGATTTTCTGAAAATAGGCTCTAATGATTTTTCATTTAAGCTACAGTAAATTAAAGATATTTACGTGACAAATAATATTATTTTTACTTTCTCTAGCCCCATATGTACATAGGGATAAAGAAGGTATTGTATTGCACTAAAAAATTCGATACCCAGATTTCACCCGAAATATATGTTTTGGGGTCCTCTGAGTCCGAAAAAAGTATTTTTAAAAGAAGGTCCGCGCGCGCGCGCGCGCGCGTGTGTATATGTGTGTCCGTCTTATTGTGTGTCTGTGGACAGCATAGCCCCAAAACGAAAATACCGTTAAATACCAAACTTGGTATTTAGGTTTAGTGTCTTCCAAGGATGCGACACGAAGATTTTCGAAAAAATCCCCCTACTAAAAACTACCCTTTACATGGAAAAATTTCGAAAATTTTGATTTTCTTAAAAATGGCTTTACGATTTTGATTAAAATTCCGCATATTAAAGCTATTTATGTCCGAAATAAAATGTATACCTCGAATTTTTGGGGAATAGTCTCTTAAGACCTCTTTATTCTGGATGAATTTTGCTTAACTGCTAAACCGTAAGAAATAGAAAAAAAAACACTACACAAAAAAATGTACATCACGTCAAAACACAGAATTTATATCCTTTACGTTTTTGTTGTGGAGGTAACCGTTTCTGAGATATTCCTTGTTATTGGTTTCAATTGCAAAGTAATGAACTTTTCTAGCGTGTCTGCCTCACATTCAAAAGGTCGTGAGTTTGAATCTCACTTAGGGTGAGATAGGATAAGTTTTTGGGGGGGGGGTTTCCCTTATCCTGAGAAGACGAATGTCGAGTAACTTTAAGCTCCGTGGACCCCGAGATCATTTGAGCATCATTTCACCAATTTCATTCATCGTCCGATATGACCAACCAGGTTAAAGGACGTTAAACTATCAAAACAAAAAACAAAAAAACAAAACAAAAAAGTGATTTGCAATGACAATCGCATAACGATAGCTTTTAAAACATTTGAAAACCATTTTAGCATAGCGCATTCCCTTATTCTCTTCTACTTATTAGGAACTAAATAATAAGAACATTCTGCTAATATTTATTTCGATTAGCATTGTGTACAAAGAAGAAGAATCTTTTGTAGGAGGTTTGTAGAGCAGCTAGAGAAAGTCATGTGAGTGTAACACATCAGGTTTTTTTTTAATTTGTTGGGTATAGCTTCTGGAGCCTTCTTCATTCTAACCGCAAAAGATAGACAAAAACTTATTAATCAAAAAATGCACACACACACATATTTTGTGGGTTATTACCGAGGTATTTCTTGTTAATGGTTTCAATTTTAAAATACTTCAGCCTTTCTCATAGGAGAAACTTACGACAATGCAAAGAGAACCGAATTTCAAAGTCAATTCCATAGCAACTAGATTTTAAAAGATTTGATCATCGCTTTAGCCTGATGTATTTTCCTTATTTCCCTTCTACTTATAAGGAACTAAATAAATAGAACATTTCTGCGAATATTTATCTCAATTAGCATTAAGTAGATAGAAAAATAATCTTTGATAAGAATAGTTTGTTTGCAGGACAGATATATAAGTAATGTGAATGGAACGCATTAGATTTTTTAAAAGCATATTTCAGTTCTGTAAGTAATTCTTTGTTCTTTAGCAACCTCTAACGCATTGTTACTTCCATTTGTTACCTTAAATACACATTCAACATAACATTTAAAATGAAGAATCATCAGAATGTGTTTGGACGTATATAAGTGTATTGAGGAGTAATAAAGGTATAATTTACGCAGGGGACATATGGGCATAGTCCATATGAGCCGGTATGCTTCTACTTTATCCCTGGAAGGAAGCATTGAGAGAAGAGACCCGAAGTGTGACCAGATCCGGATGACGATAGACACAAGCATGGACGGAGTCCCCAACGTTTCCAGTTCGAATGCATTTGAAGTCGCCAGAACCCGTCGCAATTCAACCGGCGGTCCCCCTCGACTCACTCGGAGGTGTGTCCCGTCTGGGCATCCCGACCAACGATATGAAAGAACCTTTAAAACCATACCCACCGCCCAGCTGAAACCCACCAAATACGTCACCTGGTCCTATAACTCTAGAATAGGTTATAATTGAGGAAATGAGGGACAGGAAAGTCGTGGTAGAAGGGAAACCACTCAAGAATTAACCTATCAACCCGGGGAAACCACGAAAAATCTATGGGTCAGAGTGGGCCGAGGATTGAACCAGGATCTCTCGGATGTGAGTCACATATTATGTTACTGCACAACCACTTCGCTCGGTGAAAGACAGTGCGTGTTTCCCCAAGTCTGCTTCCTATCGTTGAAATCCCAAGAGAGTGAGCTACCTGGTGTGGTTACCGCAGTTTTCCTTTATCCTCAGAAGATAAATGTCGAATAGCTCTTAAGCTTAATGGATTTCAGGCTTATTTGAGTATTGTTTTATCAATACAATTAATTGTGCAGCATGACCCATCCGGTTAAAGGAGGTAACTACCAACAATATTATCTAACATCGAGTACTTTTATGACATTTGGTATTGGTTTACCTTACTCGCACTTGCGATACGGATTTTAAATTTTTCATTAAACCATGCCTGAAATTTTAGCCTGAAAATATTGTTTTACGACATAGCTCACTAGAACCCCGCAAATGTAGACGTACCATTTTAAAACGAGGATGGTTTATCGGTGTTCATTGATGTCATAATTATCAGTAGAGCTATGTAGGTTTGGGTTCCAAAGCGCACACAGTTACAAACACATGGAAAAGTTAGCGGTCGGGTTGTGGGGAGGGGTTTGTAGTGTAAACACGCACACGCTGATGTATAATCTGTTCCAAAAGCAGTTCAGTACACATATTGACATATGTATTGTTTTAATTCATAAAAAGTAACACAAAAAAAAACATTATTTCATAATATGATTAGTAAATAAAATCACTTTGTACTTTTACAAAAAATGTATAAAGCTCGATACAAAAAAGTTCGGGATAATAATGTGCAGAGCTTTGAAAAGACGATGAACATAAATCAACAAAACTCACTTAGCAACCATTGCAGTGAATTACAAGATACACCATTATTTTATCGAAAGAAAATGCTCTGCTTCTATCACTCAAAATATGTTTGAATCGTTCACAAGTTTGTTCATTGTCGAATGCCTACCTTTTCGTATTATTTTCGACATTTTTCAATCTGCGCTCTCGTTCAGTGTTCATTGATTTATCTACTAGCAGGAACTGAAGGAGACCAGGCAGTAAACAATGTTAGATAGTGCAACATGTTTCGAAGCGTACACCGTCACGTTATAGTTATGTGTGCACCGAACTTCAATCCGGAAATTTCGTAACCCCGACCCGGCTCTGATTATTAGTAATACGTTCGAGAATCAATACTTAGAAACGATGCATGCGATCAGGCGGTAAAAATACCATGTTTTAAAATGATAATAACTAGGGACATCTATACTTTGCGATCGCAGAACGTGACTTTGTTTGCGGAATTTAACTTTTTTTCCCATTAAAACTGTGAATTTTAAATTTTGTCGCAATTCTGAGTATTTTTTAAAAATAATGTATTAATCTTGTCTCTTCATATTGTGACGCAGACTTATCACGTGGACGGCGTCCGACTGGCCGATTGCTAAATAGAGATAAGGAAGAGCGCTCTCCTTCCGACATAATTTTCAGAAACGCTATCGAGATATACCAAGATTTTTCTGGAAGTTTCTCGTCCCGTCTCCCAATAATTCTCAAAAAACTCTAGCGGTAAATATTAAGTGACAGAGACAAAGACATAGTGAGTTCTTGATACGACAAAGTGATAGTTCTACGAGTGAGGCTGTGACGACAGTTGCGTTTCTACAGTGAGTCCTGCTTCTCTACAGGTCTTGTGCTCGACCCTACAAGTTTAGGAAAAAGAAGAAGAGGCTGCTTTGGACATGTCATTACGCCGCTACATCGCGAGGAAAAGTGAAGTGGCGGTGGGACCAGAACAAATTAACACTGGTGTCAGAAGTGGGATTTAAGTGCTGTGATGGAGAAAATGATTTTTAAAAAAATTGATGTGTTCCATTTACAAGAATTTCTCTACATCTCTGCAAAGACAATTATTAAAAAGCTTATGCTTCTATTTATGTCATGCTAATCGAGAAAAAATTACCAGAAATAGTCTTATTATTTGCTTCCTTGTAAGTAGAAGCGAAATAAGGGAGTACCATAGGTTAAAGTGATAGTCAAAAGTTGGTTGCTATGTGACTTGTTTGTGTAGACAGGAGTTGACAAATTCCTGTATGAGAAAAGTATAAATTTTCCAAAGCTGAAACCAATAACATGGAATATCTCAAAAACGATCAGCTCCACGAAAAAAATGTATACAACATAAATTGTGTGTTTTAACGTGCTCTATATTTTTTGTGTTTTAAGCTTTTGTCCATCTCTTACGGTTTAGCAGTTATGCCAAATTCCGTAATATTCAGAGACTATTACCAGAAAATTCAAGATATACATTTTATTTGTCAAGTAAATATCTTTAATATACGATATTTTAATCAAAATCGTTAGAGCCATTTTTGACAAAATCAAAATATTCGATAAAAGTTCCATGTAAAGGATAGTTAGGGGTGGGGGGATTTTCTTGAAAATCTTCGTGCCGCATCCTAGGAAGATACCAAACCTAAATATACCAAGTTTAGTTTTTAATGGACTTTTCGTTTTTGAGCTATGCTGCTCACAGACACACACACAGAGATATTTTTCTAAAAATCTTTTTTTGGACACAGGGAGTCTCAAAACATGTATTTCCGGTGAAATCTCGCTATCGAATTTTTGGGTGCAAATCAATACCTTCTTTATACACTATGTAATTACATAGTATGTGTAGAGAAAGTAATTATTAGTTGAATGAAGAAGAGAGGGAAATGAATAATGGAATGGAAAAAATGGAGAGTGAAATGGACAGTGTAAATTCCCAAATGTAGAAGTTAGAGACATAAATGAGAGCTAGAGTAGCAGACGGGAACTGAAATGAAGGGTGTATAGGAAGAAATATCTGATTCCAGCGTTCTTTCCAAAAACATAATCCCTGGTGTGCTTAAAAAAACTTCTAAGTACTCACTGATCTACAGTGTGTGACCATTTAGGGTCTAGTTTCAGATTTTGATGAGTTGAAAGAAACCATCTGCAAGCAGATGACGCAGAGTAACACTGATATAGCGGAAGCCTTTTGAGTGGTGAACTTATCACATCCAGAAAAGCGTCTTAAAGTAATATGCAGGTCAAGTTCAGATGTAGACTATGAAGGGTTTCTTTCCTCTTATAACGATGTTATCAATATTACTGATGGAGGAGAACTAACCTGAAAGAGGAAATTTTGGCTGCAATAATTACGTATTACTTTCTCGTCACGTACTATGTACATAGTGTGTAGAGAAGTTATTGAACTCTACCAAAAAATGGATACCGAGATTTCACCGGAAATACATGTTTTGGGTCCCCCTGAATCCAAAAAAGCATTCTTACAAAAAGGTCCGTGTGTGTGTGTGTGTGTGTGTGTGTGTGTGTGTGCGTATGTTTGTCTGTTAGTCTGTGGACAGCATAGCTCAAAAACGAAAAGACCGTTAAATACCAAACTTGGTGTTTAAGTTTGGTATCTTCCAAGGATGAGACACGAAGATTTTCAAGAAAATCCCCCCACCCCCAACTACCCTTTACATGGAACTTTTTTCGAAAATGTTGATTTTCTAAAAATGGCTCTAACGATTTTGATTAAAATGTCAAATATTAAAGATATTACCTGACAAATAAAATGTGTATCTTGAATTTTCTGGGAATAGCTTCTGAAGACTACTTTATTCTGGATGAATTTTATGGAATTTTGCATAACTGCTAAACAGTAAGAGACGGACAAAAGCTTAACACACAAAAAACGTACAGCACATTAAAACACCCTATTTATGTCATATTCAATTTTTTCATGGAGTTGATCGTTTTTGAGATATTCCTTGTTTTTGGTTTCAGCTTTGAAAAACTTACTTTTCTCATACAGTAATTTGTCAACTCCTGTTCATACAAACAAATGAACTTCAGCCACATAACAACCAGCTTTTATATATCAGTTTAGCCTATACTACACCCTTATTTCACTTCTACTTACAGTAAGCAAGTAATAAGGCTATTTCTGCTATGTTTTTCTCTATTAAAATGAAGTAAATAGAAGCATAAGCTTTTCAACAATAATTTGTTGCAGAGATGTAGAGAAAGTCATGTGAATGGAACACATCAGACTTTTTTTTTTTTTTTGATTCGGGTGAAACCATATCATATATTTCCGGTGAAATCTCGGTATCAAATTTTTGAGTGCAATTAAATACATTATATACTATGTACATAGTACGACGGTGTTCCCAGGATTGTTTAATTTCTTTATTTTATGATTACGTTGCACGTATGACTGACAAACATGTGTTTGATATAATGAGCATGAAAATACTCTTTTTTAATTGGGTTCTTTGTATGTATGTTTATATTTACTAATGCTGTATGTTGAAAGAGGTTAATAATGGCTTGTCTTCGATTTTAGTCTTTAACTTAAAGTTTTAAATTGTATTAAAGTTGTTTCAAAGGTAGCACCGATTTTAGGTAAAAGTACAACCGCTTTTTATCAGTAATGAAGTGACCTTTTGCATGTTTCTAACTATAGTTGTAGCTTTATGACAATTAAGGCACGTTCTTGCCCTCCCATTTAGGTAGTGTTAGGCGTTAATATCAACGTTGTGCTTTTTTTAACACACACATTGGTCTTTAGCCGTGACCTAATTGGCCATTAGGGGAGAAAGAATGACTTGAATAGAACACAAACTCGGAAACCACAAACACACATGCCCAAGGCGGGACTCGAACCCGCAATACCCTGCACCACGAAGCCCAAAGCTAGAAACATTAGTGAACGCGGTCATGGGGACCGGCTGAATATTGTGTTTTTAGGAATAAATGTAGGGAATCTGTTTTTACTTCTACAAAGTACATGGTACATAGGCTGGGAAAGTATTGCATTTTACCCAAAATTTGATACTGAGATTTCACATAAAATACAATTTCAGGGCCACCTGTATTTTATTTATTAAAAAAGAGAGACAGAGAGAGAGAGAGAGAGAGAGAGAGAGAGAGAGATTTAACAAAATGTCCATGTGTGAATGTGTGTGTCCTTGTTTTTGTGACCAGGATAACCCAAAAACCAGAAGTCGGTAAAATACCAAACTTGGTATTTAAGTTTAGTATCTTCCAAGGATGCAACAAGAAGATTTTGAGGAAAATCCTCCTGCCTCAAACTACTCTTTACATAGCAAAAATTTAGAAAATTACAATTGTCATAAAAATGTCTCTAACGAGTTTAATTAAAATACCGCATATTAAAGATATTTACAAATAAAATATATATCTTGAATTTTCTGGGAATAGCCTCCGAAGATCTCTTTATTCTGGAAGAATTTTGCAGAATGTTGCATAACTGGTAAACCGTAAGCGGTAGACAAAAACTTACTACGCAAAAATGTAGATATCGGAAAAACACATAATTTATGTCATTTAATTTTTTTCATGGAGTTTACCATTTTTAAGATATTCATTGTTAGTTGTTTCAGATTTTAAAAACTTTGACTATCGATTTTGCCTAGTGTACTTCCTTATTTCCCTTCTACTTACAAGGGAGCAAATGATAAGCCCCTTTCTGCTAATGTTTTCTTAATTAGCGTTAAGTAAATAGAAGAATAAGCTTTTAAACATAATTTATTGCAGAGATGTAGAGAAAACTATGTGAATGAAACACGTCAGATTTTTTAGATATTCCTTGTCACTTGTTTCAGTTTAAAAATACTTATGCTTTTCTGATATGGGAATTTGTCAACTGTTTATGCAAAGAATCAAATTTCAACCACATGGCAACCAGCTTTTAAAAGATTTGACTATCACTTTACCATCTACACGCAAGTAAGTAATAAGACCATTTTTGGAAATGTTTATCTTGATTAGTATGGTAGAAGAATATGCATTTTAAAAATAATATGTTACAGAGATACAGAGAAAGTAATGTGAAAAATGGAACACAACGGTTTGAAGAATAAAGCTAGATTTGTCCTAATTCTCCCTCTAAAGTAAAAGAGGTAATGCCCATATTCCCGCACTAACGTTTTATTAGGGCACATAGGTAGGTATATAACATGCAGCAGCTCTGAGTGCCGGGCTGAGCCATGTTTCCGAGAAGGAAGCATGCAACAAAACTTTGATGTTGTCCATTTTTCCTTGGGACCGTAATAAAATAAGTTGAGCACGCGATGAAGTTTACAAAGTTATCTCCTTCTAGGAACTGCCACTTAGTTTCTGTGAGCTTTGGAATAGCTTTTGAAAACCTTGTCTTTAGGCTTCTTTACGAACAAATAATGCACGGATCAAGTACGGAAAGCGCGGGAAGGATAATCCAAAGCTTACAGGTCTATATATATATATATATATATATATATATATATATATATATATATATATATATATATATACGCATCGTTCTGTTTGCACTTGTCGACGTCGCGGCTGTGTGAACTGTAGCGGAATAATGCTGAGTAAAAGGCATATTAGCACTAGTAATCAGTAGTTTAACAAACGAAAATTAAACTTCTTGCAGTATCTTTCAGAGCTGATTATTTCTTAAGGATGACTGTTTTAGTTTTAAACCTTCTCTGATATGTACAGTTTCGTTTCCTTAAAATAAAAATTACAACTATAGATCAGAACATAACTTGGTTCATTGGATAATATTGTAATACTCGAGAATTTTTAATGGCTAGTGTACATTCTGAATGGCGTTATGAGGTACAAGCATAGCGGCGGGGGACACCTTGACAACTCCCTGATCTCTTGCGGCCTACCACCCTCCCGGGGGAGGGGATGAGAGGAGGGAAAGCCAATGCCAGCATATAGGAAAATGACGGAGCTAAGGGCAGAGACGCAAGGAAGTTCCTAACTGTGTGCACTAGATGGCAGCCCTGGCACGCCATGGAGGTTATACAGGCGCCGGGAGGCCGTCGGAAGAATGCCACTACAACGGCACCTGACCTCAATCAGCGCAACCAGGAAGAAGAGAGTTTTACTCGGAGCAAACAACCCTGCCATCTGATGAAGATGAAGAAGGAAAATGAAATGAAGGAAATAAGGGAAAGGAACCATGGTGCACTCCAGCATTCATCTAAGCGGCTCCTGGTAATCCACGGAAAATACCAGGGCCAGACTATGCAGTCAACGGGAAGCGAACCCGGAGCTCCCGAATGACGAAACCTTCTGAGACATCTGGTTCAGTCCGAATACATACGCTATGTAGTACAAGGTCAGGCGATAAACGCGATAAGCTCTGTCATGGCAGCCGTGTCAACGTTATGCGTGGCAGTGGCTCGCGTCATGCTACGATGCATGCTACAAGGCAATCAGCGCCTCTCCAGTGGAAGTACCTCTGTTAGCTAATTACTAATGGCCTACCTGCTTAGTAAAAATGACTATACTGTCTAAGGGTGCACACCACTGTCAGTAAAAGGAAATTCCAGATGCAGGTTTATAGTTAGAAATTATTGAACTGTGATGCCTACGTCTGTGTGAGCAGTTCAATGATTATTCACCAAACATATTAGAATTTTACAAAGGTCTCATGATATGCAATTTACTAATTTTACAAAGATGCTTCAAAACTATTAGCAATGCTTGAACTACTTATGTGTGTGGATGCGCATTTTCTATAATGAAACTGCATTTCTGACTACTTCAGGCCAGATTTTATGGATTAATGTCGTTAAAAATAAAATAAAAAAAAATTAAATTAGTTTGTTTTCGATACAGCATTGTATAAATTATGTTAATATATAATAGTACGTTCTGAACAGTAAACATCTATATGAGTATTTTTTGGAGTACCTGACATGGTCATTTTGAATAAATTACATTCATTTAGCAAGCGGTTTTTTACACCAGTTTCAGCAATCTATATTAGCACCAAGATATCGAAATGCTGACAAAGCTGTGTCCTCCTAAAGTAATGCTGGCGTTTTATTATAAAAACTCCAATAACAGGTCACAAGAGTCTTGTTCATCTGAGCTGCTGACGTTGCGAGACGTACTGACTGACGCGCACAGAACGGATTTAGTTTTACTTAAAAAGACTGCAAGATTATGAGGTACAAGTGAGTGCTGAATGGAGTTTGGGCAACTCTGGGGTACTCTAACCTCTTGTCACATCTTATTTCTTAACAGCAAAAACACAATGTCTCCTCGCACCCTTGCGTATTTATGGTTCCTGATCTTTCTAACCAAATGTACACATGCGCTTAAAACCCGAGGCCACCCGCTTTCCTCTCAAAGGCGCGGAGAGCTCTAATATTATTTCCCCTATGATGTGCAGTGTAGGGGTAAAACGTTGTATGGCATCCTACAATATTATACCCCTTTACAAATAGTCTGTACTTGTTTGTTGTCATATTCAATTGCAGAAACAGTTTATTGCTTCAGGGCAATACCTTCTGAAAGATGAGTAAATAATTACAGCTAGGCCCGGGGACACGATATTGCCGGATTGAGGTTCGCTGCACACAGAGTATAAATATGACAACATGTTTCCAAACGTATTACACTATCTAGCATTGCCTATTGCCTGGCCTCGCTCAGGTCCTGCTAATAGATAAACCAGTGAACACTGAAAGAGATTGAAAAATGTCGAAAATAAAAGGGTAGGCGTTCGACACTGAACAAACTTGTGAATGACTTTAACGTATTTTGAGTGGCAGGGGAGAGCCTTTTCTTTCGATACAGTAAAGATGTATCTTGTAATTCACTGCAATAAATTCTGAGTGAGTTTAGTATTTATGTTCATTGTCTTTTCAAAGATCTGCACGTTATTATTCTGAATTTTTGTATCAAGTTTCATACGTTTATTTTTAAAAGTACAAGCGTTTTTATTTACAAATCATATAATGAAATAATTGTTTTATTGTGTTACTTTATGAATTAGAACGATGCATATAATGTAAGAGCTACTTTTGGAACAGATTATACCTCAGCGTGTATATGTTTACGCTGCAAACCTCTCCCCACTGCCCTCTCTTTATATCACTAACTGATCCGTGTGTTTCGTGTTCTCAAATACAGCTCTTTGTGGCATGCAAATATCCGATAAGAATGTGCACATAGAACCTTGTATTAATACAGAGCTTAGTTTCTTCAAAAATCGATCGTCGTAATCGTAAGTTTGCGTTTTCCTCCAAACGCAAACAAATGCCTTACGCTATCTACTGAACCGCAAAACGTGACTTGCCGGCTACCAGCTAACATTCATACCACTGGCCTTGACATTCTTTGTGTAACGCCTACATCAATAAATGTACCTTTATTTAACCAGGGCTACCAATTATAGGTAGCGTTGTTACATGGTTCAGTGTTTACTCAGGAGTTTCAGACAAGCTATAAGGCGTAGTGCTACAAATAAAAATATATCTCCTACACCATGAAAGTGGCGTACTATTCCTGCAAGGACGTAGCCTCACTGTAGAGCCGTACTAGGGAAGTCGCCCTCCGTGGTGTAATGGTTACCATGCTCTAACTTTTCTTTTTTTTTAAATACAGTTCCAGAGTCTGATCGGGACTCCGGCGCAGTATACCCTACTTTTTATTTACCTAAATTGTTTACTTTGATTACTGTTTGAGTACTGAATTTCTGTTTTACCTTTTACACACACACACACCCATGCCCAAGGCGGGACTCGAACCCACGATCCCCTGCGCTGCGAAACACCAGCTTTGGCGAGCGCGGCCATGGGGACCGGCTAACTTCACATACCCAAGGTCGCGGGTTCAAACTCGGCGGAGGACGATGGATGTTTTCGGCTGTAAAAATCCTTAGCATGGCTTCCTTTGGAATGGAAGTAAAGCCGTTGGTCCCGTGTCGTAGATTTACGGTACGTAAAAGAACCTTAAGCCTAATAGAGGCCTCTGAGCAAAATTAAGCGGTCTTTCACACTTAATTTAGAATGGGACGCTGAGAACCACAGCGGTTAAAGAACGTTCATAAATAACACGCCATTTACATTTATTTTACGTACTAGGGAAACACTGAAGTTGTCTAAAATAGTAATACGTCAGTGTAAATCTATTGACACATTTATTTATACAGGTTAACTCTTGTTAGATTACTTTCTATACGATTATCACTGCTTCTGACCTTCATTTTTAAATAGTTATACAAGGTCAAACTTCCTCATGTAGAGGTACCATAACCCACACACTTGTACAAAACACAATTTATATCTCAAAAATCCCTTAATATAATTCTACATCTATACATATGTGCTTTTGACATCCCGAGGGCAGATTTAAAACGAAGGATACTCCCATGTATTTGTTGAAAAAATGTGCACACAAACTCTTGTTACATAATATATTTGATTCATACTGTTATGAAAACATATATATATATTTTATCAATATAATTTAACAGCATGGTCATATCACGACCTTTCAAATTGTATATAAGACAGTTATTTGCACATTGGTAAAATACAAAATGTTTACATTTATACTTCATAATAAATAAAAAAATGTACATTATCTTATAAATATTATAGTCTTTTTAATTGTCTGATGGTTGTGTGGAGCAATTGGTAAGTCACTGAAGCCGGTCTGAAGTCCCTGTTTGGCGTATTTCGGACACTGCAGCAGGATATGTGGGACAGTAAGCGGTGTGTTGCAGGTCTCATATTTTGATTCTGGATGTTTGTTAATGATGGAGGAATGTGTCAGCTTTTAATGACCAATTCTGAGGCGGGTAATTACTATTTGTCACGATGTTCTAATTTTCGGAGGGGCTCGAAGAAATTGGTAGATCAAGCAGAAAATATAAATTTGACACTTCTCTTCTAACAAATTAACATGAGTCATCAATTTAAATAAGGCCCTCTTGTGTACCGCACAACAGCCCACTCTATGAGTTTCCAATGAGAGGTGACTAGTCACGTGACAGTTAAGAGATATGGGGCAAAGTAATATAAAAATAGACAAATTGCTAGATAACCCAGTAACGTAAGCTACTACACTATCTACCGAATGTATTTTCAATGACGTCATTGGCGGCCGCAGGTAGTGTTGCCAAGATAATTCAACGATTTATGTTACCAATCAGAAAAAAAATTATATGTTCTAAGATTATGCTATTACTCTATTTTTCTCAATGATTACAAATTTGAAACCACATAAGATTTTTAGTATGCGAATATAATTGTTCCACATTTACTTACAAACTCTTTTTTAATATGTATTTAAAACAATTTCATACAGAATTTTAAGTTATAGAAATTATATTTGGCAACGCCCTGAGTGAGTGATTACATCGCTCCTCTTTCACCTGACGGCCTGGGGGGGACCGCATGTGGGATTTGGTGGACTAAGTGGCGTCTGGATGTTTTTTTTCCGGTTCTCCAGTTTCCCCGCCATTCATTACACCAATTGTTCCATAATCATCTGTCATCCACTTCACTTCATTTCATACCATCCATTTCTCCACTTTCATACTAAGCATCGGGCTGATCACCCATCCTGGCTTCTCTCTGATGCAAAGTCTCAGTAGGCGTTTGACCACAGGCGCTGGTTTGTAAATCCTGGGGGTGTAAGTCCTATATACGAGGAGGCAGACCGAAAGAAACAAAGAAACAAGCTATATTTAATAATAGAGGGATGACTATTTGTATAGTCTGGAGCATTTACACTCATTTTCAGAAACATTATAAGTATTATAATTTTAAAATATGGAAGCTCTATCGTCATTTGCCTTAAAAGTGCCCATTGTTTGCTTCTGCTTTGCACTATAGGCCGCACACCGACATAGTGCTGGAATTATTACTTAGTGCAACGTACTGTGAGTCCCTAACCCGTGATCGAATAGCACACGGTAGAGACCAATCCCTTTAGCTAACAAACATTCGAATCAACTACAACTAGAAAATATCGTTTAGCAAAGAATTCATTAGCCCTTTCATATTTCCTTTCTTTAGGGACAGAAGAAGAGAAATAGAAAGAGACAAATACTTTATCATTTGCATTTGAATACGTAAACAACCAGCTTAGATCAACTATTGGCGGTGAGGTAGACTTACCTATATTAATTAGTAGGCAATGCAAATCCTAAATAAATTATGTCAAAACGTATACTATATTTGGGTATTATAATGCCACATGCTACCGAGAATGAAATTATTAGCATAATTATGCTACTTATGGCAACTCTGACCACAGGTATATGGTTGAATGACCTTGCTCAATGGGGCCTAGCTCATACTCCAAAGGAGGGTAAAACATTTACAGTTCAATCTAATATTGTTTGACATGGTGTTAAATGCACCTCATCTATCATACCATATCTTGTTCTTTTGGCAATATCAATGACTATTTATAAAATATTACTCAATTGAATTGTTAAGTTTCATTCTGTGAAATACAATTTTGAATCTTGAAAATCTATTTTTCTTTCTCCTGGAGCTCTGTTGTATATAAAATAAATATCACTTCTCTATTCTTCATATTTGACAAAATAGAATGTGCCTAAAATGTAAAAATACATGTCTGTACTGAATTACTGAATGAAACGTAAAAGTCATATAAACATAAGCATAAAGTCATATTATATATTATATATGCGCTTACAAATTACTTACAATAGCAGTAATAGGCATTTCTTCCCAAATATATAGCTGTATGCTTTATTGAGAATTTCCGGTATTAACGCTATTGCCGGACGGTGGACGGGCATAGAAGCGGGATTCAGGATGCTCAATCTGGAAACTTATGAATGCTGCTGCGTTGCGTCAGGTCTGCATTCCGTAATTTCTCGCTTCATCCCTTCCTCCAGAAGGTTTTAGTAAGTACAAAAGTCCTAGCATTGGCCACAGTAGCGAAATCTTCCTGTACTTCTAAACTTAAACACTATTCGTTAACCATCGGACGAATAAATAACATGGAAGAAACACAGAAACAAATAAATTTGTAAGCAAGTCAGTTTTCCGAGTATAAGGCAAATACGCAAGTTAAAAAGGTACACATTATTTCCAAGTTCATAGAGAATTTATTTTCTTATTGCACATCATTGCTGTAAGGTAGAAATTTCTCTTAATTACAAAAGATACCTTTACCTGAATGAATCACGGGATTTAATAGGGCAGTCCGTACTTGGGAGTACTTCTTAAACACTCTAACCCAGCAGTCACATTGGACGGCGAAGGAAGCTCAGTTTTTTTTTGTTTTTTTTTTTTGATAAAAAATACAGTTTCGGAGGCTTGTCAGGACTCCGGCGCTGTATTCCTTTTTTCTCCAGTTTCATACATTTCCTTAGTAGTAGACCTCATTATTCTTAACGTTTTCCTTTTACATATACATACACAAAGATAGGCAAATTTACAAACACAAAACACCCATATCCAACGTGGGACTCGAACCTGTGCACCACGAAGCGCCAAAGCGAGACACTTTAGCGAGCGCGGCCACCGGGATCTGCATAAAACAAGCTCTGGAACCATTTATACATTAATTCGACAACTTTATTTTCACCACAAAGGCAAAATAAAAGGGTGCGGGGGAATTATTCAGAAATAAGTTTCGTTTTGTGAAATTCAACCAAAAATTGTGGAAAATTAAAAACTATTATTTTTAATAATAAAATAATATGAATTTTAAACTTTAAAAAAATATCGTTTTTCCCAGTTGACGCATTTTAAATCCAATGAACTGACGCTTTAAATGGGAAGATGCATGATTATACATATATAGGTACTCCAAACTTTAAACAACTGTTTTGCAACACTTTTTGAAACTCAAAATTTTACACACGGTGTCATTTTTTATTGACTTCTTTAAAAAATGTTAAACTGATTCTCGCTAATACAGTTAATATAATGCAAACATAGTTTTTGGAAATAATGCTTCAATTTTGAGAAACAAATTATATGTTTTGAAAATTAAGAATTTTGGAGCGTTTGAAAACAAATTTTTCTGCAATAATTACGTTTAATATAAAACAATGCGATATAACACACCTATTTGTAAACTTATACAATATTTTGATTAAAAACTTCAAGCTTTTATGCGAATATATTCAAAATTGCACCACGTGATTCACTTTTTTTAGAATTACAACATTTAAAAATCTGTGTTACATTCACATGAATTTCTCTAGCTGTTCCACAAACAAACTTTCCATACAAAATATTGCTTTTTATTTACTTTATACTAATCAAGATAAACATTAGCAGAAATTGTTTTATTACTTACTTCCTTGTAAGTAGAAGGGAAATAAGGGAATGCCTTAAACAAAAGCGATAGTCATATCTTTTAAAAGCTATCGCTCTGTGAAACAATTGAAATGCAGTTCTCCTTTACGTTCCCTACAGTAAAACAGAGGAGATGAAGCGAAAGTTGAATTCCCTTTTGAAAAAAGTTTAAGTAGTTTAAAATTGAAACCAATAACAAGTAATATCTCAGAAATGTATATGACAAGAATTGTGTGTTATAATAAGATCTACAGTTTTGTGAAGTATTTATTACAGTTTACGAGTTATACAAAAGTATTCCACCATTAAGAGGTCTTCAGAGACAACTCCCATAAAATTCAAAATATAAATTTGGTTTGTCATGAAATATCTTAAACATATGGCATTTTAATGAAAATCGTTAGAGCCATTTTTGAGAAAATAAAAATGTTCGAAAATTTTAAAGGATCGTTGGGGTGGGGGGGACTTTATTGAAAATCTCCGATACGCATGCTTTGAAGCTAAATACCATGTTTGGTATTTAACAGACTATTCGTATTTGAGTATGCTACCCACAAACACACAGAGATAGCCACACGCTCACGGACATGTTTCTAAAAATGTTATGGTTCCATTCACATGACTTTTTCTACATCTCTGTAACAAATCATCGTTAAAAAAATCGTATTCTTCTACTTACATACTTCATGCTAATCGAGATAAACACTAGCTGAAATGGTCTCATTACTTGTTTTCTTTTAGTAAAAGGGTTATAAGGGAATGCACTAGGCTAAGGCAATAGCAAATCTTTTAAAAGCTGGTTACCATGTGGTTGAAATTGGTTTCTTTGTATGGCCAGGAGTTGATAAACTCCCATATGAGAGAAATATAAGTATTTCAAAGGTAAAACTTAAAGAAAGTATAGGACTTAAATTAGGTTTGTGTTTTAATGAGATCCATATTTTAGTGTAGTAAGTTTGTCTCTTACGAATTACCAGTAATGCAATATTCGACAAAATTCGACCTGAATAAAGAAGTCCTCAGAGCTATTCCCAGAAAATTCAAGATTTACATTTCATTTGTATGTAAATATCTTTATTATACGGTATTTTAATCAAGATAGTCAGAACCGTTTTTGAGAAAATAAAATCTTTTTGGACAATTTTAATCCAAGTAAAGGGTAGTTTGGGATAGCAGGATTTTTCTCAAAATTTTCGCATCCTTGGAAGATACTAAAGTTAAATGTCAAGTTTGGTTTCCGTTTTTGAGTTATCGCGCACCGATATGACATATGTATTAGCCTTTCTGGAAATTATGTTGAGAAATAAAGCAAACAAAAAAAAAAGTATTGCTGTTTTCATTGAGAGGCCCGGGACTTATCAGCCGAGTTATGTTGTTCACAGACACAATCATGGATACGAACGCGCGCGCGGACGCTTTTCTAAAAATTGTTTTTTCGGTGGACCTCAAAGCATTATTTTCTGTGAAATCTCGACATGGAATTTTTGGGTGTAATATAATACTTCCTCTAATTCTATATGTGACAGAGAAAGTAAAAATATCGAGGTAACAAGTTAATTGTTTCTAAAGGCAAAGCCTGCGATATGACCAGAATATTAAAGGGGGCAGTACAAATGAAACAATGAAAAGAAGGCGTAAACTTAGACTAGATGACCCTTGTGAATAAACTGCACAATCTTGATATATGGGTTAAAGGACTATAAATAATCATTCGCTATGGTTTAACACTAGACACGCTTGATTGTCAATAGTGATAGATCCCAAATGAAAGTTTAATATTTATCGCAACGATGTCTTTTATCATAGAAATTGCAGCCATATTTTATTAGCAATAAATTGCATACTCTTGATATATAAATGATAGCTATTCAATCATATTTAATCGATGGAATCGCCTGACTAATTCTAGTGACGAATACTACACAATTCCTACTTAAATTATATTTATTGTAGTGATAAATTTGTTTATTCCATAAAGTTACACTATATTTTATAAACAATAAATCTCGCCCACCTCTGTGGCACGAAGGAAGCGCATCTGTCTTATATTCAAAAGGTCTCAAGTTCGAATCTCTGTCAGAGTGAGTTAGTTGCATAAGATCCATATCCGGAGAAGAGGAACGTGAAGTACGATTAGAAAATTAAATTAGTCTTATTTATGGATGCTCTTTAACTGCTGCAGTTCTCAGCGAGCCAATCTATATTGGGCGTGAAATTCCACTTAATTTTGCTCAGAGGTCTTTTTATCGGACTTGAGGTTTTTTTACGTGCGGCAAATCTACGATACGAGACAAACAGGTTTACTTCGCTTCCGAAGGATTTTGACGACCGAAAATATCAATCGCCTCGGCCGGGTTTGTACCCGCGACCATGGAAACCAAAGGCTGGCTACCCCACGGAGGACGACTAGGGTTTATATTATCGCAAATGGAGACCCCAGGATCTGGGGCAGAGCACTCACATAGCCATTGTGGTCCTTTGTGACTTAAGGGAGCAACGAGGGTAGAGACCAGAAGGGCGACACAGGCATTGACGGGTTCCCTAACGTTTCCAAAGAGAATGCATCCACGCGCGCCACTTCCACAGACCTGAAACTCGGCGGTACTGAGAGGGAGCGCCACACCCGAAGGCAGGTCTCCACAACGACTCTAGAAGAATCCCTTTACAGGCGAAACCCACAGGACAGGACACCGTCGCCTGGTCCTGTAACGGAAGACAAGAAATTGATGGGTACAGGAAATGGGGGACAGGGAAGTTGTGGCAGATGATGATTCACTCCAGCATTTTCTCGCAATCCAGAAAACCACAAAAATAAGTCACAGATCAGAATGGGCGTCAAACAACCCGGGAGTCCCGAATGTGGGTTAGTGTACTCGTATGTAAATAAACGTTTATTGCTTAATTTTAAATAATTGCTAGGTAAAATGTATAGAGAATAGTGTATAATTGGATAGAATAATCACTTTTGTATGCACTCGTATATAAGAGAAATGAATTTGAATTCAGAGCATAATATATTGCAAGTGGTCAAAGGCATTCATTGCATTTGTGTGATCATTTTTGGGAAAATCAATTTTCTTTCATATGAAGGGTAGTTTTAGTGTCACAGACACACATATCTCACACACACACACACACACACACACATACACACACACACACGGGCTTTCTTCTAGAATGCTCGAACGGTGAAATCTCGACATCGAATTTGTGAATGGAATGCGATACTTTCTCTATACACTATGTACATAGTACATAAAGAGAAAGTATAAAATGATAATAATTGTAGTAATTATACTGTCATATTCAATATATCAAATTAAATATTGAAACTGTTTTACCGCACATGTGTTTTTTGAGCTCATATCAGTATTAGGATTTGTGTTGTTTCTATAGCAACCAGGTTAGATATGGAAATGTTTACCATACGTCCAGTAATAGCAATATTGGTAAGTAGTAGAAATTAGTCACATCGTCGACAAAAAGTTTTAAAATGTGTCCATGTAACGTGTAATTTGGGATTTTCTTGAAAATGTTCGTGAAGATCCTGAACTTCATTATCAAGTTTGTTGTTTGATAGACTTTTTACGTTTTGAGTTATATTGTTCACACACACATATGGATATTTTTCTAAAAATACTTTCTTTAACACAACGTGTTTATTTCCAATAAAATCCCGATATCGAATTTTTGTATATACCTTCCCTACTTACACTATGTAGGTACTAAGTAGAGAAAGTAAAAAAATTAACCAAATTAAGAAAGTTATAGAGGAAATTGCCATTAAAGTGCATAACTAACGATGATGAAAGTTATGAAACTTTTGCTGGATGTGCGTGGAAACGTTCTCGAGAAGCGTGGTAGAAGAAGAATGGATTCAGTTCTTATGCACACGCGATGTAAAATTGGACTTTATTTCACTGAACAGTAATCCTTCTATGCCAGAGGAAAATGCTGTTTGTGACAACTTTTACAATTGGTTTTGTTAAATGAACACAAATAAATGCAATTCGTTATATTCATTGAGTTTATATTGTGTATTTACGTTACAACACTTTGTTAATCAACTTCCCAAACAAAGGGGCAAGTTGACAAGGTTAAAAAAACCAATCTTAATGAAATATTTTTACATTCCTTGCCTAGGTAAAGTAGGTATTGCATTCCATACAAAAATTCGATACAAAGATCAATGGAAATACCTACATGCTTTAGAGTCCCTATTACAAACAAAAAATTAGAAAAAGATCCGAGCGCGCGCGTGTGTTTGTCCGTGTACCTGTGAACGAAATTACTCATGAACGAAAAGTCTGTTAAATATCAAACTTGATAATTAATTTCAGCTTCTTCCAACGAAGCAACACACAGATTTTCAAGAAAATGTCTCCACCCAAACTGTCCTTTAAATGGGGGGAAAAAAATTGAAAATGTTGATTTTCTCAACAATTGTTTTAACCGTTTTACATGGCAATTAAACGCTATATCTTTAATTTTCTGGGAATAGCATCTGAAGACCTTTTGCATATCGTTAGAGATACACACAAATTTACTACACACAATTTATATCGTATACTTTTTTAAGTGAGATTAACAATTGCCGAGATATTCCTTGTTATAGTTTTAGTTTTAAACGACTTAAACTATTCACAAGCGGAAATTTCTTATTTCTTTTCTAATTTGTTTTACTCCTGCAAAGAGAACAACATTTAAGTTGCTTAGCAACTAGCTTTTAAAATATTTGATTATTACTTTAGCCTACCGTATCACCTAATTTTCCTTCTACTTGGAAGGAACTAATGCTAATGTTTATCTTGATTAGTATGACATAGATATATGAATGAGAATAGTTTATTGCAGAATGATAGAGAAAGTCATGTGACTGGAAAACATCACATTTTTTCCTAAGATGTTAGACTTGCGCAGGGACAGATTTGCATAACAATGTTAACTAAATTAAAGGCCATAAAATTAAGGTTTATATTCTGTGCCAACCAGTGTGCAGGTTCAAAGCCGGCGAAGGACGATGGAATTTTTCGGACACAAAAACCGTTAGTATGCCTTCCTTCGGAAGGGAAGTAAAACCGGTGTAATATTTATTTATACGTAAAAGAACCCCATACCTTGAAAGAAGGTTCTTGGACAAATTTCCGCCATTTCGCGTCCGGAAGTCGTGATTTCGTCCTACAGTGCCATCCGTTGACGGCGAGCTGATCCCCTGTCACCATGGCGCATAGCAGCGAACTCACTAGAAATTTAAATCCGATCAAGGAAACATCATAAGGATACCTTATGCTCCACTTAGGAGTAACAGGAATTGACTTAACTTAATGGTCGACGCTGCTTTTTTGAAACTATGATGGTGAAGACATTTTGTAACAAAATCCTCTGATAGGTTCCATTCACACGAATTTCTCTACCTGTTCTGCAAACTATTTTCCATTTTTTATCTGCATCCTGTTAATCGAGTTAAACAGAAGAAATGATCTTACTACTTGGTTCTTTTTAATTAAAAAGGAAATCTTTCACGTGCGGTATTTTATTCGGTATTTATTGAACCATTTTTCAGAACTTCAAAATTTCGGAAATTTGTTCCAGGTAAAGGGCAATTTGGGTGCGAACAATCTTCTTGAAAATTCTTCGTGGCGCATCCTTAGAGGATCCTGAAATTAAATGTCCACTTACTTAGCCCACTTTTCGTTTTTGAGTTATCCTGTTGACTGACACGTTGACATTTGCGCGCGGCCGCAAACACACACACACACGCGCGCGCGCGCGCGCTCACACACATTTACAGGTGTTTCACCAACGCCACTTAGAAATACAGGTACGGTTGGTTTCATTGGGCCCGTAAGTATCTACATATTACTTTCTCTACACGTACTATGCACATAGTGTATAGAGAAGGTATTGCATTCCACCCAAAATTTCCATGTCGAGAGTTCACCGGAAATACACGTTTTATGGTTCCCTGTATAAAAAAAGCATTTTTAGAAAACGGTCCGTGTGTGTATGTGTGTGTGTCCGTGAATGCTATAACTCAAAAACGAAAAGTCAGTAAAAAACCAAACTTGGTATTTGAGTTTAGTATCTTCCAAGGAACTGACACGAAGATTTTGAGAGAAATCCCCCATCCCAAACTAACCTTTACATGGAAAACATTTCGAAAATTTTGATTTCTCAAAAACGGCTCTAACGATTTTGATTAAAATGCCGTGAATGAAAGATGTTTTCAGGACAAATAAAATGTATATCTTGAATTTTCTGGGAATAGTCTCTAAAGACCTTTTTATTCTGAATAAATTTTGTTGAATTTTGAGTAACTGGTAAAGCGTAAGAAATAGACAAAAAGTTACTTCACAAAAAATGTAGATGTCGTTAATACACACAATGTATCTCATATGCATTTTTTTCGTGGAGTTGGCTGTTTTCAAGAAATTCCTTGTCATTTGTTTCAGTTTTAAAACACTAACTTTTCTCATACGGGACTTGTCAACACTTGGCCACGCAAAGAGTCAGATTTCTATAAGATAGCAACCATATTTTAAAGCATTTGACTCTTTGACCTAGTATATTCCCTTATTTCCTTCCTACTTACAAGCAAACAAGCAATAAAAACTATTTCTACTAATTTTACTTCGATTATCATGAAGTAGATAGAGAGTAAGATTTTTAACAATAATTTGTTTCAGAGATGTAGAGAAAGTTGTGTGAATGGAATACATTGAGATTTTTTCGTATTCATCCTCTACAACTATGCTTATACTAATATAATCTATCCTATACAGTATAGCTACTTATTTAAATTATATTATTTTGTTAATTATTTACAGAACAAATCTGATGCGTTACACTCACATGACTTTCTCTAGATACTCTACAAACAAACCTTTTACAAAAGATAATTCTTCGAGCTAAACATTAGCAGACTTATTAATTAGTGTCTTATAAGTAGAATGGAACCAAAGGAATGCACTAGGCTAAAGTGATAGCCAAATGCTTTAAAAGATGTCCTTATGCGATTGTCATTGCAAATGGCTTCTTTGCTTGGCCAGCAGTAGAACAAAAGAAAAACAGAAAGTACATCACAGCTGAAACTAATAATAAGGAATACCTCGAAAACGGTAAGCTCTACGAAAAAAATGTTTATGGCATAAGTTTTGTATTTTAACAAGATCTACATTTTTTGTATAGTAAGATTTTGTCTATCTCTTACGGTTTACTAGTTATACCAAATTAAGAAAAATTCATCCAGAATAAACAGGTCTTTAGAAGCTATTCCCAGAAAATTCAAGATAAACGTTTTATTTGTCATAGATATGGCTTTAATGTGTGATATTTTAATCAAAATCGTCAGAGCTGTTTTTAAGAAAAAAATTGAACATTTTTCTATGTAAAGGGTAGTTAGAAGTGAGGGGGGATTTTCTTGAAAATCTGCGCGTCGCATCCTTGGAAGATACCAAACTTAAATACCAAGTATATACTTAACCGTCTTTTCGTTTTTGAGCTATGCTGTCCACAGACACACACACACACACATACACACACCTGTTTCTGAAAATGCTTTTTTTGGATTAAGCAGGTCGTAAAACATGTATATCCGGTGAAATCTCGGTATCGAGTTTTTGGGTGGAATACAACACTTCTCTATCCCTATGTACATTGTACATATGGGACTAGAGAAAGTAAAAACACACACATACACACGGTACTTTTTCTAATAAAAAATCTTATGTGTTCCATTCACATGACTTTCTCTACATCTCTGCAACAAAGTATTGTTAAAAAGCTTATGCTTCTATTTACTTTATGCTAATCGAGAACAAATTAGCAGAAATAGTCTTATTACTTGCTTCCTTGTAAGTAGAAGTGAAATAAGGAAGTACCATAAGTTAAAAAGATAGTCAAAAGCTGGTTGCTATGTGACTGAAGTTTCCTTTGTTTGTATGGACAGGAGTTTACAAAGTCCTGTGTGAGAAAAGTATAAGCTTTTTAAAGCTGAAACCAAAAGCAAGGAATATCTAAAAAACGATCAACTCCACGAAAAAAATACATATAAATTGTTGGTTTTAATCAAAATCGTTAGAGCCATTTTTGAGAAAAACAAAATTTTCGAAAAAAAGTTCTATGTAAAGGGTAGTTTGGGGTGGGTGGATTTTTCTCAAAATCTTCGTGTCGCATCCCTGGAAGATACTAAACTTAAATACCAAGTTTGATATTTTACCGACTTTTCGTTTTTGAGTTATCGTGTTCACAGTCACACAGACACACACGGACCTTTTTATGCAATTTTTTTGGATACAAGGGATCCTAAAACATGTATTTCCAGTGAAATTTAGGTGTCGATTTTTTGGGTGGAGTGCAATACCTTCTCTCTACACTATGTATATAGTACCTTTAGAGAAAGTAAAAATAATCGTTTATTCAGAGGACACTAAAACACACTTCCAGTGAAATCTAATAAGTAGGGAAAATAAAAAGATGTATAAAAAATAATTTTAACCTCTTATTTGGAAATCTAATCTTGCCTTTAGCAATTGTGAGACCCTCGAGTAAGGTTTGATGTTGTACTGTTTGAAAGTGCTCTTGTGCACTCAGAATAAAGACCAGCAAGCGGCATTACAAATTAGGATCGGCGTGGCCTTTCCCTGCCAGGACTCGACGCGAGTCGAGTGCCACAATTATTGATCAGGGGTCTCCCTGCCCGCCGCCCTTTTGGCGCCATGTTCGCCAACCTTGCAACTTGATGTGCTTCAATGATAATGTAAAGCGAAAATGTGCGTCCCTTGCTCACAGCTGCCAGCCAGCGATCCTCGCGCAAACTTGCTAAACTTCCTCTTCTGTGCGGCATTAAAATGTTTGTTAAATATCCTATTACTCTTATCAGGAAACTGGAACAACTTCCGAATACACTTTTTGTTGTTGTTTACTGCGAGGAAGAAGCTGATGCACAAGTTTCTTTCCCTTCTACTGTTTCACACTAATTTCACACTACTCATGAGAAGATTCTTTTCCCATCCATTTCAAGTTTATCATAATTAATATAAAGAGAGCTTCAACTTTTATCTAGAGAAAAGTTGTAGCTCGAGTTGTATTTAATAAGACTATTTCGAAATAAAATAATTATGATTAGCTTATATGGACACGAAAAATAGCATTCCTAAAATCTCATTTGTTTTGACGTATATTGCGCCGAAATCACTGCAACTTGATGTCCATATCATAAATTTCAGATCTCTTTGTATTGCTATGTCACATTATTATTATTATTATTATTATTATTATTATTTCTAAGGGCATATCGGAGGTTTTACATTTGAAACAGATCGTTGTCTATAGGTTCTTTTACTATTCCTCAAACACACAAACATTCACTCTCACATACGTACTTCCAGACTCTGTGGGGAATAGGGAATAATTCTGGCTAAAGAAAAGTTAGCCGCCCCAGCCGGGAATCGAATCCGGGACCTCCGGGTGAGCAGTCAGCTCACTGACTAGTCGACCACGGAGGCAGTCCATCACATAAACACATCTCTTTAGATTTCTACATTCTATTATTTTGCCGTAAAATTAATACGTTTTAGAACTTCCGCCATTGTGTACGGGAATATCACTGGACACTGAGACGAACATTGGTTCAAAGAGAAAACAAATGCACGTGGGTGCGATAAAACACGATTAAACTGCAGAAATAATGAGTTCCGATTTGTTGAAATTTTACGCGCCAATGTACTGGATAGGCCACTTCCTATGGCCACGTGTCATGGACGAAATAGTCACTGCAAATATTTTCACAAAAAGTAATTCGACGTTGATACGACAGCCAACTGTTTATACATTTTTATTATTTTTTTTTTTAATGTTTCATTGTTTCATTTATATCTAAGGTCATATCGGGGGCTTTGTACACTTGAAACAACTCGTCTGTAGGTTCTTTTACGTTTGGTTTAAATCATGTTATTTTCCTCAAACACACACATCAACTCTCACATACATACTTCCAAACTCTTGGGGGATAGGGAATAATTCTGGCTAAAAAAAAATTCCCCGTCCCAGCCGGGAATCGAACCCGGTACCTCAGGTTGAGAAGTCAGTTCGCTGACCACTCGAATACGGAGGCAGCCTATACGATAAATTGATATTTGAATTACAATATTATTTTTAGTCGCCCTCCGTGGTACAAAGGTCGCGGGGCGGCGGAGAACGATGACTTTTTTTCGGACGTAAAAATCCTTAGCATGGCTTCCTCGGAAGGGAAAGTAAAGCCGTTGGTCCCGTGTCATAGATTCACGTCACGTAAAGAACCTCAAGCCTGGTAAAGAGGCCTCCGATCAAAATTCAGTGGTCTGTCACGCCCGATATAGAATGGGACGCTGAGAACCTCAGTAGTTAAAGAGCGTCCATAAGCCAAACTCCATCTCCATTTCTACCCAAGAGACAAAAATATTCCAAGACATGAAATGTATTACTTATTCTACTTTTTACTTATTACATAGAGAAAGTATGTCATTGGATATACACTTTTTAGAGTCTTTACATATTTGTAACAAATTATTGTTAAGAAGCTTATTCTTCTATCTACTTTGCTAATCGAGATAAACGTTAGCAGAAGCGGTCTTATTACTTAGTTGCTTATAAGTAGACGGGAAATGAGGGAATACACTAGGGTAAAGTGACAGTCAAATGTTTTAAAATGTAGTTGCGATGGGGTTGAAATCCGTTTCTTTGTGTTGTCAGGAGTTGACAAGTTCCTGCATGAGAAAAGTTTTGAAGTATTTAAAAAACTGGAATCAATAACAAAGAATATCTCGAAAATAGTCAACTCCACGAAAAAAAAAGTATGTGACATAAATTGTGAGTTTTAAAGAGATCTATATTTTCTGTGTAGTAAGTGTTTGTTTATCTCTTACGCTTTACGAGTTATGCAAAATGCAGCAAGATTCATCCAGAATAAAGAGGTCCTTAGAAGTTATTCCCAGAATATTCAAGATATATATTTTATTTGTGATGTAATTATATTTAATATAGAAGTTCTTTTAATCAAAATCGTTAGTGCTCTTTTTGAGAAAATCACATTTTCTAAATGTTATTCCATGTAATGGGTAGTGGGGGATTATACCCAAAATCTTCCTGTTGCATCCTTAGAAGACATACTGAACTAAAAAATACCAAGTTTAGTATTTTGCTGACTTTTCGTTTTTGAGTTATCGTGTTTACAGATACACACACGTACACGCACACAAGGACCTGTGTTCTAAAAAAACTTTCTTTCTATACAAGGTATTTTCCACAAAATTCAACATATATATTTTATTTTACATGTAAATATCTTTAATATTTTCGTGTTCTTTTTTTTTTTTTTTCGTAGTCGGTTTTCCCTCCCTATATTTAGGACTGACACCCCTAGGACTAACAAGCGGATCCAAAGGTGTTAGAAGCCTGCGGAGAGCTAACGGCACGAAACCACAGGATGGATAACATGGATCGAGCGGTCGGCCCGAAGCCAGGCATGAGCAAGAGGAAGTTTATGATATGAAATACAAGTGAAATGCGTGATAGGAAAGGTGATGATGGAGCAACAGATTGAATTAGTGGCGGGGGAAACCGGAGGACTTGGAGAAACCCGCTTAGACGCCGCTTCGTGTACCGCAAATCCCAGATGCGGGCGCTTGGGATCGAACCCGGGTCGCCTACGTACGAGATGGGAGGTCTAAAAAAAATTATGTGTTACACTCACATGACTTTCTCTAGTTGTTCTACAAATGTCCTACAAAAGATTATTCTTCTTTCTATCGAAATAAACATTAGCAGAATGTTCTTATTAGGTACTTAGTTCCTTATAAGTAGAAGGGCACTAAAGGAATGCACTATGCTAAAGTGGTAGTCTAACGTCTTAAAAGCTATCGTTATGCGATTGTCATTGCAAATCGCTTCTTTACTTGGCCAGGAGTAGAACAAAAGAAAAACGGACACTTCCTGTCTGAGAAAAGTTTAAGCACTTCGCAATTAAAACCAATAGCAAGGAATATCTCGGAAACAGTTACCTCCACAACAAAAACGTAAATGACGTAAAGTATGTGTTTTGACGTTGTCTGCATTTTTGGGTAGTGATATTTTTATCTATATCTTACGGTTTAGTAGTTAAGCAAAATTCGGCAAAATTCATCCAGAATAAAGAAATCTTCAGAGGCTATTCCCAGAAAATGCGAGATATGCATTTTATTACGGATATAAATAGTTTTAATATACGGGATTTTAATCTAAATCGTTAGAGCCATTTTTAAGAAAATCAAAATTTTTGAAAAATTGTCCATGTAAAAGGTAGTTTGTGGTGGGGGAATTTGTTTTAAAATCTTCGTGTCGAATACTTGGAAGACACTAAACGTAAATACCAAGTTTGGTATTTCACGTTCTTTTCGTTTTGGGGCTATGCTGTCCACACACGCACTGACCTTTTTTTATAAATGGCTTTTTCGGACTCAGGGGACCCCAAAACATATATTTCCGGAGAAATTTCGACATCGAATTTTTGGGTGCATTGCAATACCTTCTCTATCCCTATGCACATTGAACATATGGGGCTAGAGAAAGTAAATATATTTAATATACGGTAGTTTAATCAAAATCGTTAGAGCCATTTTTAGAAAATCAAAACTTTCGAAAGTTTAACCATGGAAAGGATAGTTGGTGTGGGGGGAGATTTTCTTGAAAAACTTTGTGTCACATTCTTGGAGGACACTGAAATTAAATACCAAGTTTTTGAGCTATGCTGCCCACTGGCACAGATACACACAGACCTTTTTCTAAGAATATTTTTGTTTTTATTCAAGGAACCTCAAAACACATTTCCGGTGAAATCTCGCTATCAATTTTTAGTAGAATGCAATACCTCTTATTTAACTATGTACATGGTACGTGTAGAGGAAGTAAACAATAGGCAGAGAAGTTATTTCCGACATATAGGTAAGTTGCCGCTGGTTGAGCGCTGGGTTACTGTGCCCAGACACAGCGAACCAGCGCTGGATTCGATCCAGTGGCATTTACGTGCCCTTAAATGCGACATTCTCATGTCAATAGGTTTACTGGCGTGTAAAAGAACTACTGAGGCTCACATTCCCGCACATTGTCTTCGCTGATGTGATCTACTTTCTCTACCATGTGTTCTATGTACATAGTAGATATAGGAGCTATTCTACTCTAGCCAAAAAGTCGATGTCAGGATTTCTCCGGAAATAAATGCTTTAGGTACCCTGAATGAAATAGTATTTTGCATACTAAAACTGTAAGTTAAACTTTTCAGGTCGAGAATGCATATCGGGAATACGAGGCTCACAGGAATTCTCTGATAAGTAACTTACAGTTCATGTTTAGCCAATAACTTTTTGAAATACTTGAAAAAACTATTAAAAAAATCTTATGTGTTCCATTCACATGACTTTCTCTGCAACAAATTGTAGTTAAAAAGTTTATGCTTCTATTTACTTCATGCTAATTAGCAGAAATAGTATTATTTCTTGATTCCTTGTCAGTAGAAGCGAAATGAGGTAGTTCCATAGGCTTAAATGATAGCCAAAAGCTTGTTGCTATGTAACTGAAGTTCCTTTGTTTGCATAGACAGAAGTTAAGAAATGCCTGTATGGGAAAAGTATAAGTTTTTCAAAGCTAAAACGAAAAACCAGTAATATCTTAGAAATGATTAACTGAAAAAAAAAATTAATATGACATAAATTGTGCGTTTTATCGTGAGTTACATTTTCTGTGTAGTAAGTTTTTCCCCATCTCTTACAGTTTAGCAGGTATGCCAATTCCGTAAAATTCATCCAGAATAAAGTAGTCTTCAGGGGCTATTCCCAGAAAATTCAAGATATACATTTAATTTGTAAGGTAAATATCTTTAATATACGATATTTTAATCAAAATCATCAGAGCCATTTTTAAGAAAATCAAAATTTTCAGAATTTTTTCCATGTAAAGGGTAATTTGGGGTGGGGGATTTTCTTGAAAATCTTCGTGTCGCATTCTTGGAAAATACCAAACCTAAAGACCAAGTTTGGGCTTTAATGGTCTTTTCGTTTTTGAGCTATGCTGCCCACAGACACACACACACGGACATTTTTCTAAAAATTCTCTTTTTGTATTCAGGGAGTCTAAAAACATGTATCCGGTGAAATCTCGGTATCGAATTTTTGGGTGCAATGCAATATCTTCTCTATACACTATGTACATAGTTCGTATAGAGAAATTAAAAATCTGATGTGTATCATTCACATGACTTTCTCTATATCCCTGCAACAAGTTATTCTTAAAAAGTTTATACTTCTATTTACTTCATGCTAATCAGAAAAAATTAGCAGAAATAGTCTTACTACTTGATTCCTTGTAAGTAGAAGCGAAATAAGGGACTACTATAGGTTAAAGTGATAATCAAAAGCTGATTGCTAAATGACTGAAGTTCCTTTGTGTGTATGGACAGGAGTTGACAAATTCCTGTATGAGAAAAGTATGTTTTTCAAAGCAGAAATTAAAAACACGGAATGTCTCAAAAACGAATATTTCCACGAAAAATATGTATAACATAATTTGTGTGTTTTAACGTGCTGTACATTTTTCGTGTAGTAAGTTTCTGTCCATCTCTTACAGTTTAGCACTTATTCAAAATTCCGTAAAAATCATCTAGAATAAAGTACTCTTCAGAGGCTATTTCCAGAAAATTCGAAATATATATTTTATTTGTTAGGTAAATAGCTTTAATATACGATATTTTAATCAAAATCGTTGGAGCCATTTTTGAAAATATCAGAGTTTTCGAAAAAAGTTCCATGAAAAGGGTAGTTGGGGGTGGGGGATTCTTCTCAAAATCTTCGTGTCGCATCCCTGGAAGATACTAAACTTAAATACCAAATTTGGTATTTTACCGACTTTTCGTTTTTAAGTTATCGTGTACACATACACACACACACACGACGTTTTTCCGAAATTGTTCTTTTTAGTTAAAGGGGACCCTAAAACATATATTTCCGGTGAAATCTCGGCATCGAATTTTTGGGTGGAGTGCAAAACCTTCTCTATACACTATGTATATAGAGCGCATAGGGAAAGTAAAAATCTGATGTGTTCCATTCACATGACTCTCTTTACATCTCTGCAACAAATTAGTTTTAAAAAGCTCATGCTTCTATTTACTTAATGCTAATCGACAAAAAATTAGCAGAAATTGTCTTACTTGCTTCCTTGTAAGTAGAAGGGAAATAAGGGAGTAGTATAGGTTAAAGTAATCAAAAGCTGGTTGCTATGTGACTGAAGTTCCTTTGTTTGTATGGACAGGCGTTGAGTATTCCTGTATGAGAAAAGTTAAGTTTTTCGAATCTGAAAACAAAAACAAGGATTATCTCAAAAACGATCAACTCACGATAAAAATGTATTACAACATAACTTGTGTGTTTTAATGTGCTCTACATTTTTTATGTGGAAAGTTTTTGTCTATCTCTTACGGTTTAGCAGTTATGCAAAATTCCTCAAGAATAAAGTAGTCTTCAGAGGCTATTCTCTGAAAATTCAAGATATACATTTCATTTGTCAGGTAAATATCTTTAATATACGATATTTTAAACAAAATCGTTAGAGCCATTTTTAAAAAAATCAATATTTTCGAAAAATGTTCCATGTAAAGGGTAGTTGGGGTGGGGGATTTTCCTTAAAATCATCGTGTCGAATCCTTGGAGGATACCAAATTTAAATACCAAGTTTGGTATTCAACGGTCTTTTCGTCTTTGAACTATGCTGTACACAGACACACAGACACATACACATACACACGCACACACACTCATAGACCCGTTTCTGAAAATGCTTTTTTTGGATGCAGGGAGACCCAAAACAAGTATTTTCGGTGAAATCTCGGTATCGAATTTTTGGGTGACTTTCAATACCTTCTCTATACACCATGTACATAGTACGTGTATGGAACACGTCACATTTTTTTTAAATGGAAATGTTAAATACCGCTACCAATTTCCGGATCGAAGCAAAACATCGATTAAACGAACGGAATGCACTGCATTTTCGGAATGTATCTGTAAGTTAGAAATGCCAATAAAAGCACTTCATCGTTTCTGCGGGGATCGCTAAAGTTTTCCGGAAGTGCATATAGTGGAGTGCTGTTGGGGAGGGTGTTGTGTTAAGCATTCCCTAGAGACTCCTCACCCAAAGGGAAGTTTAATTATATAGCTAAACGACGACGCTAGCATCCGATTGAATCATCCCTCAAGTAGAAGTAATTTTTGGTATTCTGCTAATACCTAGGGGAACAATAAAGACCAGAGAGCCGTAGAAAGGGAAGACATCGCGCTTCATTTGTCACGGAAAGCGACGAGACGAAAGAACGTGAATAAGTCTGCTCTTTATTACTTTCTCTGGCACCTACACATAATAAATAAATAAAATCCGAATATACTACCTAGAATCTATACCGGGAAATATATTCAAACGTTTAAGTTTAATTTCAGAAACAAACATTAAACATTATTTTTCTGGTGTTTATTTTTTTCAGATTATTAACTAACCTACAAACTAAAATTAAGATTAAAATCAGAAATTAAAGATTTAGAACATAAAACATTGATGACACTCATGATTCTCTTCCACGAGTGGCGTTCAATAAGTCCTTAGAAATAGATAGAAAAAAATTATTTTGGTAGATTTTTACTTTCTCCATACACACTATGTACACAGTGTATAGAGAAAGTATTGCACTCCACCAAAAAATTCGATACCGAGATTTCACCGGAAATATATGTTTTAGGGTCCCCAATATCCAAAAAAAGCATTTTCACAAAAAGGTCCGTGTGTGTGTGTGTGTGTGTGTGTGTGTGTGTGTGTGCGTGTGTGTGTCCGTGTGTCTGTGAACACGATAACTCAAAAACGAAAAGTCGGTAAAATACCAAACTTGGTATTTAAGTTTGGTATCTGCCAAGGATGCGACACAAAGATTTTCAAGAAAATCTCCCCACTCCTAACTACCTTTCATATGGAAATCATATCGAAAATTTTGAGTTTCTTAAAAAATTTTGATTTTCTTAAAAATGGCTCTAACGATTTTGATTAAAATCTCTTATATTTAAGATATTCACTTGCCAAATAAAATGTATATCTTGAATTTTCTGCGAATAGCCTCTGAAGACAACTTTACAAGTAATAAGACTATTTCTGCTATTTTTTCTGAATTAGCATGAAGTAAATAGAAACATAAGCTTTGTAACAATAATTTGTTGCATAGATGTAGAGAAAGTCATGTGAATGGAACACATCAGATTTTTTTCTCAAAATGTTTGTCGCATCCCGTGAAGATACTAAATTTAAATAACAAATTTGGTATTTTACCGACTTTTAGTTTTTGAATTATCGTATTCACAACACACGGATATACACATGACCTTTTTCTAAAAATGTTTTTATACAGGGGACTCTAAATCGTGTATATCCGGTGAAATCCCGGTATCAAAATTTTGGGTGGAATGCAATGCCTTCTCTATACACAATGTACACAGTACGTGCAGAGAAAGTAAGAATGTAAAACATACATTTCTTGTAAGTTTTATACACTCGGTATGTCTTCATCGTGATTCCGTGTGAGATTTAATTACTGAATTTTAGATTCCCTGAAACAGAAAGATACTCCAAAAAGCGGTAGATCTAAACTGAACGAAATGTATGAAATCTTAAGGAGCCCGACTAAATGAAATCAGAAATTAGCACAGAAAACAATTGTTTCTGTGCAGCCAGAACGTAAAGCCGTTAGTGAGGGAATGAAGCTGCATCCCTATAAATGTACATTTGTCCTAAAATAAAAACGATGAACTAAAGTAAATCAGAAATTTACGCAGGAAAGCCTACAAAAAATTCTGATGTGTTCCATTCACATGACTTTCTGTATATCTCTGCAACAAAATATTGTTGAAAAGCATATGTTTCTATTTACTTCATGCTAATCGAGATAAACTTAACACAAATAGTCTTATTACTTGCTTCCTTGTAAGTAGAAGCGAAATAAGGGAGTACCATAGGTTAAAGTGATAGTCAAAAACTGGTTGTTATGTTCCTTTGTTTGTATGGACACGAGTTGACAAATTCCTGTATGAGAAAAGTAAAAGTTTTTAAAGGTGAAACCAAAAACAAGGAATATCCAAAAAAAACGATCAACTCTACGAAAAAATGTATATTACATAAATTGTGTGTTTTAACGTGCTCTACATTTTTGTGTGGTAAGCTTTTGTCGATCTCTTACGGTTTAGCAGTTATGCAAAATTCCGTAAAATTCATCCAGAATAAAGTAGTCTTCAGAGGCTATTTCCAGAAAATTCAAGATATACATTTTAATTGTGTGGTAATATCTTTAATCCAAATCGTTAGAACCATTTTTTAAAAAATCAAAATTTTTGAAAAAAAAAAGTTCCAGGTAAAGGGTAGTTTGGGATTGGGGGGGGGGGGTTCCTCAAAACCTTCGCGTCGCATCCCTGGAAGATACTAAACTTAAATACCAAGTTTGTTTTCGTTTTTGAGCTATGCTGCCCATAATCACACACACATACACACACACACAGACAGATAGACATACACACGGACATTTTTCTAATAAAAATGTTTTATTTTGGAATCAGGGGGTCTCAAAACATATATTTCCGGTGAAATATCGGTATCAAATTTTTGGGTGGAGTGCAACATCTTCTCTTACACTATGTACATAGTACGTGTAGAGAAAGTAATAAAGGTAAAACAGTTGAACTCTGTCTTAAGGAATGAGGACAACATTTCTGTGATAGTGGTAAATAAGTAATCTCAGTTTCAGGTCATCTTCATTTCCAATAACAACTAGCGCGATCTGTTACCAACCGAACTGTGATGAGTGAGCGTGTTAGCACATTCACCTCCCTGCGAATTCACATTTCAGACACCTGTTAGAAGGGAAATAAGCGAACGATAGTCACATCTTTAAACAGCTCGTCGCTATGTGATTGAAATTGTATGACCAGGAGTAAAACAAAAGAAAGAAGAATAACAATTCTTTAGTTTGATAAAAGTGTATTAAAATTCAAAACAATGTTACGGAATATCTCGAAAATGGTTACCTGTATAAAAAAGTGTATGACATAAATTGTCTGTTTTAACAAGATTATAGTTTTTGTATATTGAGTTTCCCCCCCCCCCAATTTTTCTATTTACCAGTTACGCAAAAGTCATCCAGAAAGAGGTCTTTGGAGGTTATTCCCAGAAAATTCAAGATAAAAATGCATTTGCCATGTACAGATATGTCTGAACAACATAACTTAAACACGAAGAGTCCGTTAAGCACCAAATAACTTGACCGTAAGAGATAGACGAGAACTTATCAGACAAAAAATTTAAATCTTGTTAAAAACACAGAATTTACATCATATAAATTTTTTGTAGAGATAACCATTTTCGAGATATTTCTTGTTATTGGTTTCTTTTAAAATACTTAATTTTTTTCTCAAACCGGAAGTCAACATTCATTTGATTCTTTAATATCTATTTTATTCCTGGCTGTGGACAGAGGACCTAATTTCAATAGCATCACACGTGCCCAGCTATTAAAGTATTTGACTATTGCTTTAGCCCCAGTGTATTGCCTTATTTCCCTCCTACTTACAAGGAAGCACGCAATAAGACTATGCTAAGATAACCGAGATAGGTTCCCCGCGACCAACCTCTCTCACTCATGGGTTTTGTTCGCGGATCTTCCCGAGTCACTAAGCGAATGCTGGGGAGGTTCTTCATTCTTTCGAATTTCCTGTCACTCCACTTCATCCGTCTGGTCTTTCTTTCAGGGTTGTGCCGGCGAGAACTGCGGGGGTAGCGCCCTCTCGTAGATATAAAAGTTAGATTTTTATATTTAGATATGTATTCTAAATTTTTAGACTTTTTGATTTGAAATCAAGTGTACCAATTAATAATATTAAATTATATATAAAAGAATTTATTGATGCAGGTTAAAAATAATTTTTGAATCTACTATTTTCATTTTTCTCAATTATATTGATTCTACTTAAAGAGATTATTGCGCTTTGGAAACTCAGCTCTCGGCCGTAAGATGGGCTTGGGGGTCGACTAGGGAACTGTTAGGGACTCTCCACGATGGCTCCCTTCCGCAGTCTGGTTCCGGCTGCCCTCTGTAATTGCTCTCATCTTATCCACTCCTCCCGGGGTCTGACGTACAAAACACCTATCACTGACTGAAGTGCGGAATCTCATTACACTACAACTATTGTTGGATCATTAAATTATAAAATAACCCCTCTCGCGGCCTCTCTCCACTGCGCGAGAGATCCGAGAGTCGCCGGGAAAGTGGTGCCGGTAAATACGCATCGGAATCCTTACCTTAAATAAATGCTGAAAATATTGATCTTTTGCTCCCAAACAGGCAGCATAACAAGTTAAAGATATTCTCGCTCATTCACATAAGCTCAGCAGCAGAGATCCCTGTGTAATCTACAGAAACTTAGTGATAACATCATGCAAGAAATCACAAAGATTCCTGCTGCTAAGCTTACACGAGTGAGCGAGGATATTTTCGCAAATTGTGCTGTCCGTATGTGAGCTACGGTCAACATTTCCATAATCTATCTTAAGTTACATATTTTAATGCGCCTTTGGTAGTATCACTTTCTCGGCGACTGTCGAATCTCTCGCGCAGTGGAGAGAGGCCATAACACGCCTTATAGTTTAACGACCATATACTATCCGATACGAATAATCTTTTATAAGAATAGTTTGTTTGCAGAATAGGTAGAGAAGGTAATGTGCATGGTACGCATCAGATTTTTAAACTTCTAACTTTAATTCGTTTTCCACCTTCAACAAAATGTGTAATAAAATGTTACTATTTCTGTAAAGTTTATCTCTATTAAAACAAAGTAGACAGACTCAAATGCTTTCAATATTAATAGTTTGTAAAAGTTGTAATTAAAGACATAATAGTAGGTAGATAAAGCCATGTGAATGTAATAGATTACATTTTAACACATATTAGAAAACATGTTGATGTGTTTATGAGTTTATTAGGCTATAATCACTTCAAGTTTTAACACTATTTTAGCTTTAGCGCATCGTTTATCAATATGTAAAGTTCTGCTTTGCTGTTTCTACTGCCAGAGTTCATATTTTATGGTTTTGATAATATATGGGAAAGCAGGAACAGAATAAAAGACCTGCGTTGCAAAGTTTTTAATGAGTGGTACGTTTGCATATAAATTCAAATTTATGTTATAACGTGAATCAACTGGGGTCGCAAATTGCCAACACTGACAGCAGCGTGTTTGCTAAATATAGCCCGTTATAATATAGATATAGAGACCAACAAAACTGTATGGGTTAGCAGGAACGACCCCTCTCCTTTTCTAAGGAACCAGAATGAGTGATGTTTTCAAAACACCAAAGGCGTTCATTAATTCCTTAGAAATATATCTTTACTTTCTCTACACGTACTATGTAATAATGTATAGAGAAGGTATTGTATTCCACCCAAAAATTCGATACCGAGATTTCACTGGAAAATACATGTTTTGGGTCCCCTTGAATCCGAAAAAAAAAACATTTTTGGAAAAAGGTTCATGTGTGAGTGTGTGTGTGCCTGTGGAAAGCATAGCTCAAAAAATAAAAGACCATTAAATTCCAAACTTGGTATTTAACTTTATTATCTTCCAAGGATGCGACACGAACATTTTCAAGAAAATCCCCCCACCCCCAACTACCCTTTACATGGAACATTTTTCGAAAATGTTGTTATTCTCAAAAATAGCTCGAACGATTTTGATTAAAATTCCGTATATTAAAAATATTTACATCCCAAATGAAATGTATATCTTGAATTTTCTGGGAATAGCCTCTGAAGATCTCTTTATTCTTGATGGATTTTGCCGAATTTTGCTTAACTGCTAAGCCGTAAGAGATAGACAAAAACTTACCCCACAAAAGATGTAGATCTCGTCAAAACACACAAATGTCCTTTATGTTTTTGTTCTGGAGGTAACCGTTTCCGAAATATTCCTTGTTATTGGTTTCAATTGTAAAGTACTTATAAATACTTTTCTCAGCCAGGAAGTGTCCGTTCTTCTTTTTTTCTACTCCTGGCCAAGCAAAGAATCGATTTGCAATGATAATCGCATAATGAAACCTTTTAAAACATTTGACTATCACATTAGCCTAGTGTACTCCCTTAGTTCCCTCCTACTTACAAGGAACTAAGTTATAAAATCATTCTGCTAATGTTTATCTCGATTAGTAGGCTGCAGAAAAAAGAATAATGTTTTGTAAGAAGTTTGCTAGAGAAAGTCATGTGAGTATAACACATCAGATTTTTACTCTATTTACTGTCCACACCCATTTATTATTCACTTTCTAAAAGAATTGTCAAATCTTCTTACTGTATTTTTGAAACATTTCAACTACCGGTACATTTCAATCTATCTTAAACAATTTCTTATTAATATAGTCTTTTCTTCAAATTTCAGTCCCTTACATTTAAATAATATAAGTTTCGTGTTTTCATTTCCGCCACATATAGAGCATTGATTTTGTGGAATACCCTTCCTTAAAACTTTTAACTTCCATACTCCTGCTTTCAGTCATGCAATACCTTCTCGCTCCTCTTTATTTATCACATCTATATACGTTTCCCTTCCCCATGAGTGTTTCATTTGTATATAAAAAACTAAAGACCTCTTTTCAGCTATCTCACTAAATAGTTTTTGTGCTTCTATAGCTTCATATATTTTCCTTGCCGATTTCCAGAAATTATTCACAATATTTTCTCTTCTTTTCCAAATTTCCCCAAAACCCGCTACTTTCCAAGTTATTTCTAAGACAGTCTACCCATCCCTTGTACCTTAAACTTTTCTCTTGATATACTAAACACTGTTTTAACAAATTCCTTCCTTCCAAGTTCATTATTCTATACCAAAATTTCTTTGCCCTTTCCTTAATCCCTTATTTGTGTTGCCTGCCTAACGGTTGCATTTCAAAGTAATTAGAGATTGGGATCAATAAAACATAATCATAAAGAAGTATGTAAATAGTCTGCATTTGAAACGAAACTAGAGCTTAATACGCACTTAGAGAAGCCTGACTTTTATCTCTCTGAAGAAGCTTTTCTAAATTTTGGCGTCACCAAAATCGCTTAAATTGCAAATCTAATATGAGACTACACGCCAATGCACATGAACAGCAGGTTGTGGCGAACGCTAAAGAAAGGTAGAGAAATTCTGAGGCCGCACGGTTAGTTGGATTGACTGTGAACCTAAATAAACGCGAGGAATCAAATTCAAACCTGGACAGGCTTAAGCCTTAAAATCACAAACTTCTATCATTTACAATCCACAGTGTATTGCTTACTCTCACATCTGATGGCTAAGGCTGGAGTGTTATGTATTAGCATTGCCCTGAAGGTGTTTGCATAGGCAGTAGCACAAGCTACCTCGAATTCCCAAAAGAGGCACTGAGTACCTATTTAGTAGTATGACGAATGCCTAACGCTGCCAATAGATAACTTTGATACCCCTAGTAGAAACTAATACCGCCACATGGTAATTCTAAGTAAATATTTATTGTAGCTCCAAAGTGGAGCATAGGGCATCGTTACGATGTTTCCGTGATAAGATTTGAATTTCTAGTTCGCGAGTTTGCCGCTATACGCCATCGTGACGAGGAATTAGCTCGCCGCCCATACAACTTAAGAACGCGAAATTGCGCAATTTAGCCTAGGAACCCTATTGTTTCAAGATATGCAAATAAACACCGGCTTTACTTCACTTTCGAAGGAAGTCAAGCAAAGGATTTTTGTGTCCATCACCCTCCGCCAGGTTTGAATCTACGATCTTAGGTTTTAGAGGCTAGTATGGGTGACTAGACGGTGTTTTATAAATATTTTATGAATACTTTAATATTAAGTTGATAACCAGACACTAAAAGAAACAATGATTCCAAAGGTGTCTGTAAATAAATAAAAAACAAACAAATACGTCACCGATCAGCTCCAGTGAAACGCACATTATACTTCGATGCTTGTTCTGTTTTACCTGGAGGCAAACCAACCTGAACCATATTTGTAATTGCCGGAAATGAACCCTAATATGTCCTCAGCAACATCCTTCTCAATTTCCCTTCCCAAATTGGTAATTTCACATACCATCCAGGTTTTCTACCGAAGGCACTTTAAATGCCCTATTAAACTCCATGGTAACAATAACAAACAAGGTGCTGGAATCCTGACGCAGGGAACTTGGAATGCAAATTATTTTATCTGCTTGCAGTTTTCGAACATCATAACGAAAAATAAAGTCTGATGTGTTCTATTCACATGATTTTCTCTATCTGTTCTGTAAACAAACTATTCTTACATAGGATTAATGTTTTATCTACACCATACTAATCGAAATAAACATTAGTAAAAATTGCTTTATTACTTGCTTATTTCTAACCAGAAGGTAAAGAAGGGAATATACTAGGCTAAAGCGATATTCAAATCTTTTAGAAGCTATTTGATATGTGAACAATTGAAGTTTGGTTCGCTTTGCATTGCCAGTAAAACAAAAGAAAGATGAAACGAAAGGTGACCCGCTTTTACGTAGTTTAACCTTGAACAAGCAATATCTTCGAAACGTTCACGGTCAACGGTGCTGTCCACAAACACACACGGACCTTTTTCTAAAAAACTTTTTTTTAACTCAGGGGAACCTCAAAATATATATTTCTCTAACTACTACACATGTACAAAAAGTACACACGTACTAGAGAAAGTAAAAAAACCTCATTAGAGTGATTCACCTTAAGCGAGATTCGAACTCACCAACTTTAGAATGAGAGGCAGGCACTACCGAGGCGGGCTCATACTTAACTCGAATAGAAACTTTTCTTAGTCGGCTTACCCTCCCCATATTTAGGACTGGCACCCTCCTAGGACTTACAAGCAGATGCCTAGGGGTCGGTAGCCTCTCGGGGAGCCAACGGTACGAAACCACACAATGAAGAACATGGAACAAGTGGTGGGCCCGTAGCATGGCTTGAGCGTGAGGAAGTGGATGATATGAAATACAAGCGAAATAGGTGATAAGTGAGGTGGAATGAGTGGCGGGGAAACCGGAGGACTCGGAGAAAATCCGCCCAGGCGCCGCTTCGTCCACCAAAATCCCACATACGGCCGCTTGGAATCGAACCCGGGCCGCCTAGAATGGAAATATCAGTTGTACGGCATGGTGGGTAATAGAAGGGAGGGTAATAGAATAAGTAAGCATCTCAAATTACACTCCAAAAGGCCAACCTAGAACTACATGGATGAATTCTCTCTTTGTGAAAACAGACCTTATGGCCTAGCATCCTGAAGATGAAGATTATGATAAATATGAAAGGTTTTTGTTACAAATTAATTAAAATACTGTTGGCCTTACAATGCAACTCCACCTTATGTGGGGGTCTACCTTACATAAAGCAAAGCTTGGGGTCACAGGGCCATTACGTCATCAATTCCATTTTTCTTTCAGAAAGAATCAAAAGTGCGTTGTCACAGAATGATCTATTATGTCACTATCTTAGATAATACGATGGCCTTAAAGAGGTAATTACGCATTGTTCTGACCACAACAGCCCGTTTTTAATAATTGCTTTGCATGAAAATTGGGTATTCTTTTACTGTCTTTCCCACGTGACATTTTAACGTCAGCCCCAGAAAACTGTCATGCGCAGAAGTCTTTGTCGAGAAAGGGTGAATAGAATGACTTAATGATGACGCAACTGAGTGTGGGGCTGTCATTCACCTTTTCATGCGAGAGAAACTTACGGGTAAGTAGAGCCACCCACGCAAGCCGAGTTGGATAGGCAGAGTCAGACTGAAAAATGCAATGCCACAGCCAAGATTTGAACCACGGATCTCCCGATCTCTAGGCGGTTGCTCTGCCACTGAGCTGCTATGGCAACATGCCAGCATATCATTGAAGTTTTCACACACGGCTTGTGTGAAAAAACAGTTAATAATTGGCTATACTATGAATCCTGGGACTTAAAGTACTTACGACATTGTAAGTCGCCGCTGGGGTTGTCATCTCAAAATAATTTGAGATTACCTTCTGGTTTACCTGGAAACATGCGAGTCAGTTGAGAAATTCAATGCTATGCCGGCATGTTGCCATGGTAGCTCAGTGGTAGAGCAATCGGCCAGAGATCGGGAGATCCGAGGTTCAAATCCCGGCTATGACATTGATTTTTTCAGTCTCACTCTATCTATCCACTTCTTAAAGGTGATTCATTTGTGAAATATGGAAAATCCACAGTATTTAAAATTTCTTATTGTAATTTATACTGGCTATTATACATATAACAGTGATATTGTTATCGTGCCTCAAAATTTTAGCTTGAATGATTATTTAAACAATATTTTTCGATGTTATAATAAAATTGAGCCACGTGATGCATTTTTACTTTCTCTAGCCCGTGTGTGCAATGTACATAGTGTATAGAGAAGATATTGTATTCCACCCAAAAATTCGATACCGAAATTTCACAGGAAACAGTCGTTCTCCAAAGTACTTCGGTCCTATATATTATTCACGTAAGAAATGTGACACGCGAAATTTAAGTTCCACTTGAAAGGGGGCGCGTTTAATACAGTGTGAGCTAGAATTTCGGAGAATTGTGTATATAAATTGTGAATATTAAATACTCAAACTAAAAGTGAAAAATTTGTTATCTCTGAAATAGTTCTTTTATTGTTTACGCCCTGTTAAGAGATCTTGCTCGACCGAAGAACCCAACTAGCCGGAGCACAATATATTACAAACATAATGAATAATAAAAAAAAAAATCTGATATGTACCATTCACATGACTTTCTCTACATTTCTGCAACAAATTATTCTTAAAAAGCTTATACTGCTATTTACTTCATGCAAATAAAAAAAAATTAGTCTAATTACTTGCTTCCTTGTAAGTAGAAGCGAAATAAGAGAGTACCACAGGTTAAAGTGATAATCAAAAGTTGGTTACTATGTCATTAAAGTTCCTTTGTTTGTATGGACAGCAGTTGATAAATTCCTGTATGAGAAAAGCATAACTTTTTTCAAAGCAGAAACCAAAAACAAGGAACATCTCAAAAACGATTAACTCCAAGAAAAACATGTATATAACATAAATTGTGTGTTTTAACGTGCTCACATTTTTCGTGTAGTAAGTTTTTGTCCATCTCTTACGGTTTAGCAGTTATTCAAAATTCCGTAAAATTCATCCAGAATAAAGTAGTCTTCTGATGCTATTCCAGAAAATGCAAGATATACATTTTATTTGTCAGGTAAATATCTTTAATGTATGATATTTTAATCAAAATCGCTAGAGCCATTTTTGAGAAAATCTAAATTTTCGAAAAAAAATTCCATGTAAAGGGTAGTTGGTGGCGGGGATTTTTCTCAAAATCTTCGAGTCGCATCCCTGGAAGATACTAAACTTAAATACCAAGTTTGGTATTTTACCGACTTTTCGTTTTTGAAAAATTCAATGCCATAGCCGGGATTTGAACCACGGATCTGCCTGTCTCTAGCCGGTTGCTCTTCCACTGAGCTACCATGGCAGCATTGAATTTCTCAACTGACTCGCATGTTTCCCGGTAAACCGCAAGGTGATTTCAAATTATTTTGAGATGACAACCCCAATGGCGACTTACAATGTTGTAAGTACTTTAAGTCCCAAGATTCATAGTATAGCCAACTATATAGCATAAAATGTTTCCTTCCCAAAACTGCTTCCCCAAATGTGGTTTAGATTACATTCATCACGCACTGTCCGCCACCTTGGTGCCGTGTGTAGCAAGAAAAGGTATACAGCTCTATTAAAAAGAAAAAAAAAATAGTCTGATCTGTTACACTCACATGAATTTCTTTATCTGCTCCACAAAGTTCATACAACCCTCCGATCGTGAATTATCGACAGTATGAAAACACTCGTGGTATTACTTATGATAATTTATTTATATGAATTCTTACTTTCTCTATACGTATTAAGTACATAGTGCATAGAGAAGGTATTGCACTCCACCGAAAAAGTTGATACGAGATTTCACCGGAAATATATGTTTTAGGGTCCCCTGTATCCAAAAAAAGTATTTTCAGAAAAAGGTCCGTGTGTGTCTGTGAACACGATAACTCAAAAACGAAAAGTCGGTAAAATACCAAACCTGGTATTTAAGTTTAGTATCTTCCAGGGATGCGACACGAAGATTTTGAGAAAAATTCCCCCACTCCAAATTACCCTTTACATGGAACTTTTTTCGAATTTTTTTATTTTCTACAAAATGTCTATAACGATTTTGATTAAAATATAGTATATTAAAGATATTTAGCTGACAAATAAAATGTATATTTTGAATTTTCTGGGAATAGCCTCTGAAGACTACTTTATTCTGTGTAAACTTTACGGAATTTTCCATAACTGCTAAAGTAAGAGATGGACAAAAACGTATCAGACAAATGTAGAGCACTTTAAAACACACAATTTATGTTACATAAATTTGTTCGTGGAGTTGATTGTTTTTGAGATATTCCTTGTTTTGGTTTCAGCTATAAAAAAACTTATACTTTTCTCATACAGGACTTTGTGAACTCGTGTCCATACAAACAAAGGAACTTCAGTCACGAAGCAACCAGCTTTTGACTATCACTTTACCTATGGTACTCCCTTATTTCGCTTCTACTTACAAGGAAGCAAGTAATAAGACTATTTCTGCTAATTTTTTCTGATTAGCATGAAGTAAATAGAAGCATAAGCTTTTTAAAAATAATTTATTGCTGAGATGTAGAGAAAGTCATGTGAATGGAACACATCAGATGTTTTTCAAATTGCCACAGAAATATGTAGGATTTAACATTACATCTTGGCAATGTTTATTAACTATATATTATATAATTATATAGACGTATACTTCGGGATGCAAAAACATTTTATTGACTTGTAAGCAAGAAAGCTTTGCTGTTTTTCCTCTGCATGTAATCAAGTATTACTCGTGTTCTTAAACACGTAAACAAAGATAGGAAAACGTTTCAAGTGTAAATACTCTGATGATATTTAGATATAATTAGCAAATTTGTTCATTATTTTTCTTGATGGTTGCAGACTACATGTCATTTCCAAACTGTTTAAACTGATTGCCTGGGGTTGTGGGTTATATTCATCAGTTTCCCCCTATCTCATGAATATTGATGTTAGGGATTATATGATGTGGAAACTGTAGAACCTTTTATGTTGTTAATTTACTACATGATCAAAGAGGAAGTACAAAAAGTTAGTATTTCATTCTCTATGTTTGTTTAAAATTACTTTTCCGTCCCGATAATTCGTTTACCGCCAAAAGATAATGTGCAATATTCCTGGCTATACAATATTTTCACAATTTGGAAGACTTTCCATGGGAACCTGTAAGAAATCGTCCGTCGATATTAATATGTGGGCTGTTACCAAAAGGTTCCAAATCTAAAACTTTCGAAAAAGAAGAGTAAATAGTAGCGCATACTTAAATAATTGCAAAATCTAACAACGAATTACTTTTACTACATGGTCTAAGCATACAGTAGGCAGAGAAGATATTGTATTCTACCCAAAAGGTTCAAATACGAGATTTTACTGGAAGTGTATGTTTTGAGGTCCCCTGGATCCAAAACCGTCTTAGTACAAGATCTGTGTGTGATCAAATTTAGTATTTAAGTTTAGTACCTTCCAAGGATGGGACACGAATGTTTTCATTTAAATCCCTCCCCCCCAAACTACTCTTTAGATGGCAAATTTTTTTAAGATTTTGACTCTCTCAAAAATTGTTCTAACGATTTTGATTAAAATACCGCACATTAAATATGTTTACATGATAAATAAAATTATACCTTGAATTTTGTGGGAATAGCCTCTGAATACCTCTTCATTCTGGATGAATTTTGCATACGTGTATACCGCAAGACAAAACGTTACTACACAAATTTATAAATCTTGTTAAAACACACAATTTGTGTCATATACATTTTTGTACAGTCAACCGTTTTCGGTATATTCCTTGTTATTAGTTTCAATGTTAAACTATTTTAACTTTTCTCAAACGAGAAGTTATCTTGTTTCATATCTCCTTTGTTTTACTCCTGGCTTTGGAAAGAGAAACTAATTTCACTGACAAGTGAATTAATAGTTTGTTTGTTTGTTTGTTTGCAGAACAGATAGAGAAAGCTGTGTGAATTGAAAAAAGTACTAAAGTTCACGCACAGAGACGTCAATATAAAACATACCAAATCCTCTTTAAAGTTTATAGCAAAGCGTACCAAATATACCAGCTGCCCCAACTACCCCATATTTGACTGTGCTATGCAGATATCCCTATGTGCGTTAAAAGAGCTGCAAAACTCAACGGGGCTATTTCGAGTTAAAATCGGTCACTGGCGTGAGCAATTTTTGTTTACCTCTCTCAATATGTGACAGGCTTACTGTTACTGCTAATAAGCAAGAGGGATAAATGAAGATCGTTCATGCCAGTTCACTGACGGGATATAAATTTAAATAGCACCGTTGAGTTCTGCTGCAACTCTTTCAATGCAGAAGGGATATGCCAAATACGAGACAGTCGAGGAATGGTATTAATAAATACCTAGCGCTACAGCCCTAAGCTACCAACCCGAATGCCGACCTCACGCCTACACAGCAGAGGTGGGCGATCTTCCAACCCTTGCAGGGAGATGCTGTGGTCAACATCACGCTTCTTCCAGCCGGCAAATTGCCTTTCTTGGTTGAGACCGCTGCCTATCGCAGCTCTTCAGGTACCTATATCCGAGACTTAGCATCCCGCTCAGCCTACCACGCCAAACGCAGGGCAATGTAGCAGAAAGTAGGATTTATGTCTATTCTAGGTTCGTGCTAACAGAAGCCTTTGTTTACTTTCATCAGCACGTATGTATAATGCATACAGTAGATACAGAAGGTACATATTGTATTCTACCCAAAATGTCGATACCGAGATTTGACCGGAAATATATATTTTAGGGCCCTCTGAAAACAAAGCACTTTAGAAAAAAAAATCCGTGTGCGTGCGTATGTGTGGACGAAATATGTAAAAAATGAAAAGTCGGTTAAATGTGCAGATACTTCAACGACAACTTCCTGACGTTAAGCTGAAACATAAGTTCCTGTACCATTTTCCTCTAGAGTGCATGGTTGCATAAATAAATATTAAACTGGTCAAATGTTTGATTACGAATATGTCACTACTCCTTTATGGTTTAAAACTGCAATTAGAATAGCCAGATAGCGCTACAGAATATAAACCATTTGCGTTTTTACCATTCTTTGCTAAAATGAGCAAAGAGAATCGAATGTTGATTGTTTCACATAATGATGACCTTTTAAAATATTTGACTATGACTTTATCCTAGTGCACACCCTTATTTGCCTTCTACGTGCAAGAAATCAAGTAATAAGACCAATTCTGCTAATGTGTATCTCTATTAGAATGACGTAGATAAAACAGTAATCTTTTGTAAGAAAAGTTTGTTTATTGAACAGCTGGAGAAAGTCATATGAATGGAGCACGTCAAAAAAAAATTATTACACCTATAGGATTTATAATCTCAGCTCCAGAGTAAGGTACCATATTAGGAAACCGACACAAATATGTTGGCAGGATGTGGATTTTCATTTAAGCTCTGTCTTTATTGCTCGGGATTTTCTGTTAGACGAGAGCAAAACACACTACTGGCAAACCGCAATTATTGTTAACCGCACAACTTCTTATGAGGTCGACCTGTGCGGTGAAATGGTGTGGAATTAGCAAACTTGTTATATGAACAGAAGCTGAAAATGATAATGTATCAACTTCTTCGATGATTACCTTCTCCAGCAAAGTTTACCAGCCTGGAACGTAAATCCGTATGTTCCAGCATGGCCTTCTTTGAAGTATCATACAGGTAGGTTTTCAAATTAATTTATTTCTCATTATTTGTGAACTCAGGGTTTCTCTAGTAGTACACAGTACATAAGTAGAGAAGATATTGCATTCCACCCAAAAATTCATTGCCGTTTTAGGGTCACCTGAATTTAAGAAGCATATGTCCTTGTGTGTGTGACCATTTATCTCTCAACAATATAAATAAAAAGATGGATATGCTCTATTCATATGATTTTCTCTACATCTCTGTAACAATTTTAATAAGCTTATTCTTCTATCTATTTCATGCTAATCCAAATAAACCTCACCAGAAATTGTCTTATTAATTAGTTCCTTATAAGTAGAAGAGAAATAAGGGAATACACTAGGTTAAACCGAAAATGTTTTAAAATGTGGTTGCTACAGGATCAAAATCCTTTTCTTTACGTGGCCAGGAGTTCACAAATTCCTGTAACAAAACGTGTTAAGTATTTTAAAACTGAAATCAATAACAAGGAATATCTTGAAAACGGTCAGCAGTGTAGTAAATTTTTATATATCTCTTATGGTTTACCAGTTATGCAAAAGTCAGTTAAATTCAAGCAGAATGAACATGTCTAAAGAAGCTATTCCTAAAAAAAATTAAGATATACACTTTATTTGTCTTATAAATGTCTTAAAAGTAAGAAATTTTAAAAACCATTAAAGCCACCTTTGAGATAAACAAACTTTTCGAAAATTGTTTCATGTAAAGGATAATTTGGGAGGGGAGATATTTCTTAAAATCTTCGTGTAGCATCCCTGGAAGATATTAAACGTAAATACCAAGTTTGGTATTTTAATGACTTTTCGTTTTTTGAGTTATCGTGTTCACAGTCACGCGAATACACGTACACACGGACCTTTTTCTAAAAATTCTTTTTTGTATTCAGGGGGACCCAAAACATATATTTCCGGTGAAATCTCGGTATCGAATTTGGGTGCATTACCATGCGTTCTCTCTGCGTGTAGAGAAAGTAAAAATAAAGCAAAATAAAAGAAAACACAGCTTTAATCCTCCAAAGTGCTAATAGTACAAAAGTTTCCGATAAATGTTGGTGAATAATGTGTAGATTGTGAAAATAATTTATAACGGATATTCTGTGGAGTATCATATTTATACTTTCTCTAAACGTACTATGCACCTACATAATGTATAGAGAAGGTATTGTATTGCATCCAAAAAATCGATACCGAGATTTCACCGGAAACGGGTCCCCCTGAATTAAAAAAAAAAAAACATTTCTGGAAAAAGGTCCGTGTGTGTGTGTGCGTGTCTGTGGACAGCATAGCTCAAAAATGAAAACACCGTTAAATACCAAACTTGGTATTTAAGTTTGGTATCTTGCAAGGATGCGACACAAAGATTTTCAAGAAAATCCTCCCACCCTCCAACTACCCTTTACATGGAACTTTTTCGAACATTTTTATTTTCTCAAAAATGGCACTAATGATGTTGATTGAAATACCGTATATTAAAAATATGTATATGGCAAATAAAATGTGTATTTTGAATTTTCTGGGAATACCCTCAAAAGACCTGTTTATCCCAAATGAATTTTGCTGTATTTTGCGTAACTGGTAAGCCTTAAGGGATAGACAACAACGCACTAGTAAATATGTAAATCACGTTAAAACACACAATGCATGTCATTTACAGTTTTTTCGTGGATTTGACCGTTTTCGTTGTTGTTGGTTTCAATTTTAAAATACTTATACCTTTATTCGGGAACTTGTCAACACCTGACCACGCAAAGAAATGGATTTCAATCCCATAGCAACTACATTTTAAAACATTAGAATGTCGGTTTAGCCTAGTGTATTCCTTTATTTCACTTCTATTTATAATGAACCCAGTAACAAAACCGTTTCAAGCTCGCCTCGGTAGTGTGGTGGCAACGTGTTTGCCACCCATTCAAAAGGTCGTGAGTTTGAATCTCGCTTCAGTTGAGTTACCCGTATAAGATTTCTTTTTGTTTGTTTTGTTTTATCCTGAAAAGTCAAATGTCGAGTAACTTTAAGCTCCATGGACCCCGAAATCATTTAATCAAATTCATTCATTGTCCGATATGACCAACCAGGTTAAAGGACGATAAACTACAAAAAAAAAAAAAAAAAAAAAAAAAAAAAATGGTTTCTGCTAATATTTATCTCGATTAGCATGAAATAGAACAAATGATTATTAACAATTTTAAAAGCCCGCCTGGGTAGTGTGGTGGTAGCGGGTCTGCTTCACGTTCAAAAGGTCGTGAGTTCGAATCTCGCTTAGGGTGAGCTACCCGGATAAGGTTTTTTGGGGGGGTTCCCTTAACCTGAGTAACTTTAAGCTCCATGGACCCCGAGATCATTTCACCAATTCCAAAAATTATAACCCGTTTACAGTTTTTCCTTTAGAGCAGATAATAATGGCAAGAATTCGCTTAATTCAGATAAAATCGTGAGTATCAAGTTAACCCAATAGGATTGGTGAATGCGACTATAACGCCTGTTTGAAATGGATGCTGAGGTCCAAAATATAGAGGTGATCTTTGCTCAGATAAATAGTTTAGTAGGAGAGGCTGGAGAAATTGGATTTGGTTGCAGGCAACCCAAATGACATTTGAACTCGGCGAGTGCTGTTGGCCGGGCAGCAGCAGTGCTGCGACCTTCGGTCTTGGTCTGGCCTAAGGACGTTTAAGTGCAATCACCTTTAGCGATTCATATACACACAACGCTTCAAGTTCACTCCCTCACCTTTTCAACTAAATTAAAAACTTCAACATGCACCTGAATGACTTTTTACCTCGGGTCAGCAAGGATGGCATATTGCTGCAGATAGGCAGGTTGATGCATGATGAGAAGTAATGCATGCCGTAAAAAATCTAATGTGCTCCATTCATATGACTTTCTCTACATCTCAGCAACAAACTATTGTTAAAAAGCTTATGCTTCTATTTACTTCATTCTAATCCAAAAAAAAAAAAAAATAGCAGAAATAGTCATATTACTTGCTTACAAGTAAGTAGGAGTGAAATAAGGGCGTAGCATAGGTTAAAGTGATAGCCAAAAGATGGTTGCTATGTGACTGAAGTTCCTTTGTTTGTATGGACAAGAGTTGACACATTTCTGCATGAGAAAAGTATAAGTTTTTAAAGCTGAAATCAAAAAACGATCAGCTCCACGAAAAACACGTATATACATAAATTGTGTGTTTTAACGTGCTCTAAATTTGTTGTGTGGTAAGTTTTTGGGTATCTCAAGGTTTAGCAGTTATGCAAAATTCCGTAAAATTCATTCAAAATAGTCTTTAGAGGCTATTCCCAGAACATTAAAGATATTCATTATTTTTGTCAGGTAAATATCTTTAATATACGATATTTCAATCAAAATCGGCAGAACCATTTTTAAGAAAATCAATGTTTTTTTAAGAAGTTCCATGTAAAAGTTGCTTAGAAGAAACCAAATTTAAATACGAAGTTTGGTATTCAACGGTATTTTCGTTTTCAGGCTATGCTGTCCACAGACACACACACGGACCTTTTTGTAAAAATCTGATGTGTTCCATTTACATGACTTTCTCTACATCTCTACAACAAATTATATTTAAAAAGCTCATGCTTATATTTACTTCATTCAAATTGAGAAAAAATTATCAGAAATAGTCTTATTACTTGCTTCCTTGTAAGTAGAAGCGAAATAAGTGAGTACTATAAATTAAAGTGTTAGACAAAAGCTGGTTGCTATGTGATTGAAGTTCCTTTGTATGGATAGGAGTTGACAAATTTCCTATAAGAAAAGTATAGTTTTTTAAAGCTGAAATCAAAAACAAGGAATATTACAAAAACGTATAACTCTACGAAAAAAATGCATATAACATAAAATGTGTGTTTTAAAGTGTTCTACGTTTTTAGTCTGGTAAGTTTTTCTCCATCTCTTACAGCTTAGCAGTTCTTATTACTTAATTCCTTATAAGTAGGAAAAAATAAGGAAATGCACTACGCTAAACCGATAGTCAAATGTTTCAAAATCTGTCGTTATGCGATTGTCATTGCAAATCGCTTCTTTGTTTGGTCAGAACATAAAAACGAACACTTACTGTCTGAGAAAAGTGTAAGTATTTCACAACTGAAACCAATAAAAAGCAATATCTTGGAAACAGTTACCACCACAACAAAAATATAAAGGACATACATTGTGTTTTATCGAGATCTACATTTTTTGTGAAGTAAGTTTTTTGTCTATCTCTTACGTTTTACCAAATTCAATGAAAAAGCATCCAGAATGAAGAGGTTTGCAGGGGCTATTCCCAAAAAATCGACGATAAGCATTTTGATTGTCATAAAAGTAGCTATCTTAAACATAAGGTATTTTAATCAAAGGGTATCCATGTGAAAGGTAGTTTGGAGTGGGAGGCATTTTTCTCAAAACCTTTGTGATGCATCTCTGGAAGATATTAAACTTAAAAACCATGTTTGGTATTTTACCGATATATCGTTTTTGAATTATCATGTTCACAGACACACACACGGACCTTTTTCCAGAAATGCTTTTTTTGGTCACAGGGGACCCTAAAACGTGTATTTCTGGTGAATTTCTCGGTATCGAATTTTTGGGTGGAGTGCAATACTTTCTCTATACACTATCTACATAGTACGTGTAGAGGAAGTAAAAATCTGATGCGTTCCATTCACATGACTTTCTCTACCTGTTCTGCAAACTACTACTCTAACCCCCAGATTCTTCTTTTATTTATATCATGCTAATAAAAAAACTAAAAAAAAAAAAAAAAAAAAAAAAACTGATGCATTACGTACACATGACTTTCTCTACATCTCTGTAACAAATTATTGATTAAAAGCTTATTCTTCCATCTACTTCATCATACTCGAGAAAAACATTAGCAGAAATTGTCATTATATGATTCCTTGTAAGTAGAAGGGAAAACATCTGATGTGTTCCATTCACATGATGTTCTCTGGCTGTTCGGAAAACAAACTTTTTATTCAAACGATTAATATTTTATCTACATCATGCTAGTCAAGATAAATATAAGCAGAATTAGTCTTATTACTTGCTTCCTTGTAAGTAGAAGGGAAATAAGAAAATGAGCAGAAAATAAGACAGTCTAGCCCTTTAAAATGATGATGATGATGATGATGATGATGATTTGTTTTTAAGGATGCTCGACTACAAAGGCTATTAGCGCCCTCAGAAAATAAAATCTCGGCTAAAGACAGAATAAAAAGCACCTTTAAAAGAAATCGATAAAACCCTGAAAGGAACCAGAAATAAAAAAATAAATAAATAAAAAAAAACGCTATTAAAGTAACTCGGAAAATAAAAAGACAGCTAAAGTGACATATATAAGCTGCATAAATAAAACAATGAAGAGAAAAGGATGTAAATATGATTAAAACGGAGGCCTTAAAGTTTCTTGTCCTTCAAAAGCCGGTCGCTATGTGAAACAGTTGGAATTCCAATATTTAATATATATACAAAATTCATGTAATATATATATATATATATATATTACATGAATTTTGTATTTTAACGAGCTCTACATTTTCTATTAAGTAAGTTTTTGTCTATCTCTTACGGTTTATCAGTTTTGCAAAATTCCGTAAAATTCATCCAGAATAAACACACCTTCAGAGGCTATTCTCAGAAAATTCAATATATACATTTGATTTGCTGTGTAAAATATCTTTAATATACGGTATTTTAATCATATTCGTTAGAGCCATTTTTAAGAAAATAAAAATGTTATTATAATATTATTCCATGTAAAGGGTAGTTTGGGGTGGATGATTTTCTTGGAAATCTTCGTGTCGCATACTTGAAAGCTACTAAACTTATATACTAAGTTTGGTACGAATTTCACCGCTTTTCGTTTTTGAGTTATCGTGTTCACAGAAACATAGACACACGGACAAACTGACAAATGGACACACGGAAACAACACGCACACACGGACACACGCGGATCTGTTTCTAAAAATGCTTTTTTTTTGGATCCAGGGGACCTTGAAACCTCGATATCGAATTTTTGGGTGGAATGCAATACCTTCTCTATACATTATGTACATAGTACATGTAGAGAAAGTTAAAATCTGTTATATTCCAATCACATGACTTTCTCTACCAGTTCTGAAAAGTAACTATTCTTGTATATGATTCTTCTTTTATCTCCATCATGCTAGTCAACAAAAATATTACCAGAAATTGTCTTATTACTTGCTTACTTGGAAGTAGACTATAAATACGGGAATTCACTACGCTAAAGTGAGTTGAAATGTTTTAAAAGCTGTCGCTATTAGCTTGACTTGAAAATCGGTTCCTTTTCCATGACCAGGAATAAAATAAGACAGATATGAAACGAAAGATAACTTCCAGCTTGAGAAAAATGCATGTAGTTAAAAATTGAAAGCAATAACAAGGGATAGTTCGGAAACAGTTAACTCTACAAAAAATATAAACATATATGTTATAACTTATGTGTTTTGACGAGTTTTAATAAAAAGGTATCTTAAACATAATCGATTTAATCAAAATCGTTCGAGCCATTTTTGAGAAAATCAAAATGTTATAAAAATGTTCCATGTAAAGGGTAGTTGATGGGAAGGTTTCTTGAAAATCCAAACTACCCTTTATATCGATAATTTTTCAAAAAATTTGATTTTATCAAAAATAGTTCACACTATTTTGATTATAATACTATATGTTTAGGTATTTTGATAAATAAAATGTTCTCGGAATAATCTCTGAAGTCGTTCTCCTTCCGGATAACATTTGCATAACTGGTAAATTCTACGAGATAGAGAAACACGTACTACAAAAAATGTAGATGTCGTTAAAATAATAATTTACGTCATATACTTTTCTTTGTAGAGTTTACCGTTTTCAAGATATTCCTTGTAATTGGTTTCAATTGTAAAGTACTTATACTTTTCTCAGACAAGGAGTGTCCGTTTTTCTTTTGTTCTACTCTTGGCCAAGCAAAGAAGCGATTTGCAATGGTAGCTTTTAAAACATTTGACTATCGCTTTGGCCTAGTGTATTCTCTTAGTTCCCTTCTTATTATTATTATTATTATTATTATTATTCTAAGGAACTGAGTAATAAGAGCATTCTGCTAATGTTTATCTCGATTAGCATGGTATAGAAAGAAGAATATTTTATGAAAAGTTTGTTTATAGAACTGCTAGAGAAAATCGTGTGAGTGTAACAGTACACATCAGATTTTTTTTTTTCGAAGGATATTTGTTTACTTTATAATTGCAACTTTTTTTTTTTAAATTCAGGTGAGGAAAACGGATTGGCAAACGCCACAAATAATGCCCTCACACTGTCTTTTAGGTTTATCTTTCAGGCCTCCTAAAGGGAATTTAACCTTCTGATAGAGTTGGAATAAAGTTGAGGGGGATAGGCTTGCAGTATTTTGCTTTCTAGTGGCTAGAACTCGCAAAAGACCTCTAGCGGTGCTTTCTAAAACCAGTTTGTGTCATAACGCGCGCGTGTGTGTGTGTGTGTGTGTGTGTGTGGGTGCGTCCTTACAGATGAAACATGAACTGCTGTTACCGAGACCTGCTGAAGGAGAAAGTGTGTTATTCGAACCTATTATTATTGCGTATTCACTTTGCCGTCATCAGGTGTGGACGATACACACAATGAAATTGACTTTTTCAAGAAAGAGAATCAGAGTCGTAATCTGCAATCAAGCATTGGGCTATTTATAACTGGCCAATTATGTATGTATTTTTGTTCAGGATTTCATAAAAGTTGTCATCAACAAAGTAAATATGTCCAGTGAAATTAATCATATAACTATTGTTAGTAATAATAATAATAACAATAGGGAGAAGAATATAATTTAGCTTAACTCCATGGCACAACATTCCACAAGGGACCTTGGCCTACCGCATGGCCGCTACATCCCCTATTTCGGCCCAAAGGCGTCATGGACGGGGTGTATTGTTGGAGGCGAGATTGACGATTCTAGTTCAATTTTAAACTAAGGCTCTTTCCTAAGCCTTTCCTATTGTTACGGAGAAAATATGGCTTCGTGACAGTTGAACGACAGGTTTCGAGATTTCGAGAAGGTAGGCTACGTTAGGTTAGGTGTATGAACTGGATCGAAATAAAGGGTAAAAATGGACTTTCTGAAAATAAGTTCTGCTTTCCAATGCGAAATGCACAGTCTTCCGTTCGTTCTGTCTGCTTGCGCATGGGCAACCATGTTGGTTAATCGACCAATGGCAGAGTCAAATATAAAACTGAACTAAAATCTGCAATGTCGCGTGCTGGAAGGTGAGAAGTGATCAGCGCCTCGAGTTCCGCCCGGCTGGTTAATGCGGTCTTCTCGATATGGAGCCGCTACTTCTCAATCAAGTAGCTCCCAGGGAGCACCCTGGACCACGTCTCCCAGCGGGGAGAAATTCTCCACGCTAGTACCGGGAATCGAACCCCAAGCAGCTGCGTAGCGCTAAGGAAACGACCGAAGAAGAATATACCTATTGTAAGTACCCATTAACCCATTAGATTAAGAAGAACATGAAAAATAGTCACCTCCATCTTTTACTTTCTCTACACGCACTATACACTTAGTGTACAATGTATTTAACCCAAACATTTGAAACCGAAATTACACCGGAAATACATGTTTTGAGACTCCTTAATCCAAAAAAGAAAATATTTTTTAGAAAAAGGTCAGTATGTGTATCTGGACAGTATAGCTCAAAAACGAAAAGACCGTTAAATACGAAATTTGGTATTAAATTTTAGTATGTTCCAAGGCTGCACCACAAAGATTTTCAAGGAAATCCCCTCAACCCAGACATGGAAATTTTTTTGAAAGTTTTGTTTGTCTCAAAATTGGCTCTAAGAATTTTGAAATTTTGATTAAAATACCATATATTAAAGATATTTACATGACAAATATAATGTATATCTTGAATTTTCTGGGGAATAGCCTCTGAAAAACTCTCTATTCTGGACAGATTTTGCATGACTGGTAAACCCTAAGACAGAGTCAATAACATATTACACAAAAAATGTAGATCTCGTTAAAACATAGGATTTATGTAATATGCATTTTTAATAAGCTAATTTTCCGAGATATTACTTGTTATAGTTTCGATTTAAAGCTACTTAAACTTTTCTCCAACGAGAGGTCCTCTTTCATTTCATTTCTCTTGTTTTACTCTGGCCTTACAAAGCGAAATCCAATTTTCAATTGTTTAGCATAGCGAACAACGCTTTAAAAGGTTTGACTATAAGGCTTGACTATATATGCACATAGTAGAGGGAGAAAGGTATTGAATTCCACCCAAAAATTCGATACTGATACTTCACCGCAAATACATTTTTTGATCCTCTGCATCCAAAAATATCAGTTTTGGAAAAAGGTTCTCTGTTCGCGCATCTAGACAGCATAACTCAAAAACGAGTATTTAGGTAAGTACCAAATTTAGTATTTAGGTTCAATATCTGCCAAGGATGCGACACGAATATTTTCAAAAAAATCTTTCCACATCTAACTAACCTATACATGCTCTAACGATTTTGTTTAAAATACCGTATCTTTAACATACTTTCACGACAAGCAAAATGAATATCTTAAATTTTGAGGGAATAGCCTCTAAAGACCTCTTTATTTTTTTATCACTTCTGTATAACTCGTAAGTCGTAAGAGGTAGACAAAAACTTACTACACAAAAGAAATATAGATCTCGTTAAAACACACAATTTGTGTCATATATATTTTTTGTAGAGTAAACCGTTTCCGAGATATCCCTTGTTACTATTTCAATTTTAAGCTACTTAAAATTTTCTCAAACAGAAACTCATTTTTCATCTCTCATTTGTTTTACTCCTGGACGCGCATGGAAAAATCGAATTTCAATTGTTTCACACAGTGACCGGCTTTTTAAAAATATTGACTCTCTCTCTCATATCTCTTCTAGTTAGAAGGGGCTAATACAATCATTCCTGCTGATGGTTTCCTCGATTATCACGATATAGAGTAAACTTTTGTAACAATAGTTTGTTGAAAATTCTGATGTGTTCCATTCACATCTCTGCAACAAATTATTGTTAAAAGGCTTATGCTTCTATTTATTTCATGCTAATCCACAAAAAAATGAGCAGAAATAGTCTTATTACTTGCTTTCTTGTAAGTAGAAGCGAAATAAGGGAGTACCATAGGTTAAAGTGATAGTCAAAAGCTGGTTGCTATGTGACTGAAGTTCTTTTGTTTGTATGGACACGAGTTGACAAATCCCTGTATGAGAAAAGTTAAGTTTTTCAGAGCTGAAACCAAAAACAAGGGATATGTTAAAAACGATCAACACCACGAAAAAAATGTATATGACATAAATTGTGTGTTTTAATGAGCTCTACATTTTTTGTATGTTAAGTTTTTGTCCATCTCTTACGGTTTAGCAGTTATGCAAAATTCCGTAAAATTTACCGAAGAATAAAGTAATCTTCAGAGGTTCTTCCCAGAAAATTCAAGATATACATTTTATTTGTCAGCTAAATATCTTTAATATACGATGTTTTAATCAAAATCGTTAGAGACATTTTTTAGAAACTCAAAATGTTCGAAAAAAGTTCCATGTAAAGGGCAGTTTGGGATGGGGGGATTTTTCTCAAAATATTCGTGTCGCATCCCTGGAAGATACTAAACTTATATACCAAGTTTGGTATTTTACCGACTTTTCGTTTTTGAGTTATCGTGTTCACAGATACACGAACACACACGGACCTTTTTCTGAAAATACTTTTTTTGGATACAGGGTACTCAAAAATATATTTCCGGTGAAATCTCGGTATCGAATTTTTTGGTGGAGTGCAATACCTTCTCTATACACAATGTACATTCTACGTGTAGAGAATGTAAAAAGGTATTCAAATGGAACACAGCAGATTTTTCTCAATAAGAAGAATAACAGTAATCTTGTAGTTATCAGGACCGGGAAGGTTTATACACTTTTCTTTCCTCCTTAATTTTCTAGAGGTAGCATAAGAGCTCTTTTAGCGGAATCGTTCTTTCATCTTGAAGAGAGGGAGCGAGAGAAAGAGATTACATTTTCTGCGTCATGTCAAAGCTCTTTCTTTTTCAAGAGTTTTTAGTGAGACGATGAATGAAGACGTAAGAGAGTTCTGAATTACTGAGGGCCTAAAATTACTTGCTATTCCTTTTCCCAGAGGATATAAAACTGACCCAGACAACAAACTTTAGCGTTACCAGTTGCGGATGACAGTAGTGTGCGCCATGGATTGCATGTTTAATTTCTTACCAGGTATGTATCATGTACATAGTGGGTAGGGAAGGTATTGTACTCCACTGTAAAATTCGATAACGAGCTTTCATCGCAAATACATGCTTTGAAATTATTGTTAAAAGCTTATCCTTCTATTTGCTTCAAGCCAATCGAGAAAACATTAGCAGTCTTTGCTTATTTGTAAGTAGAAGGGAAATAAGGGAGTATCATAGGTTAAATAGACAATCAAATCTTTCAAAAGGTGGTTGCTATGTGACCGATGTTCCCTTGTTTGTATGGACAGGAGTTGGCAAATTCCTGTATGAGAAAAGCATAAGTTTTTCAAACCTGAAACCAAGAAAAAGGAATACCTCAAAAACGATCAACTCCACGAAAAATATGTATATAACATAAATTGTGTGTTTTAACGTGCTCTACATTTTTTGTGGGTTAAGTTTTTGTCTATCTCTTACAGTTTAGCAGTTATGAAAAATTCATCCAGAATAAAGTAGTCTTCAGAGGCTATTCCCAGAAAATTGAAAATATACATTTTATTTGTCAGGTAAATAGCTTTAATATACGATATTTTAATCAGAATCGTTAGAGCCATTTTTTAGAAAATCAAAATTTTCGAAAAAAGTTCTATGTAAAGGGTAGTTTGGGGTGGGGGGATTTTTCTCAAAATATTCGTGTCGCATCCCTGGAAGATACTAAACTTAAATACCAAGTTTGGTATTTTACCGACTTTTCGTTTTTGAGTTATCGTGTTCACAGACACACGGACACACTGACACACGGACACACACACGCACACGCGGACCTTTTTTTGAAAATACTTTTTGTGGATACAGGTGATCCTAAAACATATTTCCGGTGAAATCTCGGTATCGAATTTTTTGGTGGAGTGCAATACATTCTCCATACACTATGTACATGGTGTGTACAGAGAAAGTAAAAAACAGTGTATAACATAAATTGTGTGTTTTAACGAGCTCTGCATTTTTTGTTAAGTAAGTTTTTGCCTATCACTTAAGGTTAACCAGTTATGCAAAATTCAGCAAAATTCATCCAGAATAAACATATCTTCAGAGGCTATTTCCAGAAAATTTAAGATATACATTTTATTTGCCATATCAATATGTTAATATACGATAATTTAAACAAAATCGTTAGAGGCATTGTTGAGAAAATCAAATTTTTCGAAAACTGATCCATGTTTTTTGTTTTGCTTTGTTTATTACAGTGTTTAACGCCCGCTTTTACTATCATGGCACCGCAAGCGATAAGTTCCATGTAAAGGATAGTTGCGTAGTGGGGGGATTTTCTTGAAAATCTTCGTGTCGCATCCTTGGAAGATACCAAACTTAAATACCAAGTTTTGTATTAACGGACATTTCGTTTTTGAACTATGCTGCCCAGACACACACACACGAACATCTTTCTAAAATTTTGATTTTATCTAAAATGGTTATAACGATTTTTATTAAAAGGCCATAAATTTAAGATATTTTCATGACAAATGAAATGTATATCCAGAATTTTCTGGTAATAGCCTCTTCATTTTGGATGACTTCTGTATAACTTTTGTTTAATTGGTAAACTGTAAGAGATGGACAAAAACTTGCTACACAAGAAATGTAGATCTTCTTAAAACGTACAATTTATGTCATATACATTTTTTGTTCAGTTAACCGTTTTCGAGATATCCCAAGTTGTTGCTTTCAGTTTTAAGATACTTAAACTTCATTTCAGACTGGAAGTATTTTTCTTATCGCCTCTCTTTATTTTATTCCTAGCAAACTAAGAGAACTGAATTTCAATTATTTTGCATAGCAACTGGCTTTTAAAGGATTTCACTATTGCTTTACCTGTGCATTTCCTTTTTTTCCTTCTACTTAAAAAGAAGCAAGCATTAATAAGACAAGTCTACGTGTTTTCGTGATGTAGATAAAAGAATAATCTTGTGTAAGCAAAGTTTGTTTGCGGGACAGCTTGGAAAAGTCATGTGAATGGAACACATCAGGCTTCTTGTTTTTGTTTTGTTTTTTTGTTTGTTTGTTTTTTTTTTTGTTTTTTTTCCACTTCACATATATCTACTGCGTGTGAGGCTCAGCGTTTGTGGACGATGTGATGATCGTCGATGCAGCTTTGTTCGATATTATCTATAGTTACGTTCATGAGGAAACTTTTACGATGTTTTAGGATGGTTTTATTCCCATCTCAGACGTTTGTTTGTTTACGTAACAGGTAACACGGTTGACTCTCCTCTGCCCTACCCGACTAAAGACGGAGTGGTATATGCAAACACAGTAATGCCATAGCTCAGAGCCGTTCAATACACATTAGTCAATTATTAACTGTAACTCCTAAAATGGAGTAAAGGGCGTTCGTTACATGTTTCCTTCATCGGATTTGAATTTATAGTTCGTGAGTTCGCCGCTATGCGCCATGGCGGAGTTTTTTCCAGGAACCTTCTTTTTTTAAGGTAAGGGGTTTTTTAACGTGCAAATACGTGCTTTACTACTCTTCCGAAGGAAACCATGTTAAGAATTTTTGCGTCCGAAAAAATCCATCACCCTCCGTCAGGTTTGAACCTATTGTCTTGAGTTTTAACCAGCAAGGTAACCTCTACACCACGGAAGGCGACTGTTCAGTACACATTAGACCCTGAAATATGTTCTTCATTTATGGCAATGCTATGAGTAAACGGACAAAATAAGATACACTTATGTGTTATATGCATTGTTTTCTACTAAATATCAAACTATTTGCACTTATTCACACTGTATATAAACATTTGCAAAAATATTTTTAATACATACTTCTTTATAGATAGGTGGGTATAAGGGAAATCACTAGGATAAAGCGATAGTCAATTCTTTTAAAAGTTGCTCGCTATGTGATGCATTGGCATTCCTTTCTCCTTGCTCGACCAAGTTGAGAAATGTTTAAATAGCCCGTCTGGGTAGTGTGGTGGTAGCGTGTCTGCCTCAGATTCAACAGGTCGTGAGTTCGAATCTCGCTGACGGTGAGTTACCCCGATAAGGTTTTTTTCGGGGGTTTCCCTAATCCTGAGAAGACGAATGTTGAGTAACTTTAATCACCATGGATCCCGAGATCATTTGAACATTATTTCACCAATTTCATTCATCGTTCGACACGACCAAGCAGGTTAAAAGGACGTTAAGCCACACAAAAAATGTTTGGATGTTTTAAAATTGAAACCATAACTAGGAATACTTCTAAAATAGTTAACTGTAAAATGTATTTGTGCTATAACAAGATGTACATCTTTGATCAGTAAGGTTTCCTCTATCTCTTACGGTTTAACAGTTATAAAAAAGTTATCCAAGAAGAATAGAACTTCAGAAGCTATTCCCAAAAATACAAGATATATACTTCATTTAATGCAAAAATATCTTAATCAACATCTTTTAATGAAAATAGTTATATAATTTTTTGAGAAAATCAAGATTTTCGAAAAATGTTCCATGAAAAGGATAGTTTGGAGTGGAGGCTTTTATTGAAAATCTTCGTATCGCTACTCTGAAAGATGGTGGACCTAAATATAAAGTTTGGTATTTAACCGAGTTTTTGTTTTAATATATGCTGTTCACAGACCATACACTTGCTTTAATTCAGAGGACCTTAAAACATTTGTAACCGGTGAAATCTCGACATCGAATTTTTTGGATGGAATACAATAACTTCTCATACTTACGTGTAAAGAAAGTAAATACGGATTCATGAAACACTAACGGGATAGTAGTCTGCTTCGACAGGTTTGTCACATAAATGGTCTAATTATAAGTTCTCCAACTTACCTGTGTTTGCGGCACGGTGGGCCCTGTAGAAGTTGTTGCCCCTGTTAAGAGTCTTTAATGGGGCCTGGTGCTTGCCAGGCATTCTCATGGACGTGGCCGCCATCCGCTTCCATTCCCTGCAACACACCAACATATATGATATGAAATAACGCTAGAGGGTAGAACACGTTAGCAGCTGGGGACACCTCAGAAATCCTATAAGGAAGGGATGAGAGGAGGGGAAACCACAGACCACACACAGGAAACGATGGAGCTAAGCTCAGAGACGCACGGAAGTCCCTAACAATCATTAGATAGTAGCTTTGGCAGGTCACGGAGGCTATACAGCGCCGGGAGGCCGAAAGGATGCTTCTACAACAGCATCTAGCCTCAACCAGCACAACCAGGGGAGAGGGAGATTCATTAGGAGCAAGCAAACCTGCCTCAAGCCACACCTGCGCCGACCTGAAAGGTGAGGAAGGGAAATTGAATGAAAGGAAAGGAAATACAGCACCCCAGCATTCGCCTAAATGGCCTCAGGAAAACCACGAAAAAACCCAGGGCCAGAGTGAGCTCGAACCCGGACCTCTCGAATGCCAGTCCCAGACAAAACGCTTGGTGAAATAACGTTAACCTCAAGTAGATGCTTAACAATTCTTAAGGACAGTATTACTGAAACTTTGAAATTCCAAATAATGGTGCTAGCTTTTTGAAATGTATACCACAGATGTAATATCATGCAAATAATTTACAGTGTAAATTTCATCCATTTTCCTCTAATAGTTTGGAAGTTATGTTCAAATTTGTTTTTGTCGCGTCACTAAAAATGTCTCTAGCGACAAAAAACAAAGTTAAAATTTTGATTCACAATGCATCAACTAGATTTTTCTGTGTCTCCTTTGGTTTAGGCTCCAAAAAATTGTTTCATTTATATAGCTCCCTTTAACATTTAAGGTCCTTATATTGAGTTTTCCTTAAACACACTCACTCTCACATACATACTTCCAGACTGTGGGAATAGGCAATAATTCTGTTTAACGAAAAATTCCCAACCCTAGCCGAGGATCGAACCCGGGACCTCCGGGTGAGAAGTTAGCTCGCTGACCACTCAACCATGGAGGCAGTCTTCAAAAATGTGTTAAAAATATGAATGTGCTTTTTTTTTTTTGTCATAAAAATATAAATTTTAGTTTGAAAATTGAAAATGTATGTTAAATTCTTATTCACTGTACCTCTGTGAACATGTGCAGAATAGTTTATTTCTGGTACAGAAAAACTGCCCCGCAAGGAACATTTTACAGGAAGAAAAATGTTGAAAATATCAATTGCGAGAAAACAAGGAAAGATTGAATGCATGGCCCACATTAAAATCCATCAGATTGGTAGCCTGGACCTTCAGTTTTCCTTTTCCTCCCCTCTGCTGCAGCATTTTCTGTCCTTTTCTTTTTGCATTGTTGCTTTTCTTCTGCACAGTTTTATGTTTTACTTTGTATGATGCGAATGAGATCTCGGCATACTGAGGTTTTCTTAGCCGAGTCCAATGCAGTTTCACCTCTAATGCTTTGCTGTAGTTGCAGTTAAGGCCTTTAAAAATGGTGCCAATTGTAACTTTTTCAGATCCAGGAATATTTAAATTACTTTATACACTTAAATTTAAAAAGTCGATTTTTTGTGTGATTTTTCATTAAATTTCAGTCATACATACCGTTATTTCAAAGTTCTGAGGTATATTTCTCTATAGATTTGCTGAACATTTTACTGTGATTGTATCGCTGTTATGTTAATATGAATAACAATTTCATACAAATTGGATAAATACTTTGCATTATTTGAATTAATTGTTTCTTCCACACCAGTCGTGTGTAGGTCAAAAGTTGGAGATATAGAGACAGAATGAAAAAATCAGTGCCATAGCCGGGATTTGAACCACGGATGTCCTGGTTTCCACCCAGTTGCTCTGATCACTAAGCTACTAAATTCTCCTACCGACTCATATTTATCTCAGTAAACCACAGGGATATCTCAAATTTTTTGTGATGTCATACTTGATGGCGACTTGAAAACTCCGTAAGCTCTTAAGTGTGGCCGAGTGGTCAAACCGCTGACCTCCCACCTAGATGGTGCGATCCCAAGCGCCTGCATGTGGAATTTGTGGTGTAGGAAACGGAGTCTGGGTGGATTTTCTTCGGGTGCTCCGGTTTCCCGCACCACTCATTCCACCAATTGCTACATCATCACCTTTCCGATCGTCCATTTCACTTGCATTTCATATCCATTTCCTCACGCTCAGCTTACTGCTTTTGTTTGTCTTAAAATTTAATTTCTGCACTTTGTAAATGGCTTTTCATTTTCTTTGCGGTGACCCATGTCTCACTTCCATATAATAGTGTAGGAACAGCCATTGTTTTGTAAAACTTTAACCTAGTTTCCTTTCTTATTTTATTTCTCATTGTTCTATGTATAGTTCCACATATCATTTGGAATCTTGAAATATTTTTATTCATATCTCTTTCAATTCTTGTCCAATAATTGAAGTTCCATCCTAGGTAGCTAAACTCCTTCACTTGTTCTAACAGTTTATTATCTAAAATGATTTTTGATCTTATGTGTTCTTTTCCCCAAAAGGCCATAATTTTGGATTTCTCTATTGAAATTTTAAGGTCATATTGTTGACATAGCTCATTTAAGCAGGGTGATGCATACTGTAATTCATCCTCAGTTTCCTGAATTAAAACCACGTCATCTGCATATAATAAAATATTTAAACTAGTTTTCCGATTTAATTTAATACCTGATTTAATTATGCTTTTCCAGCTTCGGATTATGTCATTTAAATATATATTAAAAAGAGTAGGTGACATACTACACCCTTGTCTTAGACCTCTATTAATTAAAATTGGTTCGGTTTTATCGTTTCCTGTATTTATTTTTATTTTGGAGTTGCAATACATTTTCTTAATTATTTGGATTATTTTCTGTGCATATCCATTCCTTTCCATTATTCCCCATAGTTTTTAACCATATCAAATGCCTTTTGAAAATCTATGAATGCCAGATGTGTTTGCAAATTATATTCTTGTCTTTTTTCAAATAATTGCTGTAGGACAAATTAACACATTATCTGTTGTTGATCGTCCTGTTCTGAAGCCACTTTGTTCTTCTTCCATTAGTGCCTCAGCTCTTTTTTAAGTCTTTTGTTTACTATTCGTGCATGCACTTTGTAAGCTGTGTTGAGAAGGCTTACACCTCGATAATTCTGACATTCTCTCCTATCTCATGATTAATTTATTAAACTAATTGTGTACGCAGACATCAGCACATGGGCGCAAGAACATTCTATGGAAATACAACGAACTCTCGATTATCTAGGGTAATTTGGGGGAGAAGAAGCGCGAATAATCGAAAAACTCGAATAATCGAGAAACTCGTAATTTAATGCTTTTAAGGCACAGCACACATAAATAAATAGGAAATTACGTTTAGAAGCGTTTTTCAACATGTATTCTTTGTTCAAAAGCGTATTCTATTTCCGTGCATAGGTATTGTTTTTCTTTGGTTAACAGCAATAAAGGACCTGCCCCTTGTTTACATGATCCCCTCGTGACAACAGAGTATCGTTTGCATTATTATCGGCCTACCTGTTCCGTGTACCTAAGTTAAAAATAAAATCAATTTTCTGATTGTTAATCAACGTGTGTTGTAGAAGAAATTTGTAAAAGAGATTGCGAGAGACAAAAAAACCTGATGACTTTCTTTACATCGCTGTAAAACAATTATTGTTAAAAACATATTCTTCTATCTACTTTATAATAATCGAGATAAATATTAGCATAAATTGTCTTAATTAATGGCTTCCTTGTAAGTAGGAGGAAAATAAGGGAACTAGGCTAAAACGATAGTCAAATCTTTTAAAAGCTGGTTGCCATGTGGTTGAAATCCGTTTCTATGCAGAGCCAGGAGTTTACAACTTTCCGTAAGACAAAGGTGTAAGTAGGTATTTTAAATCTGAAACAAATAACAAAGAGTATCTCAGAAATGGTTATTTCCACGAAAAAAGCGTATATTACATAAATTATGTGTTTTAACGTTATCTATACTTTTTGTGTAGTAGGTAAGTTTTTGTATATCTCTTACAATTTACCAGTTACGTAAAATGCAATCAGAATAAAGAGGTCTTTAGAGGCTATTCCCAGAAAATTCAAGATATGCATTTTACTTATCGTGTAAATAGCTTCAATATATGATATTTTAATCAAAATCATTAGACATTTTTGAGAAAATCAAAATATTTGACATTTTTTCCATGTAAAGGGTAGTTTGAGGTGGGAGGATTTTCCTCAAAATGCTCGTGTCATATCTTTGGAAAACACTAAACTTGTATAGGTACCAAATTTGGTATTTACCCTCTTTTCGTTTTTGAGTTATCATGTTCACAGACACACGCGGACCTTTTTCTAAAAATGCTTTTTTTTTATAAAGGGGACCATAAAACGTCTATTTCGGTGAAATCTCGGTACCTATCGAATTTTTAGGTGGAATGCAATAGGTACTTTCTCTATATAGAACGTGTAGAGAAAGTAAAAAAAGCTGATGTGTTCCATTCACATGACTTTCTCTACATCGCTGTAACAAATGTTTGTTAAAGATATATTCTTCTATCTAATTTATGATAATCAAGATAAACAGCAGAAATTGTCTTAATTACTGCTTCCTTGTAAGAAGGGGAAAATGAGGGGATAAACAAGGCTAAAATGACAGTCAAATCTTTTAAAAGCTGATTGCCATGTGGTTGAAATCCATTTCTATGCAGGAGTTTACAACGTTCCGTAGGAGAAAAGATTTAAGTATTTTATACCTAAAGAAATAACAAGGAATATCTCAGAAATGGTCAATTCCACGAAAAAAAAAGTATGACATAAGTTGTGTTTTAACGTAATCAACACTTTTTGTGTAGTAAGTTTTTGTCTAACTCTTGCAGTTTATCAGTTACGCAAAATGCTGCAAAATTGAATCACAACAAACAGGTCTTCAGAGGCTATTCCCAGAAAATTAAAGATATTAATTTTATTTTGGATGTAAATATTTTTAATATACGGGATTTTAATCAAAATTCTTAGTCATTTTTGAGAAAATTAAATTTTCGGAAATTTTACCATGTAAAGGGTAGTTTAGGGTGGGGTGATTTTCCTTTAAATCTTTGTATCGCATCCTTGGAAGATAGGTATTAAACATAAGTTTGGTATTTTAGCCTTTTTGGGGGGGGTGGATACAGGGAATCCTAAAACGTCTTTTTCCGGGGAAATCTCGGTACCCATCGAATTTTTAAGTAGAATGCATACCATCTCTATACACTATGTACATAGAACGTGTAGAGAAAGTAAAAAACGTGACATTAAAACAAAGTAATTTGGCTGACTGCCTCCGTGGTGGAGTAGTCAGCGAGCTGACTTCTCACCCGGAAGGCCCGGGTTCGATTCCCGGCTGGGGCGAAGAATTTTTCTTTAGCGAGAATTATTCCCCATCCCCCCATGCTAACTTCATATACCCAAGGTCGCGGGTTCAAACCCGGCGGAGGACGATAGATTTTTTCGAGCGTAAACATCCTCAGTATGGTTTCCTTCGGAAGGGAACTAAAGCCGTTGGTCCCGTGTCGTAGATTTACGGCACGTAAAAGTACCTCAAGCCTGATAGGGAGATCTCTGAGCAAAATTAAGCGGTCTTTCACGCCCAGTATAGAATGGGACGCAGAGAACCACAGCAGTTAAAGAGCGTCCATAAATAACACGCCATTTATTTTTATCCCCCATAGAGTGTGTTTGAGGAAAATGCGATTAAAACCAAATACAGACGAGTTGTTTCAAATGCAAAGCCCCCGATATGACCTTAGATGTTAAAGGGGGCTATATAAATGAAACAAAAACAAATATTTGGGGGGGGGGGGTGCACGGATAAACCGCAAACCGGATAATCCGCACACAAATAATCGGAGTATACTGTAATCAGTATCAAAACAAAGGCAATGACATTTAGAAGGGGAGGAAAGATATCAAGAAAGACCACCTCACGTGGAGAAGAAACTTGAGACTTCGTACCCAGTTTCAAATATTTGAGTGTTGTGCTTCAAACAGCTGGGACCGGTTTCTCCCTGCATATATAGGAGCGCGCAAGTGCTGCAACGAAAATCACATTTTATGACATTCCTAACCTCCAAAGTCTATCCCTGTCAACTGTGATAAAGCTTTTCAAACTTAAAGTTATGCCGGCCGCCACATATGGCAACCATTAATATGGCCCTACCTAACGGTGAACACTTCAACAATCTAGAGAAGGTCAAAGCGAGATTCTTAAAAGAGCTCTCTATATTCAAAATTTACAAGAAACAACTATGCCTATAGATTAGCGAAGAAGCCCTTCTTCATCGAAGGCATAAGACACCTTCGGATTACTGGAAACACAAGTCGTCCTCGAAGACGACAAAAAATCTGGTGTATTCCATTCACGTGACTATATCTACATCTCTATAACAATTAATGTTAATAAGCTTATTCTTCTATCTTTTTAATATTAAACGGTCTTATTGCTTAGTTCCTTTATAAGAAGAAGGAAAATAAAGGAATACACTAGGCTAAACCGAATGTCAAATGTTTTAAAATGCGGTTGCTATGGGATTGAAATCTGTTGCTTTGCGTGGCCAAGCGTTGATAAGTTCCCGTATGAGAAAAGCTGAAGTATTTTAAAACTGAATTCAATACAAGAAATATCTCGAAAATGGCCAACTCCACGAAAAAATGTATTTGGCATAAATTGTGTGTTTTGATGATATCTACATCTTTTATGTAGTAAGTGTGTGTCTATCAATTACGGTTTAGCAGTTAAGCAAAATTCATCCAGAATAAAGAGGCTTCAGTGGCTATTGCCAAATAATTCAAGATATACATTTTTTTTTTATTTGTAGTTTAACGTCCTTTAACCTGATTGGTCATATCGGACGATCAATGAAATTGGTGAAATGATGCTCAAATGATCTCGGGGTCCATGGAGCTTAAAGGTACTTGACATTCGTCTTCTCAGGATAAGGGAAACCCCGAAAAAAATCTGATGTGTACCATTCACATGACTTTCTCCAAATCCCTGCAGCAAATAATCCTTAAAAAGCCTATACTTCTATATACTTTATGCTAATCAGAAAAAATTAGCAGATATAGTCTTATTACTCGCTTCCTTGTAAGTTGAAGCGAAATAAGGGACAACCGCAGGTTAAAGTGATAGTCAAAAGCTGGTTACTATGTCAATGAAGTTCCTTTGTTTATATGGATAGGAGTTGACACGTTCCTGTATGAGAAAAGTATACGTTTTTCATAGCAGAAACCAAAATAAGGAATGTCACAAAAACGACGAACTCCACGAAAAAAATGTATATAACATAAATTGTGTGTTTTAATGTGCTCTACATTTTTTGTGTAGTAAGTTTTTGTCCATCTCTTACGGTTTAGCAGTTATGCAAAATTTAGTAAAATTCATCCTGAATAAACTACTCTTCAGAGGCTATTCCCAGAAAATTCAAGATATACATTTTATTTGTCAGATAAATATGTTTAATATCCGAAATGTTAACCAAAATCGTTAGAGCCATTTTTGAGGAAATCAAAATTTTCGATAAAAGTTCCATGTAAAGGGTAGTTGGGGGTGGGGGGATTTTTCTCAAAATCTTCGTGTCGCATCCCTGGAAGATACTAAACTTAAATACCAAGTTTGGTATTTTACCGACTTTTCGTTTTTGAGTTATCGTGTTCACGGACACACGGACACACACACACACACATACGGACCTTTTTGTAAAAATGCTTTTTTTGGATATTGGGGACCCTAAAACATATATTTCCGGTGAAATCTCGGTATCGAATTTTTGGTGGAGTGCAATACTTTCTCTATACACTATGTACATAGTACGTATGGAGAAAGTAAAAAACTTTTCCTAAGCAAGATTCGAATTCACGACCTTTTGAATGTGATGCAGAAACGCTACCACCACACTACCCAGGCGGGCATATACATTTTATTTGTCATCTAAATATCTTTAATATACGTTATTTTAATCAAAATCGTTATAGCCATTTTTGAGAAAATCAAAATTTTCGAAAATTGTTCCATGTAAAAGGTAACTAGGGTGGAGATATTTCTTTAAAGTCTTCGTGTAGCATCCTTGGAAATACTGAACTAAATATCAAGTTTGGTATTTAGCGAACTTTTCGTTTTTGAGCTCTGCTGCCCACAGACACACAATTTTTGGGTGGAACACAAAGTCTTCTCTATCTACTATGTGCTTACGAGCTAGAGATAGTAATAAATTACAAATTAAAAAAAAAAAGTGTATGTACTGGACAACAAACTACTAATAAATAGATAAATAAATAAAAGTCTTGGTGAGAGGAAACTTCTAAAAACTCGGCCACGGCGCGATGTCGCAATTTCTGTTAACACTGCCTGCTATTAAACGTGCCCAGTGCACCTTAGTCAGGTCACTGTTACTTCTGCAGGGCCAGGTTAGCTCTGTAATTAAGTTCCGGTTACGGTGATATACAGCTCTATAGCATGTTCCGGGCATTGCGCAGTGCACGGTAACTCTTCCAGATCAATTTTCCTTTACTCTTGACCGCACTCTGCCCGTGCTAAAACAACCAGCTTCAACAACAAATCAAACTGAACAAATAGAGCTTTCTACAAAATGTCTATGGTGAAGCAAATAATTTAAAAGCAGCCATGTTCAAACAAGAAGAATAATCCAGAAGTAACAGACGATTTGGCATAATTAAATAATAACCTAATATACAATATTGATATTTCAATAAACAAGACAAATTGCAACATTTTCACATATGTTCTTCTTTAGGTGCATTTTTCACCTAAACCGTTAAAGTGAGAAATTTCAAAATTCGTATTAACATTAAAAACATATTTATTGACATAACCTGATAACCAAAAGTAGAAATTTTAAAAAAATGTATAGTTATGTACACTTTATTTTAATATTTTTCTCTTTTCTTTTTACTTTCTCTATACGTACTATGTACATAGTGTATAGAGGAAGTATTGTATTCCACCCAAAAATTGGATACCGAGATTTCACTGGAAATACATGTTTTAGGAACCCCTGAATCCAAAAAAAGCATTTTCAGAAAAAGGTCGTGTGTATGTGTGTGTGTCCGTCTGTCTGTGTGTGTCTAGCATAGCTCAAAAACGAAAAGACCGTTAAATACTAAACTTGGTATTTAGGTTTGGTATCTTCCAAGGATGCGACACGAAGATTTTCAAGAAAGTCCCACCACCCCCAACTACTCTTTACATGGAACAATTTTCGAAATTTTGGATTTTCTAAAAAATGGCTCTAACGATTTTGATTAAAATCCTGTATAGCAAATAAAATGTATATCTTGAATTTCCTGGAAATAGCCTCTAAAGACCTGTTTATTCTGGATGAATTTTGCTTAATTTGGCATAACGAGTAAACCGTAACAGATACACAAAAACTTACTATACAAAAATGTAGGTCTTGTTAAAAGACACAAGTTATGTCATATACATTTCTTTTGGTGGAGCTTACTATTTTCGTGGTATTCATTGTTATTAGTTTCAGTTGTGAAGTATTTATACTTGTCCGTTTTTATTTCATTCTACTCCTGGCCAAGAAAGGAAGCGATTTGTAATGACAATCGCATAAGGACAGCTTTTAAAACATTTGACTAAGGGTTTAGCCTAGCGTATTCCCCTATTTTCTTCCTACTTATAAGGAACTAAGTAATAAGAACATTGTGCTAATGAGTACCTCGATTAGCAAGGTGCAGAAAGAAGAATAATCTTATGTAAGAAGTTTGTAGAACAGCTAGAGAAAGTCATGTGAGTGTAACACATAAGATTTTTTTTACTTTCTCTACACGTACTATGTACATAATGTATAGAGAAGGTATTGTAATGCGCCCAAAAACTCGATAACGAGATTTCACCGGAAATACATGTTGTGAGACTCCCTGAATCCAAAAAAGGCATTTTTAGAAAAATGTCCGTGTATGTGTCTGTCTGTCTGTGTGTCTGTGTATGTGAGTGTGTGTGTCTGTGGGCAGCATAGCTCAGAAACGAACAAGTCCGTTAAAAACCAAACTTGGTATTTAGGTTTGTGATCTTCCAAGGATGCGACACGAAGATTTTCAAGAAAATCCCGCCACCCCCATCTACCCTTTACAGGGAGATTTTTTAGAAAGTTTTGATTTTCTCAAAAATGGCTCTAACGATTTTAATTAAAATATCGTATATTAAAGATGTTTACCTAACAAATAAAAATTTTATCTTGAATTTTCTGGGAATAGCCTCTGAAGACTACTTTATTCTGGATGCATTTTACGGAATTTTGCATAACTGCTAAACCGTAAGAGGTGGACAAAAATTTACCACACAAAAAATGTAGATTACCTTAAAAAATAAAATTTATGTTATATAATTTTTTCATGTTGTTGATCGTTTTTTAGGTATTCTTTGTTTTTGGTTTCAGCTTTTAAATATTTATACTTTTCTCATACAGGAATTTGTCAACTCTTGTCCATACAAAAAAAGGAACTTCATTCACATAGCAACCAGCTTTAGACTATCACTTTAACCAATGGTACTCCTTTATTTCTCTTCTACTTACAAGGAAACAAGCAATAAGACTATTTCAGTTAAGTCATGTGAATGGAACACATCAGATTTTCCCCTTCTGCTCTTAAGGAACTAAGCAGTAAGACCAAATAGTGTTAAGGTTTATCTCGTTTAGTATGATGTAAATAGAAAAATAATGTAATAGAAGAATAATATTTTGTAAGAGTAGTTTGTTTGCAGAACAGGTAGATAAAGTCATGTGAATGCAGCACATAAGATTTTAAAGTCATGTTTGTTTACTCTTTTGGGCTGGAATGCTTTAAATTATGCGCTATATTCGTAATAAAGACGAAAACCATTTAATGAAACGGAAGTGAAATTCGTTACAGGAATACGAAGACCCCCTCTTGTAGTTTACAGTCACAGGAGAAGAGTGCTATTCAGCGATAAATTATCAAAATCATGGAATAGTTTTCAGTATACTGTGGATACACACTCCTCTCCCTTTCTCCCCCTCTCTCTTCTCTGTACAACGAGGATTGTATTCAAGAAGTTATTTCAATGTTTGTTGTTTATTTGCACTGAGCTCGTACATATTACATGACGTCGTAGCATTACATTTGTTGTAACTGCTAAATTGAGCACAATTCAAGTTCCTGCACTAGGCCAGCATTATAGTGGTTTCTTGCTCAGGGTATTTCTAGTTCGCGAGTTCGCCACTTTGTGCGCAAGGTTACGAGGGGTCAACTCATCATCCATAGATGGCATTAAGTGTATATATATATATATATATATATATATATATTTATTTATTATAACTATGCTATTTTACCGACTTTTCGTTTTTGAGTTATTGTGTTCACAGACACACGGACACACTAACACACAAACAAGGACCTTTTTCTGAAAATACCTTTTTTTGGCTACAGGGGACCCTAAAACATATATTTCCGGTGAAATCTCGTTATCGTATCTGGGTGCATTACAATACCTTCTCTATACACTATGTACATAGTACATGTAGAGAAAGTAAAAAAGGAGTATACTCCAGGTTAAAGCGATAGTCATATCTTTTAAATACCGATCGATATTTGAACAATTGAAGTTCGGTTCGCTTTGCATTTTCTTGATACTTTGAAATTCCGTTCTTTTTGCTTGAACAGCAAAAAGAAAAACGAATAATGACTTTCCATTTGAGAAAAGTGGAGAGTTAGAAAATTAAAACCAATTAACAAAGTATATGTTGAAAATAGTTAACTCCAAAATAAATTGCTTTCTTCTTCTTGTTGTATAAAATGAGTTAACACTCTTGTTACAAATTACTGTCCAACTTCTTCGTTAATTTGGAATTTGCTGACGGCCTTGGCTTAACTCTTGCCTCTCTTTCTACATAGTTTTCAGCTAATTCCTCCGTCCATAAAAGTCATGGACAAATTAGTGAAAATAAGTGTCGTTCATATAAAAGATCACAGACTGCCTCTGCGGTCGAGTGTTCAGCGTTCTGGCTTCTCATCAAATCCCGGTTGATACAGGGAATTTTTCTTTAACCAGAATCATCCTTTATCCCCCACAGAGTCTGGAAATATGAGTATGACAGTGAATGAGTGTGTGTGTATAATGGTATATATACACTCAAAACAAAACAAAATCACAACTGCAAGCGTTACTGGCCCGCAAATCTTGCTGTCTTCTAAAGCACCTAAACATTGACAACAAAGCAACAATTTAGTAATCACATAATACACGTTTGTTTTTTACTTTCTAAGTTCGATACCGAGATTTCACTGGAAGTACATACTTTGGGTCCCCCTGAATCCAAAACATGGAAAAAGATAGCTCGCGCGCGCGCGTATGTGTGCGTGTGTGTGCGCGCGTGTGTGTGTGTATCTGTGGACAGCATAACTCAAAAACAAAAAGACCGTTAAATACCAAACTTAGTATTTAAGTTTGGTATCTTCCAAGGATACGACACGAACATTTTCAAGAAAATCCCCCCACCCCAACTAACCTCTACATGGAACTTTTTCGAAAATTTTGAGTTTCTCAAAAATGGCTCTAACGATTTTGTTTAAAATAGCGTATATTAAAGATATTTACCTCACAAATAAAATGTATATCTTGAATTTTCTGGGAATAGCCTCTGAAGACTATTCCGGATGAATTTTGCGCAATTTTACAAACTGCTAAACCGTAAAGGATGGACATAAATCTACCACACAAAAGCACATTAAAACACAGTTTATGTGATATAATTTTTTTCGTGGAGTAGATCGTTTTTGAGATATCCCTTGTTTTTGTTTCCAGTTTTGAAAAATGTATACCCTTCCCATACAGAAATGTGTCAACTCCTGTCCATTCAAACAAAGGAACATCAGTCACATAGCAACCAGCTTTTGACTATCACTTTAACCTATGGTACTCCCTTGGGTCGCTTCTGCTTAAAAGGAAGCAAGTAATAAAACTATTTCTGCTAATTTTTCTCGATTAGCATGAAGTAAATAGAAGCATAAGCTTTTTAAAAATAATGTATTGCAGAGATGTAGAGAAAGTCATGTGAATGGAATACATCAGATTTTTTTTTTTTAACCTGTAGGCTTAAGTAAGAGTTGCCATACGTTCTGCAAAAGCGTCATTGTCCCGATTTCGAGGGCTGGAAGAAATGTCCCGGCCAGATTGATAAAAGTCATGAATTTACAATATTAGTTTCATCAGTTCCTCTATGAAATTGATTTGAAATTTCCACATCAGCCGCTATATTAATTGCGTCGTTATCAACCATTTAATTGGAAACTTGATTATAATCGCTTTGGTATAAACTTATCAATTATGTTGGCAAGCTATCGAATTAATTCACACACTATTAGTTGGTGATTGTAGACCACGTGCTACTAGTCGACTCTTAAAAACAGAGGGAGTTAGTAAATACGTAATTCTGATCTCACAGCATCCAACAAAAGCAACATGATATGTAAAATCTTCTGAAAAGTATGATTGTATAAGAAAATCTAATGCCCATAAAATTAAAATATGTACAATTTTTAACAAACTGTCACAAAACAAAATATAAAATATCCCATTAAAATCGGATATTTTCCATTCCACATTGGTTTCTCTACCTGTTCTGCAACCAAATCATTCCTACAAAAGCTTCTTTTATCTACCTAATGCTAATCGACTATACTAAAGCGACAGTCAAATCTCTAAAGAGCTGGTTGGTAAATGAATAATAAAGGTCGATTTCTATAGCAACCAATAAAACAAAAGAGACACGAAAGCTACTTAGTTTAAAATTGAAATTAATAAAAGGTAATATCTTGCAAACGGCCAACTATACAAAACAAATGTATAGGATATAAGTTGTGTGTTTTCACAAGATCTACATTTTGTGTGTAGCAAGTTTTTATTTATCTCTTAAGGTGTATCAGTTATTCAAAATTCATACAGAATAAAGAGATCTTCAGAGGCTGTTTCCACAAAATTCGAGATAAACATTTTATTTGTGATGTAAATATCTTTAATATGCAGTGTTCTAAATAAAGCCGTTAGAATCATTTTTGAGAAAAACAAAATTTTCAAAAAAGGTTCCATGTAAAGGTAGCTTGGGGTGAGAGGATTTTCTTGTAAGCCTTCATGACGCAATCTTGGAAGTTACTAAGCTTAAACACCAAGTTTGTTATTCAATACTTTTTGTTTTTGAGCTATGCTGTCCACAAATATACACACATGTGTGCGGACCTTTTTCTAAAACTATTTTTTTTTTTGTGGGCTCAGGGAGCCTCACAACGTTTCCGGTGAAATCTCAGCGTTAAATTTTGGGTAGATTTTCAAGAAAAATCCCCCGAACCTCCAACTACCCTTTAAATGGAAAAAAATTCGAAAATTTGGTTTTCCCAAAAATGACGCTAACGATTTTGATTAAAAGCTTTTATATTTAAGATATTTACATCACAAATAAAATGTATATCACGAATTTTCTGGGAATAGTCTCTTAAGTCCACCTCATTCTGAATTACTTTTGCATAACAGGTAAACTGTAAGAGATAGACCAACGTTACTACACAAAAAATCTTATGTGTTCCATTCACATGACTTTCTCTACATCTCTGCAATCAATTATTGCTAAAAAGCTTATGCTTCTATTTACTTCATGCTAATCGAGAAAAAATTAGCAGAAATAGTCTTATTACTTGCTTCCTTGTAAGTAGAAGCGAAATAAGGGAGTACCATAGGTTAAAGTGAAGGTTGCTATGTGAATGAAGTCCCTTTGTTTGTATGGACACGAGTTCACAAAGTCCTGTATGAGAAAAGTATTTTTTTATAGATGAAACCAAAAACAAGGAATATCTCAAAAACAATCAACTCCACAAAAAAAATGTATACTGCATAAATTGTGTGTTTTAATGTGCTCTACATTTTTTGGGTAGTAAGTTTTTGTTCGTTTCTTACGGTTTAGCAGTTATGCAAAATTCCGTAAAATTCACCCAGAATAAAGCGGTCTTCAGAGGCTATCCCCAGAAAATTCAAAATATACATTTTATTTGTCAGGTAAATATCTTTAAAATATGATATTTTAATCAAAATCGTTACAGCCATTTTTATAAAATCAAAATTTTCGAAAACATTTCCATGTAAAGGGTAGTTTGGGGTGGGGGAATTTTTCTCAAAATCTTCGTATCGCATCCCTGAAAGATACTAAATTTAAATACCAAGTTTGGTATTTGATCGACTTTTCGTTTTTGAGTTATCGTGTTCAGAGACACAACGACCTTTTTCTGAAAATACTTTTTTTTTGATACAGAGGACCCTAAAACATATATTTCCGGTGACATCTCGGTATCGAATTTTTTGTCGTAGTGCAAATACCTTCTCTATACACTATGTAAATAGTACGGGTAGAGAAAGTAAAAACGATGATATCGGTAAAATTCACAGTTTATAAAACTACTAAGGCTTTCACGGCCGGCGTGCATACCATAAATGTAGATTCCGGATTTGTAGTCCGTAGTCCAACAGGTGAAAGCTCTCTCAATTTGGATCCTACATATTTTTGTTGTGTAGCTAATCGTTTCAGAGCTATGCTGTCCACACAAACACTCACACAAGGACCTTTTTCTAAAAGTTTTTTTTTTTTTTTTGTGTGTGTGTGTGAGGTGCCTCAAATGTATTTCGATTAAGTCTCGACATCGAATTTTTGGATTAAATACAATGCATTCTCTACCTACAATGTAGATTGAACATGAGTGATAAAGAAACTAAAAATCTGATGTGTACCATTCACATGACTTTCTCTATGTCCCTGTAACAAATTATTCTTAAAAAACTTATACTTCTATTAACTTCATGCTAATCAGTAAAACAGCAGAAATAGCCATATTACTTGCTTCCTTGTAAGTAGAGGTGAAATAAGGGAGTACCATAGGTAAAGTGATAATCAAAAGCTGGTTGCTATGTCACTGAAGTTCCTTTGTTTGTTTGGACAGTAGTTGACAAATTCCTGTATGAGAAATGTAGAATTTTTTCATAGCAGAAACCAAAAATAAGGAATGTCACAAAAACGACGAACTCCAGGAAAAAATGTATATAACAAAAATTGTATGCTTTAACGTGATCTACATTTTTTGTGTAGTAAGTGTTTGTCCATCTCTTACGGTTTAGCAGTTATTCAAAATTTAGTAAAATTCATCCAGAATAAAGTACTATAATAATTTCACCAATTTCATTCATTGTCCGACATGACCAACCAGATTAAAGGACGTTAAGCTACCATATATATACACGCATACACATGCACAATTAGAAAGCATTGTTTACAGAACCAATTTTTTTTAAGAAATCGAATTTGGGGCAAAATACTTTCTTACTATCAGGTCGAAACTGATTACAATTAATTTGCTTCTTAAGCATGCGGAAGTTAAAGATATAAAAATTGATAAATTTCCTATAAAACGAGTGTCCTGAAAATTCTTCACATTACGAATTACTATTCCCGCACACTAATAATGCCCAGGGCGCGCGCGCGACATACGTTCGGCTGCCGTAGCGCGGAGCACAAACATGATGCGTGCGATCTGGGTTTACATGGAAGAGCCTATATATGCCTCTTTACCCCAATTTTATTTCAATTGCTAGAGTAGAGAAGGTTCAATTTTAAAATCCGATTCAATTTCCTGTCGGAAAGGAAGGTATGACAACGCTGGAAGACTGAACGGTCAATGTGTTTAGTGAAATTCTCGCGTTAGGTGATGCAAGAGATGAAATATTCCTCTATGCATAACGGAATTCCGCTATTGGGCATACCAGCATGGTTACTATTTGTTTTTCAAACAGCTGTCATTATTGAACTAAAACGCGTCATTGGGTGTCATTCCGCCCTGATTGGCCTGTTGTTTATAACAGTTGACGAATCAACAATTCAATGTAGCCAACATTAATTACACCGAGCCGGCTGCCGCTCCCCATCCCAGCCGTTGCTTTAAATACGAGGTCAAATAGCGGCGGTTTTTTGTGAGTTTGATACATACGAAGACTCTATGTGTGCCTGGAGTCTTTTCATATACCCATTAGAAAAAACTGTGTGTTCCATTCGCATGACTTTCTCTACATCTCAGTAACAAATTATGGTTAAAAAGCTTATGCTTCTATTTTTTCATTATAATCGAGAAAAAAATCAGCAGAAATAGTCTTATTACTTGCTTCTTTGTAAGTAGAAGCAAAATAAGGGAATAGCATAGGTTAAATGACAGTCATAAGCCGGTTGCTATGTGACTGAAGTTCCTTTGTATGGACAGGAGCTGACAAATTCCTGTATGAGAAAAGTATAAGTTTTTCAAAGCTGAAATCAAAATCAAAGAATATCTAAAAAAAAAAAAAAAGATACCAACTCCACGAAAAAATGTATATTGCATAAATTGTGTGTTTTAACGTGCTCTACATTTTTTGTGGGTAAGTTTTTGTCCATCTCTTACGGTTTAGTAGTTATGCAAAATTCCGTAAAATTCATCCAGAATAAAGTAGTCTTCAGAGGCTATTCCCAGAAAATTCAAGATATACATTTTATTTGTCAGGTAAATATCTTTAATATAAAACATTTTAATCAAAATCGTTAGAGCCATTTTTAGGAAAATCTAAATTTTCTAAAAAAGTTCCATGCAAAGTGTAGTTGGGGGAGAGGGGATTTTCTTTAAAATCTTCATGTCGCATCCTTGGAAGATACCAAACTTAAATATCAAGTTTGGTATTCAACGGTCTTTACGATTTTGAGCTGTTGTCCACAGACACACACACGTGAAATCTCGGTATTGAATTTTTGGGTGGAATGCAACACCTTCTCTATACACCATGTACATAGTACTTATAGAGAAAATAAAAAATGCAATTATATGCACTTTAATATAGCGTTAGACATCTACAAACAAATCTGATATGTTCCATACATGCGTTTCTCTACATCTCTGTAACAAATTATTGATAAAAAGATTCTTCTTCTATCTACTTCGTGTTAATCGAGATAAACATTAGCAGAAATTGTCTTATTACTTAGTTCCTTATAAGTTGAAGAGAAATAAGGGAATACACTAGGCTAAATCGACAGTCAAATGTTTTAAAATGTGGTTGCTATGGGATTGAAATCCGTTTCTTTTCGTGACCAGAAGTAAACAAGCTCCCGTATGAGACAAGTTTAAAGTAGGTATTTTAAAACTGAAACCAATAACAGGGAATATCTTGAAAATGGGCAACTTCAGGAAAAAATATATACAACATAAATTGTGTGTTTTAAGTAGATCTACATTTTGTTAAGTTGGGTTTTATCAATCACTTACGGTTTACTAGTTATGCAAAATTCAGGAAAAGACATCCAGATTAAAGAGATCCCAAAGAATTAAGGTATACATTTTATTTAACATGTAAATATTTTAATTATAAGAGCTTCTTATCAAAATCACTTGAGCCATTTCTGAGAAAACCAGAATTATTGACATTTTTGCCATGTTAAGGGTAGTAGTGGGTTGGGGGATTTACCTGAAAATCTTCGTGTCATATCTTGGAAGATACTGAGCTTAAATATGAGGCATGGTACGTTTTTGAGTTATGCTGCTGACAGATACACACGCGAACATTTTTCTAAAAATGCTTTTTCTTTTATTCAGGGGTTCCCAAAATATGTATTTTCTGTGAAATCTCGGTATCTAATTTTTGGTTGCAATACAATACCTTCTCTATACACCATGGAAATAGTACATGTAGAGAAAGTAATGAACAAAACCTCACATCCTTAATTACTAATTAGGTATAAACGAATCCACTGGTTTAATTCTAAGTGTGCAAATTTGTTATAAACATGGCTATATATGTGAATAAAATATAAACTGTTTGTAGAGTATGATTTGCTACAAAAATCGAGGCAAAACTAATGGTTTAGTTAATCATGAGTGGTGATTAATACTAGTTCAGAGTTAGTACAGCGCACGTCAGCACTTGATTACTAGAGAAATTCATCTATAATTCACATTTTTACTTTCTCTATAGGCACTATGTACATAGTGTATAGAGAATGAATGTATTGCACTCCACCAAAAAATTCGATACCGAGATTTCACCGGAAATATATGTTTTAGGGTCCCCTTTATCTAAAAAAAAGCATTTTCGGAAAAAGGTCCGTGTGTGTGTCCGTGTGTCCGTGTGTCTGTGAACACGATAACTCAAAAACGAAAAATAGGTAAAATATCAAACTTGGTATTTAAGTTTAGTATCTTCCAGGGATGCGACACGAAGATTTTGAGAAAAATCCCTCCACCCCAAACTATTCTTTACATGGAACATTTTTCGAAAATTTTGATTTTCTAAAAAATGGCTCTAACGATTTTGATTAAAATATCGTATATTAAAGATATTTACCTGACAAATAAAATGTATATTTTGAATTTTCTGGGAATAGCCTCTGAAGATTACTTTATTTTGGGTCAATTTTACGGAATTTTGCATAACTGTTAAACCGTAAGAGATGGACAAAAACTTCCACACAACAAATGTAGAGCATTTTAAAGCAAGAATTTATGTTATATACATATTTTTCGTGGAGTTGATTGTTTTTTAGATATTCCTTGTTTCCGGTTTCAGCTATAAAAAATATACTTTTCTCATACAGGACTTTGTGAACTCGTGTCCATACAAACAAAGGAGCATCAGTCACATAGCAACCAGCTTTTGACTATCACTTTAACCTATGGTAATCCCTCATTTCGCTTCTACTTCCAAGGAAACAAGTAATAAGACTATTTCTGCTAATTTTTTCTCGATTAACAGGAAGTAAATAGAAGCATAAGCTTTTTAACAACACTTTATTGCAGAGTTGTAGAGAAAGCCATGTGATTGGAACACATCAGATTTTTTGTAGTAGTAATAGCAGTGGTAGTAGTAGTGTTTAACGCCTGTTCTTGCCACACACGGCGCAACAAGTTGTAGTAACTGATGATACATGAAATGGAAGAGTAATTTGAAATACAATTTGAGAGGAAACGTATCAGAGCTAAGTTTAAGGCACCTCATTGGTATTTGCCAATTGTAAGGACTGTGGAAAATCCGGGGGGGGGGGGGGAATCAGGGAGGACGGTCCTGGCGGGATTTATACCGCAAACCTCCCTTCATAAGCAACTGCCTTAACGGCCTCGGACACAAAATGTCATTGTCAATGAAATCGATGAGTTGGTAAAACATTTTGTGAGCAATATATATGTTTAAATTACGCTTACATGGTTCTTAAGCATGTAAAGGGAAGAAATATAAAAGAAAAGAAAATTACTGCCAGCTGTTGTTCTCAAAATGATCGTGCATTTAGGTAATTACCTTGTCACAAGCTTATATAACAGAAAACATTTATTATGGTGCATGACTAATCGCAAAATAAGGAAACCTAAGATACACTACGCCAAATTTTTACAAAACGATAACGTATTTCAACTCGGTTTAAGTAATTACTGTAAAATGATTATATAAGTATGCTCAACTGAAAATACCTTTCTCCTCATTGAGCCAGAATTCATTTAGAAGAAGAAGTACATCCAATTACAGACTCAAGCTTTTCTTGAAACGACATCGCAAACCTCCACCAATCAAATGAGGCATTCGAGAGAAAAATGACGAGGTTATAAATTGGAATAATTGGCAACATGGCGTCCTTGCCCACGTTCCGCATATCCCGGAGACAATGAATGCGCAAAAATAATGAGGTAACAGACATAATATGAGATAGTTATATCTTTTGATGAAGCATGATGAGGGTACACAAAATGGCAGAGGAAGAAAAAGTTTGTCCTTCTTCGAGATCTCGCTGAATTTTTACTTTTTCTGCTGCTAAGTACATAGAGAAGTTATTGCATTCCACCCAAAAATTCGATATCGAGATTTCACTGGAAATACACATTTACGGTCCCTTGAATATATTAACAAACAAAAATACAAAGGACGCGACGGGAAGATTTTCATCTCAAACAACCCTTTGCAGGGAAAAATGTTCAAAAAGTTTTACTTACTGAAAAATGACTAACGATTTTGATTAGGATATCAAATGTTTAAGAAAGAAATGTACCTATATCTTAAATTTTCTCCGAATAGCCTCTGAAGATTTCTTCATTCTGAATGAATTTTGCATAACTGGTAAACCGTGAGAGATAGACTAAAACATACTCCACGAACAATGTAGATCTCATTAAAATACACATCTTACGTCATGTTAGATTTTTTTTTTTATTGTAGAGGTAACCATTTCAGAGTTATTTTCTGTTTTTTTGTTTCAATTTTTAAAGTACTTTTCCATTTTCCTTATACATTTCATGTCTCTTTTGTTTTACTCCTGCCATTAAAGAGAACCGAATTTTAATGAAAATCGCATAGCGATTTGCTTCTAAAACGCGTGACCATAGCTTTAACCTAGTGCATTTCCTTAGTTCGCTTCTACTTACAAGGAGCTAAGTAATAAGACCATTTCTGGAAATGTTTATCTTGACTAGCATGATGCTGTAAATGTAGAGAAAAACATATGAATGGATCACATCAGATTTTTAATGCATTGTACAGTAATCTTGGTCATGCTAGCTGTGATGCTTATTTTGAAAAGCTTACATCTTTAAAAATGATATTTCGCTACTTTTGTCAAGGTAAACTGATACTATGAGGGATTCAAGTTAACGGAATTATTTCAAAAGCTGTGACAATTAGCATACACAAAAGACAGTGGTTCCAATTACAGCTCATACCAAGTAATCTTATGTGTTCCATTCACATGACTTTCTCTAACTGTTCTGGAAACAAACGATTCTTACAGAGTATTATTCATGTATTAATAGAGATAAACACTAGCAGAAATTGTTTTATTCTTCTTTTTTTTTTGTCTCATTTGTATTGCCCCCTTTAACTTCAATGGTCATATCGGGGGCTTTAACTTGTGAAACAACTCGTATTACTGTAGGTTTTAGAACGTTAGGTGTATCAGTTTTATATTACTAAACACACACATATATTCACTGTCACATTCATACTTCCAGACTCTATGGGGGATAGGTAATAATTCTGATTATAGAAAATTTCCCGCCCCAGCCGGAAGTCGAACCCGGGACCTCCGGTTCGGAAGTCAACTCGCTCACCACTCGACCACGGAGGCAATCTCTTATTGTTTGTTTTCTTGTAAGTAGGAGGGAAATGAGGAAATACACTGCTAAAGCGATAGTCAATCTTTTAAATCTTTTAAAAGCGGTGAAACAATCGTAATTCGGTTCTCTGCGTGGCTAGGAATAAAAGAAAACAGGTGTGAAACGAAAGATGGCTTACCGTTTGAGAAACGTTAAAGTGGTTTAAAATTGAAACCAATAACAAGAAACCGTAAACTAGTCAATTAATTTATATATTTTACTATGTATTTAAACGAGACATGTATTTTCTGTCTATCTCTTACGCTTTGCCAGTTAACAAAATGCATCCACAATGAAGAGATCTTCACAGGCTATTCCCAGAAAATTCAAAATATACATTGTATTTGCCGCCAAAATATGTTAAAATATGCTACTTTAATCAAAATCGCTAGTTATTTTTGAAAAAATCAAATTTTCGAAAGGGTAGATAAAGGTGGGGAATTTTCTCGAAAATACTCGTGTCACCCTTGGAAATGACTGATCTTATACATGAAAATGAATAAGCGCTAATAATTTGATATTATTATAGAGAACAATGCGTATAACATATAAATGAATATCAATTCGTCCACTTACTAATAGTAGTGTCATAAATGACGCACAAATCTAATGTGTTTTGAATGGCCCTGAGTATTGTCTCGCTTGTGTCTATATTCGTCGCATAACGGTCAGCTTCTGTGCTTAGTAAAACTTGCACACCGCCGACCCCATAGTGACTCACATAACTCACGCTGAGGAAACGAGCAAACCTTCCTTTACATAATGAATGCTTTACATTCTGAATTAGCAGATATTCATTTAATTTATGCCGCAGCTGGAGAATCTGTCGCATTCCTTAAAGTCGGCAACGGAGCACGTTCGAACATAAAGTTTTGTGTTTTGTTAAACAAATCTCTCCCAGAGACATGGAGAATGATAGAAGGAGGGATGATGAAAACTATTCAGCGTATGAGTGGCATAAACGTTTCAGTCAAGATTTTCGAATGCTGAAGAAATTGCTGTACATGCGACAAGGGCTCTAAAGTAGGTATCTGAAAATGGCTTCCAGGAGTGTTTACAGTCGCTTTATCCGCGGTGACAGAAGTGTGTCACTGCGGAAGGGAACTGTTTTGAAGGAAATGTTCTGTAAATTGCCTTATGGTAATTTGTTTCTGAGTTATTTATACATTGCGGAACGTTTTGCATGTGGTAAGTACATTAACACTTTCACAAATTGTATACAATAGCGGGATTTGGAAGCGCTAAAGGGGGTAACATTATGATGTATTAAAATGGAACGTTCAGGCAATACAAATACAGCGCAATGAACAAGATAGCACTATAAGCGGGAGCGTAAACACAGAGTTTTACTGTATTATACGTAAACTGTATGAAATAAAAATCTGATGTGTTCCGCTCACATGATTTTCTCTATATCTCTGTAACAAATTATTGCTGAAAAGCTTATTCTTCTATCTACTTCATGTTAATCTAGATAAACATTAGCAGAAATTGTTTTTACTTGCTTCCTTTTAAGCAGAAGGGAAATTATGGCGCACACTAGGCTAAAGCGATAGTCAAATCTTTTAAAATCTGGTTGCCATGTTTGAAATCCGATTCTTGGTTGGCCAGGAGTTTACAAATTCCCGTTTGATAAATGTTTAAGTATTTTAAAACTGAAAGCAATAACAAGGAATAACTCGGAAATGATCAACTCTACGAAAAAATGTGCATGACATAAATTGTGTGCTTTAACGGGATCTACATATTTTGTGTAGTAAGTTTTGTCTATATCTTACGATTTCCCAGGTATGCAAAATTCGTCCAGAATGAAGAGGTCTTCAGAAGCTGTTCCTAGAGAATTCAAGATATACAAATCGTTTGTCATGAAAATATCTTTAATATATGGCATTTTGAGCCATTATTCAGAATATCAAAATTTTCGAATTTTTTTCTATGTAAGAGTAGTAAGGGTGGGAGGATTTTCTTCATAATCTTCGGGTCGCATTCTTGGAAGATGCTGAACTTATATACCAATTTGGTATTTAATGGACTTTTCGTATTTGAGCATTCTGCCAAATGACAGACAGACACACACACACGCTGACAGACAGACAGACATACACGGACGTTTTTCTAAGCATGCTTTTTTAGAATTTAGGGAGTCTCAAAACATATATTTTCGGTGAAATCTCAGTATCGAATTTTGGGTGTAATACAATACCTTCTCTATTCAGTGCACTATGTACATAGTAAGTGTAGAGAAAGTAAAAATATATATGACATAAATTGTGTAATTTAACGATTGTTTGCTGCATTTTTTGTGTAGTAAATTTTTGTCTATATCTTATGGTTTCTTAGTTATGCAAAATTCATAAAATTAATCTAGATAAAAAAGAGCTCTTCAGAAGCTGTTCCCAGAGAACTCAAGATGTACATTTCGTTTGTCATGAAAATATCTTTAATATACGATATTTTAATCAAAATCGTTGGCGCTATTTTTGATAAAATCAAAATGTTCGAAAATGTTCCATGTAAAGGATAGTTGGAGATGGGGGATTTTCTTGAAAATCTTTGTGTGCATCCTTGGAAGATACCCAACTTATATACCAAGTTTGGTATTTAACGGACCACTGACAGACAGACACACATAAGGACATTTTTTTAATAATAATTTTTTTTTTATTTTTTATTCAGGGGTTCCTAAAATTTATATTTTCGGATAAATCTCGATCTCTATTTTACAATACAGTACCTATGTTCTCTATACGCTATGCACAGTACGTGTAGAGAAAGTAAAAATGTATATGACATTAAACAGTGTGCTTTAACGATTGTTTACTGCATTTTTGTGTAGTAAATTTTTGTCTATTTCTTATGGTTTACTAGTTCTGCAAAATTCATAAAATTCATCCAGAATAAAGAGATACTCAGAGGCTCTCCCCAGAGAATTCAACAAATACATTTCGTTTGTCATGAAAATATCTTAAAAATATGGGATTTTAATCAAAGTTTGATAATTAATCGATTTTTCTTTTTGAACTATGCTTCCCACATACACGTGGACATATTTGTAATTTTTTTTTATTCAGGGGGTTTCAAAACATGTATTTCCGGTGAAACCTTGGTGTCAATTTTTTGGGGTGGAATATTACACTTTCTACATCCACTGTGTACAATGTACATGCTAGAGAAAGCTTGGTCATGTCTGGAGAAGATGGTAACATGGTTCCACCCTGTTTTATTATGATTAGGAATGTCGGTTTTAACCACACTTGGTTGTAAAACCTGTGTGACGTTCTTTCTAACCGCTAAGTTACGTCATCGAAGTTGTCTTGAAATGACCAGCTTTTATGTAATGCACTTGCAAGGCTTCGCGGTGATGTACCTTACCTGACAGCGAGGCTATTTAGAGGCTCATTTCATCCAGCTCTCGTTAAGACCTGCAGCCAAGTGCCTGCCCTAGCGACGTAAATTAGATGCCAATGGAATTCAAAAGAAAGCTCGAGAGCCTCTCGAGGGAACGCTTGTAGAGCTGTTTACTTTGCGGCTGGAGACGGGATCAACAATATTTTAAAAGAGAAGTTCATGCTGCAAATAAATGTTGCTCAAGTGCCCGTGTAAAATCTTCGAGCAAGAGCCGGTAAATCAGTAAAATCTTTTTACCTCTGCATTGCCACTCACCTCCATTTGCTGTTGGGATGGAAAAAGTGCTCTGTGCATTTCCTAGAGTAGCTAATTTGTACTTTCCATAACACGTAAACTCTAGAGGTGTTGTATTCGACCCAAAAATTCTATAGATACCGAGATATCGCCAGAAATACATGCTTTAAATCCAAAAAATGCGAAGCTCTAGCTTTTCTAGCTCTTCTACAACCAAACTTTTATCTACTTTAGGCTAATCAAGATAAACATTACCAGAGTTGGTCTTATTAGCTGCTTCTTTATAACTAGAAGAGAAATAAGGAAATGCAGAGGCTAATGTCATAGTCAAATATTTTAAAAGCCCGTTGCTATGTGGAACAATTGAATTTTGGTTCTCTTTGCTTGCTAGAAGTACACAAAAGAGAGACGAAAAATTAAACTGAAACAAATAACTCGAAATATCTCAAAAACTATTTTTAATATTCTTTAAAATCTGTTTTTACTAATATGGAACCACAGGCGATGATACTGATAGGTATGGAATGAAGATGGAGCACATACATACACACAAGGATCTTTTTTCCAAAACTTTGATGTGTTCCAATCACATGACTTTCTCTAGGTGAACATACATTTCTTACAAAAGATTATTCTTTTGTCTAAATCGAGCTAATCAAGATAAACATTACCAGAATTGGTTTTATGAGTCGCTTCTTTGTAAGTAGAAGGGAAATAAGGGAATACACGCTAAAGAAATAGTCAAATCTTTTAAAAGTCCGTCGCTATGAGAAATTTGGTTCTCTTTGCTTGCTAGGAATAAACAAAAGAGAGAGAAAAAGAAATATATCTTCCTGTTTGAGAAAAGTTCAAGTAGCTTAAAACTGAAACAAATAACTCGGAATGTCTGGAAAATGGTTAACTCTATTAAAAAAATCTGATGTGTTACACTCACATGACTTTCTCTAGCTTCATACATAAGATGCTTCTTCTTTCTGCACCTTGCTAATCGTGGTATTCATTATCACAATGTTCTTATTATTTAGTTCCGTATAAGTAGGAAGAAAATAAGGGAATACCTAGGCTAAACCAATAGTACAATGTTTTAAAAGCTGTCGTTATGCGATTGTCATTACAAATCGCTTCTTTTCTTGGCCAGGAGTAGAACAAAAGAAAAACGGACACTCCCGTCTTAGAAAAGTATAAGTACTTCACAATTGAAACTAATAACAATGAATACCTCGAATACGATAAGCTCCACGAGAAAAATGTATATGACATAACTTGAGTAGGTACTTTAACAAGACCTACATGTTTTGTATAGTAAGTTTTTGTCTATCTCTTACGGTTTACTAGTTATGCCAAATTAAGCAAAATTCATCCAGAATAAACAGGTCTTCAGAAGTTATTCCCAGAAAATTCAAGATATACATTTTATTTGTTAGGTAAATATATTTAATATATGGTATTTTAATTAAAATCATTAGAGCCATTTTTAAGAAAATCAAAATTTTCGAAAAAAGTTCCATGTAAAGGGTAGTTTGGGGTGGGGGAATTTTTCTCAAAATCTTTGTGTCGGATCCCTAGAAGATACTAAACTTAAATACCAAGTTTGGTATTTAGCTACTTTTCGTTTTTGAGTTATCGTGTTCACAGACACACGGACACACACACACATGGACCTTTTTCGAAAATGCTTTTTTTGGATACAGGGGGTCCTAAAACATGTATTTCCGGTGAAATCTCGGTATCGAATTTTTGGGTGGAATACAATACTTCTCTATCCCTATGTACATTGTACATATGGGGCTAGAGAAAGTAAAAATATATATGATTAAATTTGTGTGTTTTCATGAGATCTATATTTTTTGTGTAGTAAGTTTTTGTCAAGCTCTTACGGTTTATTAGTTATATAAAATCCATTCAGAATGAAGAGGTCTACAGAGGCTATTCTCAGAAAATGCAAGATATACATTTCATAGGCACTCACCTCCATTTCTTCTTACGATGGAAAAAGTACTCTGTACATTTCTTGAATTGGCTACTTTGTACTTACTCTATCACGTAAAATGTTTTATTCAGCCCAAAAATTCCATGCCAAGATATCGCCATAAATACATGTTTTGAGGCCTCTTAATCCAAAACAAAACAAATATTTCCATTCACATGATTTTTCCTGTTTCACAGACAAACTTTTTTTTTTTTTTTTACAAAAGAGTAATCTACATTGGGCTACTCAACTTAAACATTACCACAATTGGTCTTATTAGTTGCTTCTTTGTAACTAGAAGGGAAACAAGGGAATGCACAGGCTAAAGCGTTAATCAAATCTTTTAAAAACCCGTCTCTATGTGAAACAATTGAAATTTGTAGTACGCAGGCTTTCATGGCCGGTGTCATTAGATAATAATACATAAATTTCAAGGCTTGTAGGCCATGACCATTTGGAAATTATTTTTCCATACGTTTCATCCCAAGCTGCGTGGAACGTAAACAATGGAGAGGTCGAGTATTGCCTTTTTTCTTTGTCTTAAAATCCTTTAAACTTGGTTGGTCATATCGGACGATGAATGAAATTGGTGAAATGATCTCGGGGTCCATGGAGCTTAAAGTTACTCGACATTCGTCTTTTCAGGATAAGGGAAAATCCCCCCCCCAAAAAAAAAAACCTTACCCGGGTGACTCGCCCTAAGTGAGATTTGAACTCACAACCTGTTGAATGTGAGGCAGACACGCTACCACCACATTACCCAAGCGGGCGAGTATAGCTTGTTCTCGGCGATAAATGAATTATATTTACGATTTCCATTTGTGAAAAGTAACGTTTCTGGGAAACGTTATAACAAGCAACATCTCGGAAATGGTCAGCTCCACAACAAAAATATATTGAGATAAGTTGGTGTTTTGACGAGATCTACGATTTTGTCATCGCCGAGAAAAACACAGCAACACACGCCTCGACGCAGCTTCGAACGAAACACATGGAAACACATTTTCCAATAGACCACGGCCTACAAGCCCGGAATTTCAAGTATTATCTAATTGAAATATGATTCTTTCTGCTTGCTAGGAGTAAACAAAAGAGAGACGTAAAGAAAGCTATCTTCCCGTTTGAGAAAAGTTAAAAGTAGAATAAAACTGAAACCAATAACTCGGAATGTGCTGAAAATCATTACAAAAAATGTACATGACATAAATTGTGTATTTTAAAGAGATATAATTTTTTTGTGCAAAGCTGAACATATATATTTCGTTTGGCAAGAAAATAGCTTAAACATATGGCATTTTAATCAAAATCGTTACACCATTATGGAGAGAATCAACATTTTTGAAAAATGTTCCATGTAAAGCGTAGTTCAGGATTTTCGTGTCGTATCCTTGAAAGTTACATAACTTTAATAACAGTTTGGTTTTTAACCGGCTTTTCGTTTTTGAGCTATGCTGTCCATAGATACTCACACACGGACATTCTTCTTTCGTTTCGTAGTCGACTTATCCTCTCCGTATTTGTAGAACTGACAACCCCCTAGGATGTCTAGGGGTCAGAAGCCTATCGGGAAACCAATGGCACAAAATCACAGAATAGAGAACCTGGAATGAGAGGTAGGCCCATAGCCAGGCATGAGCGTAATATGGATTATATGAAGTGCAAGCGAAATGAATGATAGGAAAGGTGATGATGGAGCAGTTAGTGGTATGAGTGGCGGGGGAAACCGAAGGGCCCGGAGAAAACCCGCCCAAACGCCGTCCACCACATATGGGCGCTTAGGATCGAATCCAGCCACCTAGATGGGAGGCGAGCGGTCTAACCACTCGGCCACGGCGCCGCCGGACATGTTTCTAAGATTTTTTTTTTTTTTTTTTTTTTGATTTAGGGTCGGTATCACATATTTGGGTGGAATACAATACCTTCGCTATTCACAAATGAGAATAGTTCATACATACTAGAGAAAGTTCAACTTTCCCTTTCTAAGCTGGAACGAACTATTATTATAAAACCTTATTCTTCTATCTGCTTCACGCTAATGGAGATAAATGGTAGCCGAAATGGTTTTATTATATTTCCTTGCATAAATGAAATTAGAATATGTAATAAGCTAAAGCGATAGTTAGTTTTTAAAAGCCAGTCGCTATATGATGGTATCGAAATTCCGTTCCAGGATAAAAAAAAAAATATTAAATATTTTCCACTTGAAAAAAGTAATGTTATTAGGAAGTGACCAGCTCTAAAACAAAAAAGTATTCGACATAATTGTGTGTTTTGACGAGGTCTATCTCTTACGGTTTACCAGTTACGCAAAAGTCATTCAGAATGAAGTTGACTTCAGGAAATTCAAGATATACATTTTACTTGTCATGTCATGTTCTTTAAAATAGATACGTATTTTAATCAAACTCGTTTGAGCCATTTTTGACAAAATTGAGAATTTTGAAAAAATGTTCCACATAAGGGTAAAAAGGCGATTTTCCTTCGTGTCGCAATTTTGGAGGTTACTGCACTTAAATACAAACTTTGGTATTGAGTTATGCGTCCACACACACACACGCGCGCTCGCGCCGATCTTTTTAAAAAAAAAATCTGATCACATGACTTTCTCTACATCCCTGCAAAAAACATTATTAAAAACCTTATGATTCTATTTGCTTTAAGCTAATCGTCAGACAATTTGCAGAAATAGTGTTATTACTTGCTTCCTTGTAAGCAGAAGCGAAATAAGGGAGTACCATAGGTTAAAATGATAGCCAAAAGCTGGTTGCTATGTGACTGAAGTTCCTTTGTTTGTATGGACAGCAGTTGACAAATCCCTGTATGAGATAAGTATAAGTATTTCAAAGCTGAAACCCAAAACAAGGAATATCTAAAAAACGAGCAATTTCACGAAAAAAAAATTATATAACATTATTTGTGTGTTTTAATGTGATCTACATTTTCTGTGTGGTAAGGTTTGATCCATCTCTTACGGTTTAGCAGTTATACAAAATTTCCTAAAATTCATCCAGAATAAAGTAGTCTTTAGAGGCTATTCCCAGAAAATTCAAGATATACATTTTATTTTTCAGGTAAATATCTTTAATGTACGACATTTTAATCGAAATCGTTAGAGCCATTTTTGAGAAAATCAAAATTTTCTTGTCGCATCCTTGGAAGATACCAAACCTAAATACCAAGTTTGCTTTTTAACGGACTTTTCGTTGTTGAGCTATGTTGCCCACAGACACATACACTCGGACATTTTTCTAAAAATGTTTTTTTTTTATTCAGGGGTCTAAAAGCATGTACTTCCGGTGAAATCTCGGTATCGAATTTTTGGGTGTACTACAATACCTTCTCTATACACTATGTACATAGTACGTGTAGAGAAAAATTGAATAGTTGGATCTATTAAATTTTCCTATGAATTTAATGAAAAACTTATATTTACAGGTATAATAATTTTAACATTAACTATTATTCAATTATATTAGAAGTTCTCAAAACACGTATTTCGGTTGAAATCTCGGTGCCAAATTTTTGGGTGGAATACAATATCTTCTCTACCTACTATGTACATTGTGCATACGTACTAGAGAAAGAAAAATGGACATCTACTACTTCAAAACTGCAGTCCGAGAGGAAATCCGTTATTGAGTCAGCTATGCCGATTACTGTCTTCCTAAGAAGGCAACTAGTCCTGTTTACCAGGTTCCGGATTGGTCATTTCACTCTGACTCATGGTTTACTTGATGAAGAAAACACTTAAAGGTCCATGCCAGATCTCACATTCTTCAGTGTCCTCCCCAAAACACTCTAATCTTGAGTATCAAGGATTACCTATTTAGCATCTAAAATAGATATCTATTTGAAACTCAGAGTTACACTGTTTTATCATCTTAGTTTTGTGTTTTTATTGTTTCATTTATATAGCCCCCTTTAACATCTAAGGTCATATCGGGGGCTTTGCACTTGAAACAACTCGTTGTCTGTAGGTTTTTTACATTTGTTTTAAATTATTTTATCTTCCTGAAACACACACACACATTCACTCTCACATACGTACTTCCAGACTCTGTCGGGGATAGGGAATAATTCTGGCTAAAGAAAAATTCCCCGCCCCAGCCGGGAATCGAACGCGGGACAACCGGGAGAGAGGTCAGCTCGCTGACCACTCGACCACGGAGGCAATCTTTCTTAGTTTATTGTTTGAAAATAGTTATCAAAACTTCTGTATTTGTGTATATTCAATGTGTTGTCCTGTTATAAAACTTCAGGTTATGTATTTTAGTTCTCACTCATTTGAGTACTAATGTAATTATGTGAAACACCCAGTTCACCATTTGTTAATTATTAATACAAAGTAACGGGTGTCTCAGATGTATCTCCGCGCTAGCACGTTCACTCATGACCTTTCGGTTGGCAACGGATTCCGCTAATTATTGTTGGTAATGAAGATGATGAGAAATTGAGAATAATTATTTACCAATATATATATATATATATATATATACCTTTCTTTTCATTCCTTCATTACATTTCCCTTCTTCATCTTTCATGTCGTCGGCAGGTGTGGCTCGAGGCTTTGCAGACAGATAACACGGTTGCTTGCTCTGAGTAAAACTCTCTTTCCCCTGGTTGTGCCGGTTGAGGCTAGGTGGCATTCTTCCGACGGCCTCCCGGCGCCAGTATAGCCTCCGTGGCGCGCCAGGGCTGCTATCTAGTGACACTGTTAGGGACTTCCGTGCGTCTCTGCGCTTAGCTCTGTCATTTCCTGTGTGCTGACCTGTAGGTTCCCCTTCTTTCATCTCTTAGGATGTTAAGCCGTAATAGATCAATACTTGGTCACAGTTGTTGAGGTGTCCCCCACTGCTCATACTTATACCATATACCACTATCATAGAAGATGTTAAAAATGCTTTCCTCCTCCTGTAGAAAAAGAGTTCCGACTCTTTTGCTCTTGTTCGGATACTGTGTAGGGTTTCTCGGGTAATCGTGTAGGTATACATAACTTGTGATTTCTTCCTTTAGTTCATTTTGTTTTCGAAGTAATTTACATTTATGAGACGCAATTTCATTTCCTTACTAACAGTTGTTTCTTGTGCTGATTTCAGCATTCATTTAGTGGTGATTCTTAACATTACATCTGAAATTTCGCCTAGTTTAGCCTCTGTTAAAAGTTTAGGCCTACCGCTTTTCGGAGCATGATGTACAGACTCGGTTTCACGGAATTTTGTCACGTATCGCGATAAGGACATCCCAACTATGCAGAACCTACAAAAAAATTTATGTTTTACATTTTCTGAAATCCTATTACCATCAAATAATAAACTGAAGACGCTCTCCCTTCCATGGTTAACGTTTTTACTTCGTTTTACAAGCACAACCACACAGTATTGACTTCAAGCACACTGTTTTTACAGTATTATTCAAGAAGGATAAAGGAAATGCTCCCCCTCCATAGTTCCGTTTCCTACGTAAACACAGTTACAACCGCCCGAGTTCATTGCGGAGGCTCTTTTAAAACACTCAATACTCGCAATACTACTTAGAAAAATCTGTGTTTCATTCACATGACTTTCTCTACATCTCTGTAACAAATTATTGTTAAACCCTTATTCTTCTACCTACTTCATGCTAATCGAGACAAACATTAGCAGAAACGGTCTTATTACTTAGTTCCTTATAAGTAGGAGAGAAATAAGGTAATCTACTAGGCTAAACCGACAGTCAAATGTTTTAAAATGTGGTTGCTATGGGATTGAAATCCGTTTCTTTGCGAGACCAGTGCTGACAAGTTTCGTATGAGAACAGTATTTTAAAACCGAAACCAAATACAAGGAATATCTCAAATACGGACACTCCTCGACAAAATTGTACATGATATAAATTGTGTGTTTTAACAAGCTCTACATTTTTTGTGTTGTAAGTATTTGTCTATCTTTTACGGTTAAACAGTTATGCAAAATTCCGAAAAATTCATCCAGAATAAACATGTCTTCAGAGGCTGTTACCAGAAAATTAAAGATATACATTTTATTTATCACATAAATATATTAAATATAAGAGATTTTATACAAAATCGTTAGTCATTTTTGAGAAAATCAAAATATTCGAAATTTCTTCCATGTAAAGGGTAAGCAGGGCTGGGGGTATTTTCTTGAAAAGCTTCGTGTGGCATCCCTGGAAGATACTGAACTTAAATATCAAGATTGGTATTTAACGGACTTTTCGTTTTTGAGCTATGCTGCCCACAGACACACACATACACACATACACACACACACAGACAGACACACATGGACATTTTTCGAACATTTTTTGGAATCAGGGTTCCCAAAACATGCATTTCCGATGAAATCTCGGTATCAAATTTTTTGTGCAATACAAATCCTTCTCTATACACTATGTTTATATAAAGAAAAAATCTTATGTGTTCCATTCACCTGACTTTCTCTACATCTCTATAACATATAATTGTTAAACCCATTTTTCATGTATCTACTTCATGCTAATCCAGACAAACAGTAGCAGAAACGGTCTTATTACCTTATAAGCAGAAGGGAAATAAGAGAATACACTAGGCTAAACCTTCAGTCAAATTTTTTAAAATGTGGTTGCTATGGACTTGAAAACCGTTTCTTTGCGAGACCAGGTGCTGACAAGTTCCCATAGGAGAAAAGTTTAAGTATTTTAAAACTGAAACCAAAAACAAGGAATATCTCGAAAACATTCAACTCCAAAAAATATATATTACATAAATTGTGTGTTTTAAGGAGATTTACATCTTTTGTGTGTTATGTTTTTTCCTATCACTTACGGTGCACTAGTTGTGCAAATTTCAGAAAAATTCATCTAAGAATAAAGAGCTCTTTAGAGGCTATTCCCAGAAAATTCAAGATATACATCTTATTTGTCACATAAAAATCTTAAATATAAAAGATTTTAATCCAAATCATTAGAGCCATTTTTGAGAAAACCAAAATGTTCGATTTATTTTTCCAAGTAAGGGGTAGTTATGGGTGATGGGATTTTCTTGAAAATCTTCGTGTCGCAGCCTTGGGAGATGCTGAACTTAAATATCAAGTTTGGTATTTAATGTACTTTTCGTTTTTGAGGTATGCTGACTTCAGACACCCCCCCCCCCACACACACACGAACATTTTTCTAAAAATGCTTTTTTTTTTTTTTTAATTCAGGGGGTCCCAAAGCGTATATTGCCGGTGAAATCTCGGTATCGAATTTTTGGGGGCAATATAATACCTTCTCTATACACTATGTACATAGTACGTGTAGAGCAAGTAATAACGTAACCGATATTTGTCTGGTGCTCTTAGGGATTTGATGGGTGATAATATGGAATATGCAGAAGCTAAAAATCTGATGTGTTCCATTCTCATGAGTTTTTCTACTTATTCTGCAAGCAAGCCATTCTGATAAAATAGTATTCTTTTATTTACATCATACCAACATTGTCGCCATAGAATTCGATTCGCCAGTATTTTTGGAGTCACTCTACGCATGATCGGGAGAAGAATCTTCACTGGATACAGGTGGTACAACTAGACGCCAAATTAGATTGTGGAGCGGTGCGCGTTACCTGGCGAAGCGTTTCAGCTTTTGCTTTCTCTAACAAACACTGTGTACGTACTAGTAGGCAGAGATATTGAATTCCGCCCAAAAATTAGATCCAGAGATTTCACTGGAAATACATGTTTTGAGGATTTCTGAATAAAAAAAAACTCATTTTTAGAAAAAGGTGTGTGAGTGTGTGTGTGAAGTGAGATATCAGCAAAGCTCAAAACTGATAAGTTCGTTAAGAGGACAAGGTACGCTGAAATGGGCAAAAATCAAGTTTCTTGTTTTAGGCACTAATAAAATCTATTATTTTCAGTTTCAGAAAATATATTCTTTTGGGGGGTTAAGAGGCTTTTAAGGCATTTAAACAGCATTCCGTTAAAGCTATGTGCAATGATCCTTTGTAGAATATTAGTTTTCTCAAAACAACATTTTTTAATACTTGTGTACCTTTATCTAAGAAACAAGCGATAGAGAGCTGAAATGTTCAGTACGTGTATGCAACAACACATAGTCGAACTTTCCTTACCACAATCATCATTTCATAATGTATATTAAAAAATCAATAACATTGTAAATATTCCGCATTTTTACTTTTTTCACCTTGCAAATAATTGGTTTTTCAATTTCTAGTGAAATTATATATATATATATAACTAGATAATCAAGGTATATTGCAAGTGATATCAGAGAAAAGGGTACACATGTTTTAAGAGTATATTTTACTATTTTTCTGTTGACTGAAATAGTTTTTATAGACTCAATCACATAAGTTATCAATGCAAGCAACCATTTGAAATAACTTTCTTGATTTTTAGAATCATTCATAAACATTTCAGAAAAATCATTAAGAGCTTTAAGAGCAATGGTAATTTAACTCACATAAGGTGTAATTTCCAATTCAGAATACCTTGTCCCCTTAAATACCAAACCTGGTAGTTATATTTAGTATCCTCCAGGGAAGATTTTCAGGAAAATCCCCACCCCAAACTATCTTTTATACGGAATACTTTTCAAAATTTTCGATTTTATCAAAAATAGTTCTAACAATTTTGACTAAAATATGTATTAAAGATATTTACATGGCAAATAAAATGTATATATTGTAGTTGTTAGGAATAGTTTCTGAAGCCCTCTTTATTCTGTATAACTTTTGTACAATCGGTAGACCGTAAGAGATAGTAAAAAACTTTTCTCGAATAAAACTCGTTACTGTTTTCATTCTGGTTATACAAAGAGAAGGGAATTTCAGTTGCATCCATAGTAACCGGCTATTAAAATATTTGACTATTGCTTTAGCCTCGTGTATTCCCTTATTACCCCTCTACTTATAAGGAACTAAGTAATAAGACCATTTCTGAGAAGGTTTGTCTTTATTAGCATGAAACGGATAAAAAAAAAAAAATAATATTTTGTAGGAATAGTTTGTTTACAGAACAGATAGAGAAAGTCATGTGAGTGGAACGTGAGTGGAACACATGACATTTTTTCATGTCCGTTTTATTGCTCTGGTTTATTGTTTATTTATTTTGTTATTTGTATTTCCATCAAAAGAAATCGATTTTTAATTCTTATTTAGTTTTTAATTTAAATAGATACATTCAGGAGCTGCAGTAAAAGTAACTATTTTCTCTTTTCATCTTGTAGGTATATAAAAAATTATAGGAACTACTAACTTTACACTACTCCGGGAAGGTTAGATCTCTTAAATATTTTCAAGAAACAATGTATATACATATTTTTACAAGAGAAAATGGAAGAAAATAAACAGAATTGGAACGAACATATGAATAGAATGAGTGAAGAAAGAATACCAGTTTTAATAAGAAGATACAAACCTCGTGGAAAAAGAGATGAAGGGCAGAGGGGACTAATTGAAATTCGGAGACGGAACAGCGAGAAATGCCTAATCCCTGAGGTGAAGATGAAAAAAATTTAAAATAAAATATTTCTAGTGGCCCAAAGGAATGTTTTGTAATTAGATTCTATTTTAAAATGCTCTTTTACTCTCTCTCTCTCTCTGTTAAAAGAATGAGAACTGGAGCACTTTAATTTCTTACCCAAGGCAATAAAAAGTGCTGTAGAAAGCTTCATCAATATTTAAAGCAAGCTTTAAGAACAGCCAACATGTTCGTTATCAACAGTTTATATAACGTAATACTTGTACATACCAGGTGACCCCCGGTGTAAATCCAAGCATACTCCTGTCAGTGGCATTGTAAGCGAGAGCGACCTTCGTTCTTCTCTTGCATATCTGGTAAACGGTGAAAGAATCGCGCTCATTGAGAGGCTTGTACTAGAGTCTGTGATGGTATACAAAACAATGTAAACACACGGAGAAAGTTAACATGCTTTCCACTTCAATCCAGAGCCTGTATAGTTTAGAGAATTAAGTAACCTTTTAAATTCACAAGTAATTAAAATGTTTAAGGCACCAGAGAAAAAGCAAGTCATGAGACCACGTAGTGTTTCACAGTATTACTATTTACTATTATTGTATAATAATTATTATTATCATCATCATCTTTATTATTTTTATTAATTTTCTTGTTAGAATAAAAATAAAATATGAAATATTCATAACAAAGAACATGCAATCATGAGAGCACGTGGTACGGTGAAAATTTACCTCGTTTCGTGTTTGCATGTTTTCGTTACAACGCTTTGATGTTTTGATTTCCTGATAGAGTATAATGCTCATTAATAATCATAATAATAATAAATAGTAATACAGTGAAACACTACGTGCTGTCATGTTTTTACGACGCCTTAGTGTTTAAATTTAACCCTATAGTGGGTCTAGTCTCTAATGTTAAATAAGAACAGCGTATAACACAATTACAAAACTAGTTATTGGCTGATATTGATAGGTGAAATTAACTTTTCAATTGCTTGTAAATCTAAAGGCTTTGCGCTTGAAGTGGAAAGCCTGTTAACTTTCTCCGTGTGCTTATACTGTTGTTACATATCATCACGGACTCTAGTTCAAGCCTGGGAAGCGCCTCCCAATGAACGCGATTCCTTCACCATTTACACTTCTATGCAAGAGGAGAAAAACAAAGGCCGCGCTCGCTTATAACGCCACTGATCTGCGAATGCTTGGATTTTGTAATTTGATAACGTTCGAAGGGTTATCTACACTCGCGAAATACTGTGCTATTGGGCCATGAGTGAGTATAATGATGAAAATAGAACTCGTTTGAGCTTTAAAACAGTAAAATCGCTACAACAGTACACATTAGCCAACAAAGCATAACTAATTAACGGTGGGGGTCAGAAGTGAGTGCATAGGCATTTTATTACATCAATAAAATACTGATATTTCTACGGGTCAATGAATTATTATCATAAACAGTGCATATCGTCGCAGCACAGCCTTTGTTGAAACTCTGAAATGTTTCGCGGCAACGTTTAGAGAACATCATTCCTTCCACTCAATTAAAGACAGACGTTGCCTTCAGCAATCTTCATTTCTCGTCTGCAATGCAGATAGATTAATTCCAGGATTCGTTTTAAAGGCAAGAAGAAAAATTATTTTACTGCGCACCCTAATCCCTAACCTAAACTATCGCAAAGAATGATTTTTATTTTTATTTGCTACTGTGCAATAATAATAAACCTGTCCCGCAATAAAGGTAAGATGGCAAACTACTTACTGCTAAAAAAAATGAAATTTGCAATTCAAATTCTTGCATAATTTGAACCAGCTTCAACGTACCCTGCCTTACGTTGTGAATATTCTATTCGGCGCTCGTTTGGAGTACTTTCGTATGCCTCATTATACTCTCCTTCATGGGTTAACGTGACCAAACTTTCTATTTCCTTATACACTGGAATCTTCATTTCTAGCTGTAGCATGTATAAGAATCTTAAGAGACCATACACAGCACCTATTCATGCTAATACGAATGAATTAACTCTGTTTTACCGTACGTTTACTTTTTATACGAATTGCTGATGAAAGTTATGTTTTTTTTTTCACGTGAAGTATACCTTTTTATTACTTTCTCTAGCGCATATGTACAACGTACATAGTAGATACAGAAGGTATTGTATTCCGCCCAAAAATTACATACCGAAATTTCACCGGAAACATGATTTGAGATCCCCTGAATCCAAAAAACAGCATCTTTAGAAAAAGCTCGGGGTATGCGTGTGTGAGTGGATAGCATAACTCAAAAACTTGGTATTTATGTCCAGTATCTCCCAAGGTTGCGACATAAAGATTTACAAGAAAATTCCCATACCATATTATCTTTTACAGGGGGAAAAAATCGAAAATTTTGATTTTCTCAAAAATGACTTTAACGATTTTGATTAAAATACCGTGTGTGTGTGCGTGTGTAAATATATAACAATGTGTATATATCGGTCAGAAGTCTGACAGGGAGTCAACGTCACAAAACCACAGAATGGAGAACCTGGAACAAGTGGTCGGCCCGTAGCCAGGCATGAGTATGAGGAAGTGGATGATATAAAATGCAAGCGAAAAAGCTGATAAGAAAGGTGATGATGGAACAATTGGTGGAATGAGTGGCGGGGAAAACCGAAGGACCTGGAGAAAACCCGCCCAGACGCCGCTTCGTCTACCACAAATTCCAAATCGAACCCGGGCCGCCTGGATGGGAAGCGAGCGGTCACGGCGCTGTCACAGATATTTATATGGCAAATAAAGTGTATATCTTGAATTTTCTTAAAATAGCCACTGAAGACCTCTTTATTCTGGATGACTTTTGTAGAACTTTTATATAACTGGGAAACTTGCAAGAGAATCTCGACAATCATAGAAAATAAATAGCAGGTTTATTATACTCGTACTAAACAGAAAATAATCGCACAAGAGGAAGTTGTATGTTCTTTGAAACCAATTTAAAATGGCAAAGAAGCAGAGAGAAGTGCTGCCAGAGCTTTGGAATCTTGCAGTTAGAAGGAAATGAAACGACATCTAAAGATCAAGTGTTTTTACAGAATGTAGCTAAAAATGACGTTTGCGATAATAAGGGTTGTTAAGCAATTAAAATGTTGTCTAGTAATGGCTTGATATAATTAGTTTCAGCGAGAAAAAATGCTAATCATTTAGCGGAAATAAGCTCTAATCTCATTCGAAACGCCGTTACGAATGTTGACAAGTCTATCAATAAAATTAGCGTAATTAAAATGATAGTGAAAGTTTTACGCTGTGATTATGGTGAAGTGATACATACATAAGGTGAAGTGAAAAGTGAGGGTACCTGCTCGCTCAAACGTGCCTCATTACTTTATTTTAAAATTAATACAATAGCTGCAGGCAACAAACAGTCCAGACACTTGTGCTGTGTTTATAAACAGGACAATGTATTCCGCCCAAAAATTCGATACCAAAATTTCACCGGAATATATACATCTTTTGAGCACCCTTGAATCAAAAAGAAAAAGAAGGACTGCCTACGTGGTCGAGTGGTCAGCGAGCTGACTTCTCACCTGGAGGTCCCGGGTTCGATTCCCGGCTGGGGCGGGTTATTTTTCTTTAACCAAAATTATTCCTGGAAGTATGAATAGGAGAGTAAATGTGCGTGTGTTTAGTAACATAAAGTTTATTAACCTAATGTTCTGAATCTGCAGTTTCACAAGTCAAAGCCCCCGATATGACATGTGATGTTAAAGGGAGATATACAAATTAAACAATAAATAAGAAAAAGGTGCATTGCGTATGCTGTGTGTCTGTGGAAAGTAAAGCTCAAAAGGTCGTTAAATATCATACTTGGTATTTAAGTTCATTATCTTTCAAAACTGACGGCCACGCTCTGACCGAGTCATGACAGTTAAAACGCATGTCCTCAATTTTTTGCGAACACTGCCTGAAGTCCTCTTCATTCTGAATGACTTTTGCATAAACGGTAAACGTTAAGAGATAGACAAAAACTTAGTGCACAGAAAATGTAAATCTCATCGGCATGCACAGTTTTTTTGCAGAGCTAACCATTTCTGAGGTATCTCCTTTTATTGGTTTCTATTTCTAAATATTTACTTTTCTCAAACGGGATATCCTCCTCCGTTTCATATTCTTTTGTTTTCCTTTGGTCATGCAAAGAGAACTATTTCAATAACAATCACATAGCGACAGCTATTAAAATATTTTGACTATCACTTTACCTCAGTGTCTTCCTTTATTTCTCTTCTATTTACAAATAAGCAAGTAATAAGACTATTTCTACTAACGCTTATCTTGACTAGCATAACGAAAATAAAAGAATAACATTTTATAAGAATACTCAAATATACCTATTCCAATTTTGGTATTTAAGGGTTTTTCGTATTTGAGCTATTCTGTACACAGACACACACTGAGTTTCTTCTAAAAATGCTTTTTTTTTATTCAGAGGGTCTCAAAATATGTATTTCCCGTGAAATCTTGGTATTGAATTTCTGGGTGTAATACAATATCTTCTCTATACCCTATGTACTGTACAGAAAGTAAAATTTTGATGATCTGCGAATTTATAATATAAAAGAAGCAGTACAAGATCTAATGCGACATAATACAAAAAGAAACCAAAAGATGGTATGGAATTAATTTTCATTAATTACTTTTGCGCTAAGCAAAATTACCTTCGGTCATTATCTAAAAGTAATCCCCCGCCCAAAAAAGAGTCTTTCACGCTTTGTAATTATCTTACCGAATCTGCTTATAATTTTTCTTAGGTACTTTAATTGAGCTTTCAAACTCATTTTTTGTTGTTATTAAATAATTATTTTATGACGGAAGGTCTTCGTCTCGAAATAATTATCATGGCAGCAAACACTTGTTTATCTCAATTAAACTTTGAACATGCATGAGTTCTAAAAATATTTTTATGAAAACTGCATCCTCAAATTAACATAAAATGGCATAGTAATGTTACATTCTTTTGAAGACAAGGAAAAAATCTGATGTGTTCCATTCACATGACATTCTCTACATTGGTGTAACAAATTATCTACTTTATATAATCGAGATAAACATTAGCAGAAATTGTCTTAATTACGTGCTTCCTTGTAAGTAGAAGGGAAATAAGAGATTACACTAGGCTAAAACGAATGTAAAATCTCTTAAAAGCTGGTTGCCATGTGGTTGAAACCCGTTTCTATGTAGGGCCAGAGGTTTACAACTTTACGTGTAAGAAAAGTTTAAGTATTTTGAATCTGACACAAATAACAAGAAATTTCTCAGAAATAGTCAATTCTACGAAAAAAAAAAAAAAACATATATGATCTACATTTTTTGTGTAGCAAGTTTCTGTCTAACTCTTACAGTTTACCAGATACACTAAATTCAGCAAAATTCATCCAGATTAAAGAGATCTTTAAAGGCTATTCCCAAAAAATTCAACATATACATTTTATTTGCCAGATAAATATGTTTAATAAACGGTATTTTAATCAAAATCTCTAGAGTCATTTTTGAGAAATTCAAAATTTTTGAAATTTTTTCCATGTAAATGGTAGTTTGCAGTGGGGGGATTTTTCTCAAAATCTTCCTGTCGCATCCCTGGAAGATACTAAACTTAAACACCAAGTTTGGTATTTTACCGACTTTTTGTTTTTGAGTAATCACGTTCACAGACACACGGAAACATGAACACACACACGGACCTTTTTACAAAAATGCTTGTTTTTACAGTGGACCCTAAAAATTGTATTTCCGGTGAAATCTCGGTATCGAATTTTGGGTGAAATGCAATACCTTCTCTATACACTATGCATATAATACTGTAGAGAAGATAAAAATTAAAGGTCTCTTTTCACAAGTCCCTCGAAAACGCATCTGACACGAGCGATCGAGTTATGGCGTCATTGTTCAGGACGAACTTAATTTCCCTCTTGCGTCGATTGGATGTATAGTGTTTACTTTCATACCTTTTTTTTATCAGAATGATACATGAATGTTTTTAAAAAGCACAATTGGATAATCTATCATGCATAGATGCATTAATAGTAGCTTAGATTATCAGAAATGGCGACTGTGGTTGCCAAAATTCGTTGATTAAAAGCATAATTGGCTAACATATCCACTTATTATATGCCTGATTATATAAGTTTGTTAAATTGGAAGACATGATGCTTATAATGAAAAAAAATCTGATGTATTGCATTTACATTACACTCTTTCTCTTACAATATTCTTATAAAACCCTATTCATTTTCGAATTCTCGGTAAATAAGAGAAGCATTAGAATAAATAGCCTTACTAGTTAGTTACTATAAGTAAAGGAAATACACAACGCTAAAACGATTGCCAATTCTTTTAAAAGGTGCCGCTATATGAAATAATTGCAGTTTGGTTTGTTTACAATGATCAAGAGTAAAAACAAAAGAGCTGAAACGAAAAATCGGATGTGTTCCATTCACATGACTTTCTCTATATCACTGCCACAAATTATTATATTTACTTCATCTAATGGAGCAAAAATTAACAGAAATAGTCTTATTACTTACTTCCTTGTTAGTAGAAGAGAAATAAGGGGGTACCATAGGTTAAAGTGATAGTCAAAAGCTGGTTCCTCTGCGGCTGAAGTTCCTTTGTTTGTATGGTCACGAGTTCACAAAGATCTGTATGAGAAAAGTATAAGTCTTTATAGCTGAAAAAAACAAGGAATATCTCAAACACAATCAATTCCACGAAAAAAATGTATATAACATAAATTGTGTGCTTTAAGGTGCTCTACATTTGTTGTGAGTAAGTTTTTGTCCATCTCTTACGTTTTGGCAGTTATGCAAAATTCCGTAAAATTGACCAAGAATAAAGTAGTCTTCAGAGGCTATTCCCAGAAAATTCAAAATATACATTCTATTTGCAATGTAAATATCTTTAATATACGATATTTTAATCAAAATCGTTAGCCATTTTTTAGAAAATCAAGATTTTCAAAAAAAGTTCCATGTAAAGGGTAGTTTGGTGTGGGGGGATTTTTCTCAAAATCTTCGTGTCGCATCCCTGGAAGATACTAAACTTAAATACCAAGTTTGGCATTTTACCGACTTTTCGTTTTTGAGTTATCGTGTTCACAGACATACGGACACACGGACACACACACACACAGACCTTTTTCTGAAAATACTTTTTTTGGATATAGGGGACCCTAAAACATATATTTCCGGTGAAATCTCGGTATCGAATTTTGGGTGGAATGCAATACCTTCTCTATACACTATATACATAGCACGTATAGAGAAAGTAAAAAAGTAACTCCTTATTGAGAAAAGTTAAATGCTTTAAAATTAAAACAAAGAATATATCGGAATTGGTTAATTCTACTTAAAATATATTATATAAATTGTTTATTTTAACGAGATCTACACTTTTTACTTTCTCCATACGCACTATGTACATAGTGTATAGAGAAAGTATTGCACTCCACTAAAAATTCGATACCGAGATTTCAACGGAAATATATGTTTTAGGGTCCCCAATATCCAAAAAAAACATTTTCACAAAAAGGTCCGTGTGAGTGTGTGTGTGTGTGTGTCCGTGTGTCTGTGAACACGATAACTCAAAAACGAAAAGTCGGTAAAATACCAAACTTGGTATTTAAGTTTAGTATCTTCCAGGGATGCAACACGAAGATTTTGAGAAAAATCCCCCCACCCCCAACTACCCTTTACATGGAACTTTTTTCGAAAATTTTGATTTTCTCAAAAATGGCTCTAACGATGTTGATTAAAATTTCGGATTTTAAACATATTTACCTGACAAATGAAATGTATATCTTGAATTTTCTGGGAATAGCCTCTGAAGAGTAGTTTATTCTGGATGAATTTTACTAAATTTTGAATAACTGCTAAACCGTAAGAGATGAACAAAAACTTACTACACAAAAAATGTAGAGCACATTAAAACACACAGTTTATGTTATGTACGTTTTTTTCGTGAAGTTCGTCGTTTTTGTGACATTCCTTATTTTTGGTTTCTGCTATGAAAAACGTATACTTTTCTCATACAGGAACTTGTCAACTCCTATCCATATAAACAAAGGAACTTCATTGACATAGCAACCAGCTTTTGTCTATCACTTTAACCTACGGTTGTCCCTTATTGCGCTTCTACTTACAAGGATGCGAGTAATAAGACTATTTCTGCTATTTTTTTTTTTCTGATTAGTATAAAGTAAATAGAAATATAAGGTTTTTAAGAATTATTTGTTGCAGGGATATGGAGAAAGTCATGTGAATGGTTCACATCAGATTTTTGTGAAGTAAATTTTCCTCTACCTCTTACGGTTTACCAGATATACAAAAATCGCCCGGAATAAAGAGGTCATCAGAGGCTATTTCCGGAAAATCCAAGATATGCATTTTATTTGTCATGTTAATACTTTCAATATACAGTATTTTAATCAAAATCGTTAGAACCATTTTTCATAAAATCAAAATTTTCGAAATTTTTTCCATGCAAAGGGTGGTTTGGGATAGGAAGAATTTACTGCAAATTTTTGTGTCGTGTTGGAAGACACTAAAATTAAATATGAAGTTTGGTATTTAACAGACTGTCTACAGACACAGATACACATACACTGATTTTTTCCAAAAATGATTTGGGAGGGTGATCAGGGGATCCTAAAACATGCATTTACGGTGAAATTCGGTATCGAATTTTTGGGTACAATACAATACCTTCTCTATACATTATGTTCATAGTACATACAGAGAAAGTGTAAAAAAAAAAAAAAACTAGCGATCGCAAGGGAGATTTGTGGTGGACAAAGCGGCGCAGGGCCGAGTTTTCTCCGGGTTATCTGGTTTCCCCCGCCATCGCATTCCACCGGTACTCCATCTTCATACCATATATTACCAGTGTCATCACCTGCGGTGCTATGATAGTAAAAGTGAGCCTTAAACACTACAAAAAAAACTAAAAAAAAACAAACTAAGGTATGTTATTGATTAGTTTTCAGATGATAACAGTGAAACATAGTAATCGTATTTCTCATTCGCTACGAATACGTGCAAGTCGTATAAAGTCAAAGATCTAGTTTAAAACTATTTTTCATTAAACTAGCGAATTTTTTGCGCATAGACTTGCATTGCATAGACATACAACACAATTTAATGGTGGAGTATACAGATAGTTGCAATTTGTTGACGCTAGGAGACAAAACTTTAATGTTAACAAGCTCCAAAGCATTTCTAGTTGTGGTATCGGGATAATTTTTTTAAAGAGAAAGCATACAAATCAATAAGGTTTAATTTTGTTACATGGAGATGATCATAATGATAGTGGTTGGTAACGAAAAACCATTGCTTAATATGAAATGAGAGTAGCATCGATTTTTACCCGATCTTATTTTGGCACGAGAAAATATAGGTAAAGTTTGAGTAACATTGTATGGTTAAATAGTAACAATGTCATCTGAAATCTTAAATGCAATTCTGAAAGAGGTTTAAATTGACAAATGTATACTTACAATCACTTGATTTTAGAAATAAATCAGGCATAACAACGAAGAAAATTCTGATGTGTTTCATTCACATGACTTTCCTTTTCCCTAGACAAACTATTCTTACAAACAAAAGTATTAATTTATCTACATAAGCTAATCTAGATAAATATTAACAGTAATTGCCATATTAAAAAAAAAAAAAAGCTAACGTGATAATCAATTGTTTTAAAAGTTATTGCTATGTGAAAATTTGGTTCTCTTTGCGTGCCTATAAATAAAGCAAAAGAGGTATGAAACGAAAGATAATGTCCCGTTTGAGAAACATTTAAGTACTTTAAAATTGAAACCAACAAGAAATACAACGGTTAACTTTACAAGAAAAATGTATACGACATAAATTCTTTGTTTTAATGAGATCTACGTATATTTTGTGTAGTTTTTTTGTCTATCTCTTACGGTTTCCAGTTAAAAGTCATCCAGAATGAAGAAATGTTTAAAGCCTGTCCCCAAAAAATTCATACGCAACACATACCTATACTTTTATTTGTTATGAAAAAAGCTTAAACCTATAGTATTTTAATCAAAACCGTTAGAGCTATTTTTGAGTAAATCAAATTTTCGAAAATTTTTCCATATAGTAGACTGGGGTGACGGGAGTTTCATAAAAATCTTTATGTCGCATCCTAAACTTAATACAAATGTTCAATGTAACGGTTTTCGTAGTGCTGCCCACAGATACACATGGACCTTTTACTAAAATGCTTTTATGGATTCAAGAGGTCTCAAATATGTATTTTTGGTGAAATCTCGGTGAATTTTGGATGATATACCATATCTTCTCTGCCTACAGAGAATAATACATATGTGCTAGAGAAAGTATAAATTATCGGGTTGACAAAGGCGTGTGAATGTAATACACGAAATATATTATATTTTTACATTCTCTAACACCTATGTAGGTACATACGATGTACGTAGTAGCTAGGGAAGGTTTGTATATTACCCAAAAATTTAGTATCGAGATTTCAACGTAAATACGACCAAAAAAGCATTTTTAGAAAAAACGTTCGTGTGTGTGTGTGTGTGTGTGTGAGTGCGCGCTAAAAAATGCTAAATAACAAACTTGCTATTTATGTTTAATATCTTCTAACGATGCAGCACAAAGATTTTCAAGAAAATGCTTCCACTCCAAACTTCACATGGAACATTTTTGGAAAATTTTCTTTTTATCAAAAATGACTCCCATGATTTTGATTAAAATACCATATATTAAAGATATTTACACCACACATAAAATGCATATTTTGAATTTTCTGGGAATAGCCTTTTGCTGAATTTTACAACTGGTAAGACGTAAGAATTACACAAAAACTTATCATACAAAAAATGTAGATCTCGCTAAAGCACATAATTGGCCAATATTTTTTATGTTAGTTTTAGAGATATTCCTAATCCAATGGGTACTCACATTTCGTTTCATCTCTTTTATGTACTTCTCGCTATGCAAAGTGAACCGAATTTCAATTGTCAAGTATTATGACCATTTCTTTTAATGTTTATCTTAGCGTGAAGTAGATAAAACAATAATATTTTGTAAGAATAGTTTGTAGAACAGCTAGAAATAGTCATATGAATGGAACGCATCAGATATTTATCATCAAATAGACCAAATGTGTTTGTAGTTACTGATGCAATGCTGCCACGTTCAGTATTTGAGAACTTATGGACACATTAAGCGAACTACTAACGGATCTACACCGAAAAAGGAACTCTCGACACTGTTTGAACAACGCTCGAACGGTCGATATAGCACACAATTGCAGATGTTAATGGCAGAGTAGCACTAATGGAGAAAAAGCATATCTACAGTTGATGTGCTGAGTACAATGAACGTTAGGGAACAGCAGTAGCTTTGAGAAGCAATTTCTTAGCAAGAAAACACACGTTGCGCTTTAGGGTGCTTCCCTTTGAAATTCCTACTTCGGAAGTTACTCACTCTGCTTTGAATTTCATGCTGGTTTTCCATCTCAGCATATGGGTTGCCTGGAGAGAATAAGACTGCGCTACGGGCAGGCTGCGAGTATAGCCAGATCCAGGGAGTGCCTGAGGGAACTACTGCCTCCTAATTATTCTAAAATAAGTAAATTATTGTACTCATGATAATGGATTACTTTGCTTTCGTAAAATTAAATCCAACACTTATTCACATAAAACAGATATTTATGTTGTTTTGTGTGTGTATGTTGTTTTATATATATATATATATATATATATATATATATATATATATATATATATATATATATATATATATATTAAGATAATATATTTAAGTGACATTAGTTATGAACCTTTATTGGATTATTATATTTTTTGAGTTAATATTTATGTGGAAAATGCCACGTACTACAACGTAAAAACCGCACACAGTCATTAACGAAGTTTTGTAACTGTGGGAATTGAACACTAGACTTGCATATTGTACGCCTTTCCTTAGTATTAAATTTTAATATTGAACTCAACTCTCTTATCTGTTAAATTTACAGCCAGGAAGTGTTACCGTAATTCAGTATTGAACTTTTTTTTTTCTCTCCATAAATTGGAGCTCATTTGGCCCTTCCTTGGTCCAATCTTGGAAAATATTTAATAAATATACACATATGCTATTACTTTCTCCTCACGTACATGTAAATAGCGTACGATGGGAGTTCAATAAGTCCTTAGAAAATCCAATAAATCACACTCGTAGAACCGAAAGAAAGTTTGTATATAGTAGGCCAAGGTTCCCCGTGAGCTGTCGTGCCATGGAGTTTTAACCGTTATATTTTCAGTTATATTATCACATGGTTTCGTTGCCATAGGTGATTGAATCAACAATCTTTTGCTGCTTTAGAAAGATGGGGGGACGAGTTTCGTGCGGTGATTAAACACTTCTATTTAAAAGTATTAAACCGAAAGAGATAAAACCCGAGTTGGATGAATTTCATGGAACATCTGCTCCTGTGTTCACATAAATTTATAATTGTACAAATTAATTTAAACGTGGCCGAACACCCAGAAATGATTAAACAGCGTCCCGATGTCCAGTAGAAAAGACTTCCTCCGAAATGATTGACAAAATCCAGGATATGGTTTTGAGTGATCGTCCATTCACATGACCTTCTCTAGCTGTTCAATACATAAACTATTCTTACAAAAGAGTATTCTTCTATCTAGATCATGCTAATCGAGATAAACATTAGCAGAATAGTTATTACTTGCTTCATTATAAGTAGAAGAGAAATAAGGGATTACGTTAGGCTGTAGCGATATATATCTTATAAAATCTCTGATGTGAAACATTTGAAGTTCGATTCGCTTTGCGTGGCCTGCAATAAAACAAGAGAGATGAAACGAAAGCTGGCTTCCCGTTTGAGAAAAGCTTAAAACTGAATCCAATGACAAGGAATATCTCTAACACTGTAAATTCTACAAGCAAAATGCATACAACATAAATTATGTGTTTTAAATATGTTACTAATTAAATCGCCTTTTCAAAACTCCAAAATTAAATTTAATATTTTAATGTATAAATTAAAAAAAAATAAAAATTAATAAAAACAAAAATTAACATCCTTAAATTAATAGCAAATTATAAATTCACATAATTCTACAGTTTTTTTCTATCTCTTACGGTTTAACATTTATACAAAATTTAGCAAAATTCATTTAGAATAAAGAGGTCTTCAAAGGCCATTTGCAGAAAATACAAAATATATACTTTTTTGTGATGTAAATATCTTTGATACACCATTTTGATCAAAATCGTTAGAGTCATTTTTGAGAAAATCAACATTTTCAAAAAGTTTCCCAGTTTAAGGGTAGTGTGGGGGATTTTCTTGAAAATCTTCGTGTCGCATCCTTGGAAGATAATAAACGTAAATACGAAGTTTGATATTTAAAAGTCTTTTCGTTTTTGAGCTATGCTACTACACTCACACTTTTCGGACTCAGGGGACCTCAAAACATCTTTCCGGAACATATTTTTGGATGGAATACAATTACTTCTCTAGCTACTATGTCCATTGTATGTGCATACGTGCTGGAGAAAGTAATACATAAATATCAGACCAACCAAGTAAGTGTGTATATAAGCTACGCCTGGTATCTAAGTAGAAAATAGTTAAAAGTTTGAACCAAGCATTTCCATTTGGGAGAGGAAAAAGCTTCGTTACACATCCCAGTTGCTCAACACAATGCTGAGATATGTATGTAGATTACTCCATTCATTTCTAATCAGTTTTTTCTTCCTTTTACGTTTATCACGTTTTTTCCTCCTTCTTTTCAGCAGTAATCTTTACTAGTGGCCTGTTAACAAGCTAGTGGCAATTTTCCTTTGCTTCGTGGAAGGTTTCACTACTTTAGTCTGCAGTAGGATATCCAACGGGGGGAACACTTTCTTTTCTTTTCTTTCTCTCTCTCTTTATGAAGTTTTCAAGTATCTCCTGAGAGGTGCTGCTGCTGCTAGGATCTCAACAATTACAACTGCAGTTTTTTGCACTTGCAGACCAAGCTCAGCTACAAATTATCATTTTCTCGTACTTTCCCTTTGGGCATCCCTGCAGGGCGTCTATGCAACTAGCAAATTTGCAGATTGCTAGATGGGATGAAGTCTATTAATAGATGAGGAGCAGTGCACCTCGAGGCATAGTCGTATTTGTTATGTTGAAATACGGCGGACAGTGAGTGACGCCTGGGGGCCGATTTCTTACGTTTCAGGTGTTTCTATTGTTTACCTATTGTAAGTAGAGGTAGTATTACGTCCATCCAAAAAAATCTGATGTGATCCATTCACATGACTTTCTCTAAATCTCAGTAAAACAAATGTTGTTAATAGGCTTATTCTTCTATCTACTTCATGTTTATCGAGATAAACATTAGTAGAAACGGTTTTATTACTTAGTTCTTAATAAATAGAAGAGAAATAAGGGAATACATTACCCTAAATCGACAGTCAAATGTTTTAAAATGCAGTTGCTATGAGATTGAAATTCGTTTCCTTGCATGGCCAGGAGTTGACAAGTTTCTGAATGAGAAATGTATTTTAAAACTGAAACCAATAAGATAGAATATCTCCACGAAAAAAACAGGATGTGCATTTTAATGAGATCTATATTTTTTGTGTGGTAAGTTTTTGTCTATCTCTTACTGTTTACCAAATATACAAAAGTCATCCAGAACACAGAGATCTTCACAAGCTATTCCCAAAAAGTTCAAGATAATTTAAATACCAAATTTGGTATTTAACGGTCTTTTAGTTTTGAGTTATGCATATACACACACCGACAAACACACATGGACATTTTTCTAAAAATGCTTTTTTTTGGATTCAAAGGATCCCAAAACATGTATTTCCGGTGAAATGTCAGTATCGATTTTTGGGTACAGTTCGATATCTTTTCTATACACTATATACATAGTAGGTGTAGAGAAAGTAATTAGATACAAGATTTCAACGAAAATACACGTTTTGGAACAATAATAATAATAATAATAATAATAATTTTAAACCAATCTGATTTACCTGTTCTGCAAACTATTACAAAACGTATTCGTCTATTTACTTCATGGTAATAAAGTTAACTTTTGCTTAGCAGGAAGCAAGTAGGTAATGGGACAAATTCTGTTAATATTGATCTCTATTAGCATGATATAGATAAAAAAAAATATTTAGTAACATTATTTGTTTGCAGAACAGGTAGAGAAGGGCATATGAACGAAACATATCAGATATTTTTAAAATTATTTTCTAATATATCTAACCTCTGATCGCAGCGTATTGTGGCTAAAACCGAGCAAAATGGCTCGGGTACTTCATCTGGGACTGGTATTCGAGATATCATGGGACCGGTTCCCCGCGACCGAACTCTTTGATCCATGGGTTCTTTCTAGGGTTTTCCCAGGTCACTGGGTGAATGATGGGGAGGTTTCTTAATTCCCGCAAACTTCCTGTCCCTTCATTTCATCTCCATTTCATTCAATCGGACTCTTTCAGGGTTGTAAATGTCGGCGAAGACTGCTTTGGAAATACAGCTCTCGGCGGCGAAATTGTGTTGGAAGTCGTCGGTAGACTCAGGGGCGTTTGGTCAGAACTCAGACCTGAGGTTCCTAGCGCTATCCGTGTCGAGTTGAAGAATTACCCTTCGCGGTAACTCCCTCCCGACGTCAGGTTCTGGCTGCCCGCTGTAATTACTCTTATCTCATCCTATCCTTCTAAGGTCTGACGTACAAAATAGTCAACAACTGGCTGAAATGTCGAATCCCCTCCGGCGCACCTATACTACACTTCACTACTATTGCTAAGCAGCAGTGAACTTTTTTTAAAATTCTTCTTTCATTTGTAAAACCTCCTATGTTAATGTCAGGAGTTTTGGTTGTGAAACAACTCGTTAAGTGTAGTTTCTTTAATGATGAGAGTTTAACCATTTCTATTTTTACTTTCTCTATACGTGCTATGTACATAGTGTATAGAGAAGGTATTGTAATGCACCCAAAAATTCGATACCGAGATTTCACCGGAAATACATGTTTTGAGACCACCTGAATCCAAAAAAAGCATTTTTAGAAAAAGGTTCGTGTGTCTGTGTGTGTTTGTGGGCAGCATAGCTCAAAAACGAAAAGTCCGTTAAAAACCAAACTTGGTATTTAGGTTTGGTATCTTTCAAGGATGCGACACGAAGATTTTTAAGAAAATACCCCCACTCCCAAATACTCTTTACATGGAACTTTTTTCGAACATTTTGATTTTCTAAAAAAGTCTAACGATTTTTAATAAAATATCGTATATTAAAGATATATACCTGACAAATAATATGTATATCTTGAATTTTCTGGCAATAGCCTCTGAAGATTACTTTATTCTGGATGAATTTTGCATAACTAGTAAACCGTAAAAGATGGACAAAGCTTAACACACAAAAAATATAGAGCACAATTTACGTTATATACATTTTTTTCGTGGAGTTGATCGTTTTTGAGATATTCCTTGTTTTTTGGTTTCAGCTTTGAAAAACTTATACTTTTCTGAGACAGGAATTTGCCAATTCGTGTCCTTACAAACAAAGGAACTTCAGTCACATAGCAACCAGCTTTTGGCTTTCACTTTAACCTATGCTACTCCCTTATTTCGCTTCTACTTACAATAAAGCAAGAAATAAGACTATTTCTACTAATTTTTCTCAATTAGCATGAAGTAAATAAAAGAATAAGCTTATTAAAAATAATTTGTTACAGAGATATAGAGAAAGTCATGTGAATGGAACACATTAGGTTTTTATACACACACACACATTCACTCACATGCATACTCCCAAACTCAGCGAGGAATAGGTAACGATTCTGGATAAACAGAAATTCTCCATTCTAGACAGGAATCGAACCCAGGACCTTCAACCAATAAGTCAGCTGGACGATCACGAGGTAGTCTAGTGAATCTTGTGGTATGTGAGATTTGTGCCAAACTCATATTTATTCCATAAACCTAGAAATATAACACGTGATGAGACAATTAAGCACCATGACGCAATTCTGCCCCTTGCCTGTTAATGGGTGTGCAAGATTAATCAATGAAATTTGGCCCTTTACCCTGAGAATGAACCTGCTGCGCTGCAAATTAATGAGAGACTCACAGAGCCTGAATAATGAATAATTCTGCTAAGGCGGAAGTCATCTCGTGTTCAAAGGAAACTGGGAATTGCAAGTAAACAGTCTAGAATTGGCAGAGTCACGGAGACACGTATATTCTCTATTCCCCAAGTTTGTCTTGTGTTTCCTAAATAAAAATATATGATACGCTACACTTACATGACTTTCTCTACCTGGAATGCAACCTGATGGTGTAATTAAATACTAAGACTTAAAGAAAATTCTTTATTTATATGTATTGTTGAGGGAATCAATGTTTTGTAACATTTTTAGAAATCAAATTTTGGGCAAAAATTCTTCTTTATAACAGGCAAGGTCTTTGTGTTTTTTTACTCAATTCCCCCTTTAAAAATCAATATTTTTTTCTTTTTCTTTTTAGATAGTATTTAACGCCCGTTTTTACTGCAAATAGCACCGCAAGCTATGACACTGGTGATAAATGGAATGAAGATTGAACATTGGTGGAATGCAATAGCAGGGGAAACCGGAGAACCCGGAGAAAAGCCGCCCCTGCGCTGTTTTGTCCCCCACAAATCCCTACATGCGGTCGCTTGGGGTCGAACCCGTCTAGGTGAGAGGAGAGTGGTCTAACAAAGGCCACAAACCAATCTCAATCACCCTTCAAAAATCTCTGCAATTACTTTCTTACACGACTATGTAAATAGTGTGTAGAGAAGGTATTGTATTGCAACCAAAAATTCGATACCGAGATTTCACAGCAAATACATGTTGTGGGGCCACGTGAATAAAAAAAAAACACTTTTAGAAAAACGTCTGTGTGTTTTGTGTGTTTGTTTGTGTGTGTGTGTGTGCAAGCGCGCCTGTGAAAAAAAAAAAGCTCAAAAATCTAAAGACCGCTAAATACCAAACTTGGTATATAAGTTTGGTATCTTCCAAGGATGCGACACGAAGATTTTCAAGAAAATTCCCTCACCCCAAATTACTCTTTATATGGAAAATTTTTCGAAAATTTTGTTTTTCTCAAAAATGACCCAAACAATTTTGATTAAAATCCTGCATATTTAAGGTAGATTCATAACAAAATAAAATATATATTTGGAATTTCCCGTGATACGCCTCTGAAACTCCTTTCTGAATGACTTTTGCGTAACTGATAAAAGAGAGACAAAACTTAATACACAAAATTGTAGATTTCGTCAAAACTCACAATTTATGTCTCTTATATTTTTGTTACCTAGATATTCCTGATTATTGGTTTCATTATTAATATACTTATACTTTTGTCAGAAAGAAATCACCCGTGTTTCTTTTGTTTTACTCCTGGCCAAGCAAAGAAGCGAGTTTCAATTACGGTTGCATACTGACAGCTTCTAAAACATTTGACTATCGCTTTAGCATAGGAAATGCCTTTAGTTTCCTTCTACTTTAAGAAACTGAGTAATGAGAAGATTCTGATAATGCTTATTTCAATTAAATGGTGTAGAAAGAAGAATAATCTTTTAGAAGTTTATTTGTAGAATGTCTAGGGAAACTGGTGTGACTGTAATGCATCAGTTTTTTTTAATGCATCGGACCCTATACTATGTATCTTTAGTGAAATTTTGATATTGAATTGTTGGGTGGAATACAGTACGCTCTCTACCTATATACTAAATGGAGAACGTAACAATCTTGTTCGCTATGATCGTAAGTGTGTTTTACATTTTCCAAGCCCAGAGATAAGCACCAGTAAATGGAAATGGCTTCTTCTGCAGTTTCAAGTGTGGGTGTACCGTTATTGGGCCGGGTCGGAGTTCCAAGGTTGAGAATCGCGTTTGCCCATCTTCGTTCCAAAAACTTGCAGCGTAACCAGGAAGAGAGCATCGGCATTTCCATAGTGCTTAGTAACGTGAGCGCTCAACTGAGAAGCTTCTAGGTTGTTTCCAAGGCCGCGGGCTCAAAGGGCGATAGATTTTTTTCGGGCGTGTAAATCCCGAGGAGACGGCTCCGGGGTGAGTGGTTAGACCGCTCGCCTCCGCTCTAGGCGACCCGGGTTCGATCCCAAGCGCCCGCATGTGGGATTCGTGGTTGTCGAAGCGGCGTCTGGGCGGGTTTTCTCCCGGTGCTCACATTTTCTCCACCACTTATTCACTTCATGTTTATGCCTGGCTACGGGCCGACCCCTCGTAACAAGTTCTCCATTCTGTGGTTTCATGCCGGGCTCCCCGACAGGCTTCTGACCCCCAGGTATTGGCTTGTAAGTCCTAGGGAGTGACAGTCCTACAATTACGGGGGAGAGGGTAAACCGATTACGAAAATCCTTAAGGCGGCGCCTGGCCGAGGGCTTAGTGCTCGCTTCTCACCTAGGCGGCCCAGGTTCAATCCCAAGGGACCACATGTGGGGTTTTTGGTGGATGAAATGTCTGTGCGGGTTTTCTTCAAGTTCTCCGGTTTTCCCCGCCATTCATTTCACAAATTACTTCATAATCATCTTTCCTGTCATCCATTACACCGTCATTTCATATCATTCATTCCTCAGTTTCATATCAGGCCCTGGGCGCGACCAATTACTAATGTAAAATTAATAATGTGACCGCATGATAAATAATAACGTTTCTTAGCTACGTGCCCTATTTACGTTAGTCGTTTACTTCTGTCAATATTAAGGTAATCATTACACTCTACCTGATTTCAGTTTTAATTTCATTTCCACAACATGTTCCTTCACCTGGCGTTAATTTTTACTTTCTCTAGCACGTATGTACAATGTACATAGTGTAGATAAAAACCCAAAAAATCGATGCCGAGATTCCATATATGTTTTAGGGTTTCTGGAAAAAAAAACTTTTAGAAATATCTCCGTGTCAGCATAGCTCAAAAACGAAAACACCGTTAAACACGAAATTTGCTATTTAAGTTCATTTCTTCCAAGGACAGGATGATTTACAAGAAAAATCCTCCCACTACATGGAAACGTTTTCGTCATTCTATATTTTAAAAATCTGATGTGTTCCATATACATAACTTTCTCTGCGTGTTCGGCAAACAAACAATTATTACAAAAGATTATTTTTTTAATCACATCAGGCTAATCGAGATAAATATTAATAGAATTGGTCTTATTATTTGCTTCCTGGTAAGTAGAAGTAATAGTCAAGATATTTTAAAGGCTGTCATTATATGAAACAACTGATTGACCAAGAGTAACACAGAAATGTATAAAACGAATGGCAACTTCCCGTTTAGGAAAAGCACAAGTATTTTGAAGATAAAACTAATAACAAGGAATATCTCGGAAGCGGTTAATTCTGCAAAAAAAAAAAAAAAAAAAAAAAAAGTGTATATGACATAAATTGTGTATTTTAATGGAATCTATATTTGTGTAGTAAGTTTTTATCTATCTCTTACGTTTTGCCAGTTATGCAAAAACCATCATTCTAAATGTAAATAACACGCCATTTACATTTAGAATGAAGAGGCCTTCAGAAGCTATTCCCAGAAAATTCAATAAAACATTTCATTTTTCATGTAAATATCTAAAACATATATTTTAATATAATGCATTAGAGTAATTTTTGATAAAATCAAAATTAAATACCAAGAACGTATTTAACCAAATTTTCGTTTTTGAGTTATGCTGTTCACACAAATAGAGAATTTTTTTTCTAAAAAGCATTTAATTTCTTTTTTCTTTCTTTCTTTAGGTTTCAGGGAGTACCAAGGCATAAGTTCCCAGTTAAATCTCGATATCGAATGCTTGGGTGAAATACAGCACTTTCTTTACCTACTATGTTCATTGTACGTGTAGAGAAAGTAAAAAACAGAGTAAGCCAGACTCGTGTGTTACTTCCCAAGACAGAAAGTACATTTTAAACGAAAAACGGAGCGGATTGAAACACTAGTGTCTCTAGACTACAAACTGTTTCAAATGAAACAATAAGGCGAAGAATGGAACAAAGAGAAACGTTAGTGGAAAGCTTGAAAAGAGGGCATTCAAACGGTACGGTCATTTCGAGAGAATGCCAGAAAAAAGATGACCTAAGCAGACCCTATCATCATGGTCTTCACATACTAGGAGTAAACGGCAGCATCACTTGGGTGGGGAAGCCAGGGCAATGCAGAAAAGGAATCTTAACGAAGCAGACTGGCAGCTTGCAGAAGGCAACCCCCGAAAAGCGGAGACATTTAAAAAAAATAATAAATAAATAAAACACTTAAGTATAATATCTTACCTACACAGAAAGTTCATTTTCAAAGAAAAAACAAAACGGATAAGCAAAGTTAAAATGCGTCATTAATGTATTGATTGCGCTACAAATTGTTCCAAGTGCTTTGTTAGCATTTTTACTTTCTCTTCACGTACTATATACATAGTGTATAGAGAAAGTATTGCACTCCACCAAAAAATTCGATACCAAGATTTCACCTGAAATATATGTTTTAGGGTTCCCTGCATCCAAAAAAAGTATTTTCAGAAAAAGGTCCGTGTGTGTGTCTGTGAACACGATAACTCAAAAACGAAAAATCGGTAAAATACCAAACTTGGTATTTAAGTTTAGAATCTTCCAGGGATACGACACGAAGATTTTGAGAAAAATTCCCCACCCCAAACTACCCTTTATATGGAACGTTTTTCGAAAATTTGGATTTTCTAAAAAATGGCTCTAACGATTTTGATTAAAATATCGTATATTAAAGATATTTACCTGACAAACAAAATGTATGTTTTAAATTTTCTGGGAATAGCCTCTGAAAACTACTTTATTCTGAGTGAATTTTACGGAATTTTGCATAACTGCTAAACCGTAATAGATAGACAAAAACTTACCACACAAAAAATGTAGAGCACATTAAAACACACAATTTATGTTATATACATTTTTTGTTTGAGTTGATCTTTTTGAGATATTCCTTGTTTTTGTTTTCAGGTACGAAAAACTTAACTTTTCTCATACAGGAATCTGTCAACTCCTGTCCATACCAACAAAGGAACTTCAATCACATAGCAACCAGCTTTTGACTATCGCTTTAACCTATGCTACGTCCTTATTTCGCTTCTACTTACAAGGAAGCAAGTAATAATACTATTTCTGCTAATTTTTTGTCGATTATCATGAAATATATAGAAGCATAAGCTTATTAATAATAATTTATTACAGAGATGTAGAGAAAGTCATGTGAATGGAACACATCAGATTTTTTGTTATTCTTCAGCATCATCGAGACTTATGTTATTTCTCTTAGCCTCTGAAAGTTTACTTGCTTTGAGCACTTGTTCAACTTATTCATCCTTTATTTTTTCTTTCGTTTTGTTTATGTAATAATTAACTGTTTCCCTTCAAGAACTCTTTGCCTGATATTTAAGCTTTGAAACAAAAATAGCAACTTCCCGTTTGGGAAAATTAGAGGTATTTTAAAGATAAACCACCAAAAAATATCTCTGAAATGGTTAACTCTACAAAAAAAATATATGATATAAATTGTGTGTTTTAACGGGATCTATATCTTTGTGTAGTTCTTTTCTCTTTTACGGTTTACCAGTTATGCAAATTTCATCCAGAAGAAGAGGTCTTCCGAAGTTATTCCAAGAAAATTTAAGACATAAATTTCATTTTTCATGAAAATATCTTAAACATTGATATTTTAACTAAAATCGTCACAGCCATTTTTTAAGAAGATAAACATTTTCGAAAAATCTTCCTTATAAAAGGTAGTTGGAGGTGGAATAATTTTCTTGAATAGGTACGTTTGTGTCGTATCCTTGGAAGAGGCTGAACCTAAATACCATTTTGGATTTATCGAATTTTGGTTTCTGAGTTATGCTGTTCACACACAGGGATTTTTTCTAATTTTTTTTTTCTTTCTTTCTTTAGGTTTCAGGGAATATCAAAGCATAAGTTTCCGGTTAAATATCGGTATCGAATTTTTGGGTGGAATACAGCACTTTCTTTACCCATAATGTTCACTGTACGGGTAGAGAAAGTAAAAACCAGAGTAAGCCAGACTCGTGTGTTAACTTTCTTCCCAAGATAACGAACGATAAACGGAGTGAATTAAAACACTTGTGTCTCAGGACTACAAACAGTTTCAAATGAAACGGTCATTTCCAGAGAATGTCAGAAGAAGATGACCTAAGCATGGTCTTCATACGGAAGGAGGAGGAAAAGAGTAAGGGTGGAGTAGCTAGGGCATTGCAGAAAAGGAACTTTAATGAAGGAGATTGGCAGCTTGCAGAAGGCAACCCCCGAAAAGCGGAAACGTTTAAAAAAATAGCAAATAAATAAAGCACTTGAGTATAATATCTTACGTAGACAGAAGCTTCATTTTCAAAGATAAAAACAAAACGGATAAACAAAGTTAAAACGCATCATTAATATATTGATTTCGCTACAAATTGCTCTAAGTACTTTGTTAGCATTTTTTGTTATTCTTCAGCATCATCGAGACTTATGTTATTTCTCTTGGCCTCTGAAAGTTTGCTTGCTTTGAGCACTTGTTCAGACTTATTCAGCCTTTATTTTTTCTTTCTTTCTTTTTGTTTATATAATCATTAACTGTTTCCCTTCAGGACCTCCTTACCTGATATTTAAGCTGATACTTTTTGAAGCAAACATTCTACTTGTTATTTGAATACCAGTATGGCATATATTTTAGGAGTATGTCTGAACTTTAGAGCCTTAATTTTCATTCCTATTTACGTCCAGAACAACCGCGAAAAGTATACATAGCTGCAGAGAGTTTTCATATCCTCTATTAGCATGTTAATTGAATTAAGTCCCTTCCCGTTCCAAGACTATGGTTGCAGGAAAAGAATAAGAAATCACGTAATATACTCTGTGGATTCGAAATATGTAATAAATGCACAACATTAAATACTTAGAACGTGCAAAAGTACAAAAATAAGCTGTTGTCAAGAAGTCAAGAGAAAGCGATGACAAAGGAAGCTATAAAAATCTGATGTTTTCCATTCACATAAGTTTCTCTTCCTGTTCTACAAACAAGATGCATACAAAAGATTATTGTTGTTATTATTATTATTATTATTATTATTATTATTATTTTCTAGACCATTAATCAAGAAAAGCACTAGAGAATTGTCTTATTACTTAGTTCCTTATGAGTAGAAGGGAAAATAAGGGAATACACTAGGCTAAACCAATAGTCAAATTTTTAAAAGTTGTTGCTATTTTTATAGTGTTTAACGCCCGCTTTTACTACCAAGGCACCGCAGGCGATGACATAGGTGATACATGGAATGAAGATAGAGCACTGGTGAAATGCGATGGCGGGGGAAACCGGAGAACCCGGAGAAAACCTTCCCCTGTGCCGCTTTGTCCACCACACATCTCACATGTGGTTGCTTGGGATCGAACCTGGGTTGTCTAGGTGAGAGGCGAATGCTGTTGCTATGCGATTGCCATCGAAATTTGCTTCTCTGCAAGGCCAGCAGTAAAACAAAGCAAACACGGATAACTTCCTGTTTGAGAGAAGTATAACTATTTTAAAATTGAAACCAATAAAATGGAATATCTCGGAAATGGTTAGCTACAGAGCAAAAACTTAAAGAACATAAATTATGTGTTTTATGTAGTAAATTTTTGTCTATCTCTTATGGTTTACCAGCTATGCAAAAGTCATTCGGAATAAAAAGGATTTCAGGGCCTCTTCCCAGGAAATTCAAGATATATATTTTATGTGTAAATATTTTAATATAGAGTATTGTAATCAAAATCTCTATAACCGTTTTTTGAGAAAATAAAAATGTTTGAATTTTTTTTTCAAGTAAGGGGGATTTTTCTTGAAAAGCTTTGTATCCCATCCTTAAATAGCAAGTTTGGTAATTAACGAATGTTTAGTTTTTTGAGTTATACTGCCCACACACACACACTGATCTTTTTATAACATTTTTTTTTTTTGATTCAAGGTATCCCAAAACATATATTTCCGGTGAAATCTCGCTATCCAATGTTTTTGTGCAATGCAAACCTTCTCTATCGATATGTACATTGAACAAGCGTGCTAGAGAAAGCTCTTTTCTTGACACCAGATGCAAGAAAAATGAATAACGCTAGCCCATTTGAGGGAAGTATAAGTATGTTAAAATGCAAATCAATAATAAAGAATATCTCAGAAATGGTTCACCTAACTGTTTTAAAGATATACACTTTTGTGTAATAAGATATTGTCTATTTATCGGTCATACAAAAGTCATCCACAATGAAGATGACTTCAGAGACTTTTCCCAGAAAATTCCACATATATTTTAACTATAGCTTTAATATGTGTTATTCTAATACAAATTGGTATAGCAATTTTTATAAAACAGAAAATTTCGAACAATCTTTTATGTAAAGGCTAGTTTGGGGTGGGGGGATTTTCCCGAAAATCTTTGCGTCGCATCTCTGGAACATACCAAACTTCCTCGTGTTTGTGTCATGCTGCCCACAGACACACACACGGACCATTTTATAAATATGTTGTTCTTTCTTATAAAATGGATATTATGTTTTATATACGGACCCTCTTTAACTGCTATGGTTCTTAGCGTCCCATTCTGTATTAGGCGTAAAATATCGCTTAATTTTGCTCTGAGACTTTTTTATCAGGCTTGAATTTCTTTCCGTGAAATCTCTGTAACGAATTTTTGGGTAGAATACAAATACTACTTCTCTACCTATCACGTACAGTAGTGGCAATAATTCTGGACACTTTCTTTTGTTAAGTTAACTTTCAAATTTGAATACTTCATTCAACTCTAATTCAAGATAATTCTTATCTGATTATACTTAACTAGAAAGTGTTGCCATAATGCTGTACTGAACCTTTACCTTATACTGGAGCTAAATTGTTCCTTAATGGGGATAAATCTATATACTTTGGAAAGTATATTATTTTATAAATATACACATATTTTATTTCATATTGTAACCAATGTTATAATAAATTTAGACTTATTGCTCTCATGTTAGATAGAGAAATCCAACATTTGAATAAATCTATCAACCTTGGAATTATAAAAATTTAACGCCATGGGCATATAATTTTAAAATTATTAGATTTCTCCAATTTTGGGATCCCTAGTATATCAGAGCAATACTTCATCATATTTCATATTTGAAAAAGTATAAAATAAAAGTATAATTCCTAATATATATATATATACTAGGTATGCCAAATTAAGCAAAATTCATCCAGAATAAACAGGTCTTCAGAAGCTATTCCCAGAAAACTGAAGATATACAGTTTATTTTTTAGGTAAATATCTTTAATACATGATATTTTAATCAAAATCGTTAAATCCATTTTTAAGAAAATCAAAATTTTCGAAGTTCCATGTAAAGGGTAGTTATGGGGTGAGGGCATTTTACTCAAAATCTTCGTGTCGCATCCCTGGAAGATACTAAACTTAAATACCAAGTTTGCTATTTTAGCTGCTTTTCGTTTTTGAGTTATCGTGTTCACAGACACACGGACGCATACACACACGGATTTTTTTTCTGAAAATGCTTTTTTTTGGATACAGGGGGTCCTAAAACATGTATTTCCGGTGAAATCTCGGTATTGAATTTTTGGATGGAATACAATACTTCTCTATCCCTGTGTACATTGTACATATGGGGCTAGTTAAAGTAAAAATTAATTAAATAAACAATTTCCATTGAACCGAACTGAGAATCTAAACCATTCTCGAATCCACTGGAACACACACACAAAATTTCATTAAAATCGGTCCAGTCGTTTAGGAGCTCAGTCAGATACACACGCACAGATGAATTATAAACTTAGTACTGTGTTATGGTAACACTTTCTGACCATAATCAGATCATAATGATCCTGAATGAAAGTTAATATTTAAACTAGAAAGTTAATTTAAGAAAAAATTATCCAGAATTAATGCCTCTACTGAACATTAACATACCTGCTTAAGAAAGTAAAGATTGGATTTCCTAAGAACTAACCAACTTGTGCCCAAAATCCAATTTGTAATCACACGTATGATTGGAAATTTAACTGACAGAAAACTACGAATGTTTCCTTATCAGCATGGGTTTATTACGATCCAGCTGTTATGTAAGTAGATCAATCATCATTGGATGTCTGAGAAACCGTAAAACTGACAACAAGAAATACTGCTACATTGTTTTTCTTGACATTTCAAAGACTATGATAGCATAAGTCACGAATATGTTTGATGCGTCCTAATATGCCCAACAATTTGAGAGCATTATTTCTTAACGGTAATGGCACTGCAGTAGAATGCGGTACAAACATAGCCTATTCTTCTACTAAAATGAATTGCCTAAGGATCAACAACTCCTCCTATATTATTTAATGTAATAATTGATGACATAATTAAAGACATAAGGATCATGTGATTGAAAAAGTATATGGACTTTAACTTAGCCCCGAGGCAAGATAAAAAATCTGATGTGTACCATTCACATGACTTTCTCTATATCCCTGCAACTATTATTCTTAAAAAGCTTATACTTCTATTTACTTTATGCTAATTAGAAAAATATTATCAGAAATTGTCATATTACTTGCTTTCTTGTAAGTAGAAGCGAAATAAGAGACCACCATAGGTTAAAGTGATAGTCAAAAGCTGGTTGCTATGTCAATGAAGTTCCTTTGTTTATATGGATCAGAGTTGACAAGTTCCTGTATGAGAAAAATATAAGTTTTTCATAGCAGAAACCAAAAATAAGAAATGTCTCAAAAACGACGAACTCCACGAAAAAAATGTATATAACATAAATTCTGTGTTTTAACGTGCTCTACATTTTTTGTGTAGTAAGTTTTTGTCCATCTCTTACGGTTTAGCAGTTATTCAAAATTCCGTAAAATTCATCCTGAATAAACTACTCTTCAGAGGCTATTCCCAGAAAATTCAAGATATACATTTTATTTGTCAGGTAAATATGTTTGATATACGAAATTTTAATCAAAATCGTTAGAGCCATTTTTGAGAAAATCAAAATTTTCGAAAAAAGTTCCAAGTTCCAAATTGGTAATGGGGGAATTTTTCTCTAAATCTTTGTGTCACATCCCTGAAAGATACTAAACTTAAATACCAACTTTGATATTTTACCAACTTTTCGTATTTGAGTTATCGTGATCACAGACACACTGACACACGGACTTTTTTCTGAAAATATATATTTTTTTTTTTTTTGGATACAGGGGACCCTGAAACATATATTTCCGGTAAAATCTCGATTTCGAATTTTTGGGAGGAGTGCAATACCTTCTCTATGCACTATGTACATAGCACGTGCAGAGAAAATAAAAATTATATGAAGTTTAACTTAACCCTAAGGCAAAATAAAATTGGGTTTTATGATGATATTATTTTAGTAACTAAGGAAGAAAGATCTGTTCATTATCTTTTAGACTTAACTACCAGTAACTTGGGTACAATTTGCTTGCACATTAATCCATTAAAATGCAGTATCATAAATATTAAGTATGGTAAACTCACCGAAACTTTTGAAATCAGATTAAAATGTTATGGAGTGGTGGTTCTCAAACTGTGGTACGCGTATCTCTAGGCACGAGCATGTTATTTAGAAAGTACACGTGTAGCTCTCTAGAGAAAAAAAAAAAAAAAATATATATATATATATGTAAAACATCCTACATGCACAGAAACTAAAAAAGTTCCCTTTCTACCTTTGAAGTTAACATGCTTGAATTGTTTAAGGAGACTATATCTGTTAAAGTTGAAAACCCTGCGTTTATCTGTGTTCATTTTTCCTTGAGCTCTTGTATAGTGAGAAGGCGCTAAGGGAACTGGGCGTTTTGTATTCTTACCCAATCATTTGTTAGAATTATATGATACGAGGTCGTGAGTTGGACTTTCCATTTTTTTTCTAGGTTATCCAAAGTTGAATAAAAAGGCAATTAAATTAAAATGAGTGTTATTCATGGACGCTCTTTCTATAATGGGCGTGAAAACCCACTTAATTTTGCTCAGAGGTCTCTTTATCGGCCTGAAGTTCTTTAACGTGTTCCCTTCTGAATGTAGCCATGCTAGATATTTTTGTACCCAAAAAAGTAACGCCTCATAAGTCATAACCTCACACGCCTTGAGCTCCAGAATTCATAACGCTACAATCTTCATTAGATAAATGCCCAAGTGGTAACACTGGAAGACTTTAAATTTTTGGTCATGGCTGAGGGGTACAATCTCTAAAATGTTTGAGAACCAATATTTCAGATATACCCATAATCAACACTCAGGTGAGAGGATAGACTAACTTTAGTGTTCCTGGGGTGTCACAATGGTGCATTATTTGCTCGAATATTGTTCGATAACGGCCATTACGAGAGTCGCACGTAAAACCATTCAAAGCATTCAAAACTCAATTGGAGAGTTAGGAATTCTGCAATAATTCCAATATTATACACTTCAGCATTCCTAACAGCTGTAATTTTTCGGCAAGCCGATTTCAAAAAGACTTTGGACAGTTCGCTATACTGATCTAATGCCACGTGATTATTTTTTGAGGAACCTGAAAGGAATTAATGAATTGAGTTTTATATACAGAATGTTTCAAAAATACGGGGCATAATTTCAGGTATGTATTTCCCATATGTAGACAATCAAATTAGTTCATTATAATATGTGTCCGGAAATGCTTCATTTCCGAGTTATGGCCTTCACAACATTGAAATTCACTGGAACGTTTTTTTCTTTCCGCAGGCTGTTGTCATTACAGAAGATGTTCAAAATGTCCACCTCCTGCTTGAATACAGACCTCACATCGATGTCTCATTGACCTGCGAACACGATCCCAAACTCCAGGAGTATTGCGTATGTCCTCACAGCTTACCACAATTCGATTCCGAAGGGATTCCAAATCCGGCACCGGAGACGAATAAACCAATGATTTTAAATGGCCCCACAAGTAGAAATCGAGAGGGTTCAGATCAGGTGAGTGTGGAGACCAAGCAATTGAGCCACCTCTACCTATCCATCGACCAGGAAACCTTCGATCCAAGTACCGACGAGCCGTAAGACTGAAGTGTGCAGGAGCGCCATCATGCAAGAAGTGAATGTGTTGATGATTGATCAGTGGAGTGTCTTCGAAAACGTCAGGTATGGTGTTTTCCAGGAAGTTTGTGTACGCCTGCCCCGTAAGTCTGTTTACAAGTACATGGGGTCCAACTAATCGATCACCAATGATACCGGCCCACATGTTGAGGGAGAACCGCACCTGATGATGAGATACAACAGTTGCACGTGGGTTTTCATGCAACCATACATGCTGATTGTGGAAATCTGTTATGCCATCTCTTGTGAACTGTGCTTCATCTGTAAATAATACGACGGCAGAAAAGTTCGGGTTTACACCACACTGCTGCAAGAACCACTGACAGAACCTAACTCGTGCAGGGTAATCTGCTGGTGACAGGGCCTGTACACGTTGCAAATGATAAGGATACAATTGATACTCGTTCAACAGTCTCCAGACAGTCGTATGAGGAACATTGACTTGCAACGCTAACCGTCGTGTGCTGATAGAAGGAGTCCTGTCCACAGCCTTCAGAATCTCCTCCTGCACTTCTGGAGTTGTAGATCTTGTTCGTCCCCTTCCCAAACCAGGAGAGGTGAATGTTCCATACTCGCACAGACGGGAATGGAGATGTACAAATGTCTTCCGATCTGGACATTGTCGCTGTGGGTACCTCTCCTGGTACAAACGACGAGCCAGCGCAGCATTGCCGTCCGCCTTACCGTGCATGAAGTGTATCTCTGCCAGCTCTTGATTTGAATACATGTCGCACAGTCTTAACGCCTAAAGAACACTGAATGTAACCTTCCTCAGAATGAACTATCAGAGCGCCCTCCTAATGTCTCCTTTGACGGCAAAGACCTGCGGAAAGAAAAACGTTCCAGTGAATTCCAATGTTGTGAAGGCCATAACTCGGAAATGAAGCATTTCCGGACATGAACTATTTTGATTGTCTATAGGTGGGACTTTCAATGTTGTAAAGGCCATAACTCGGAAATGAAGCATTTTCGGACACATGTTATAATGAACTATTTCGATTATCTTCATGTGGGAAATACATACCTGAAATTATGCCCCGTATTTTTTAAACATCCTGTATAGATGCTCTTTAACTGTGGCTCTCGGCGTCCTATACTATACTGGGCGTGAAAGAACGCTTAATTTTGCTCAGAGGACTCCTTATCAGGCTTGAAATTCTTTCAAGCGACGTAAATCCTAGATACGGGGCCTATGGCTTTATTTCCTTTACACAGGAAACCTTGCTAAGGACTTCTACGCCGAGTTTGAACTCGCGCATTTGGAAACTAGAGGCTAATGCTACCCTTAGACCACTAAGGATGACAATCTGAAAGGAGAAGCCTATTGAACAAACAGCGAACTTAGAAAGCAAACATCATCTGAATAGATTGAGGTAGTGACATTGCGCCTTTCTGATGCAAATGACCATCCCAGCATGTGATGTCTAATTTCTTAAAAGTCAGATAAGTTCACTTCAAATTTTGTTGCAATAGCTTCCTGGTGTTGAACTATTTGAGAAAATGCTGGGATTGGAAAACAGTGGGATACATTGTACAGGTTCAAAAGAATGTGTTTCGGTGTTAAGCTTTGCAGGAGACTGCAATATTAACGCTGGTGTCTAATTGTATTTTAGTAAAACTATCACTCTCAGCCGAAATACTGACTCGCCTTGCTTGCTTCTGTCGTCAACAGAACTTTCCAGAAAAATCTGATATTCTGGCAATGTCAATTGCAGCCAGGTGTCGTATTCCAAGGCTCTGAGTTGCCACTGCTCTTCATGTGTTAATTTTCTAACACCTGCGATTTGAATCCTTAAAGCAAACCCACCGAATAGTGCAATAATCGGCTATAAGCAGTCCAAAGCAAACCGCTAAAACATGTGCGACGATTTCGGGCCAGGAAGGCATAGTCACAGTATTAAAGTATTGGAAATCAGCAAAGAATGTAACACTGGTCAAAAGTATTTACGTAATTAGTGGCTTAATTAAAACCCACGTTTTACAAGTTGAGTACATAATTGTACTTACAAACCATAACAAAAATCAGCAATAAACAATTTAGCAACATTAAAATGAAAACGAATTTTGAGATTTAAGTTTAGGGCCCATATTGAGCATAAACTGGATGGCATAGACAGCATATATTAGAGAGAAAGTCCCTAGACAGATAATCAGATTGAAAAATTCAAAGTCGTAGCCGGGATCTGAACCACGGGTCTCCCGGTATCTAGCCGGTTGGTCTAACCACTGAGCTACCATTTCAACATGCCGGCACGGCATTAAATTTCTCAACTGACTCGCTCAGTGGTTAGAGCAACGAGCTTGAGACCGGGAAATCCGTGATTCAAATCCCGGCTATGGCATTGAATTTTTCAGTCTGACTCTACCTATCCAACTCCAGATCTACACATGACTTGTGGGAAAAAACAATTAAATTGACACTAATTGATCTAATAGTTGGTTAAACTATTGGGTTATGATATTTAAAAATAATTTGAGATCACCTTGTGGTTTACCAGGAAACGTGTGTCAGTTGAATCTAATGCCGTGCCGCCATTTTGTCATGGTAGCTCAATGATTAGAGCACCCGGGGGTAGAGATCGAGAGTTCAAATCCCGGCAATGGCATTGAATTTTTCAGTCTGACTCTACCTTTATCCAACTGTGAAAAAAAAAAAAAAAAAAAAAAAAAAAACCTAAATTAATAGAAAGTTCCTGTCATGGTACTAAATTGGAAACTGTTTAATTTGCTGTGTTTTTGGTATAGTTATAAATAAAGAGCATTAGTTTCAATGGTGGTTCTCTTATAAAGGCATAATGGACATTAAACACGTTTGGCTTTTCTAATAGGCAAAAAGTTTAATTAAACACAGGAAGATGCTATTAATCTCTCTTACAGCATTATTCCGTTTTACAAAATAAATCAGTAGGCGGTTGTCCTAGGGTTGAGCATTTATATTTACTTTTGTACCAAGTAAGCATTCATGTTACTAAAAATGTTGCGCTGTATGGGAAGATGTAGAAGAAAATGGCACGGCTCCAGGTGCAGCCAGAAGTTTTAATGATACCGCCACAGTAATGCGTTTCGGAAGCGTGTACAAGGTTTATAACATTTTTCTCTATGTGTATGTAACAAATTAAGTTTCTTCTTTCTGTTTTTAGTAGCTTCATTTTCAAGGGTTGTTAACTGGTGAGTATTATTCAGCATTTGTTTTTAAGTTATTTAATTTAAGTAGCTTTAACTACTATACAATATTTATGACAGTCCAACACATAATATTACAAGAAAACATTAATTTACATAGTAAATCAAAATATTGTGAATAAGTACTTTACTGTTAGAAATCAAGTTTAACGCAAATTTAGACGATTCTATACGTACAATTACATGATGTATAGAGTGTATTGCATTCCACCCAAAAATTTGATACCGAGATTTAGGGTCCTCTGTATTAAAAAAATTGGAAAAAGATCCGTGAGTGTGTGTGTGTGTGTCTGTGTGTCTGTGAAAACGATAACTTAAAAACGAGGAGCCGATAGTACACCAAACTTAGTACTTAAGTTTAGTATCTTCCAGGGATGCGACACGAAGCTTTTGAGAAAAATCCTACCACCCCAAACTACCCTTTATATGGAAAAAAGTCGCCCTCTGTGATGTAATGGTTACCATGCTAACTTCATATACCGAATGTTGCGGGTTCAAGCCCGGCGGAGGACGATGGATTTTTTGGGTGAAAAAATCCTTAGCATGGCTTCCTTTGGAAGGGAAGTAAAGCTGTTGGTCCCGTGTCGTAGATTTACGGCACATAAAAGAACCTCAAGCCTGATAAAAGAAGCATCTGAGCCAAAGTAAGCGGTCTTTCCAGCTCAATATAGAATGTGATGTTGAGAACCACAGCAGTTACAGAGCGTCCATAAATAAAACTCCATTTACATGGAAAAAAATTTCGAAATTTTTTATTTTCTCAAAAATGGCTGTAACGAGTTTGATTAAATTACCGTATATTAAAGGTATTTACAGGACAAATAAAATGTATATCTTGAATTTTCTGGGAATAGCCTCTAAAGACCACTTTATTCTGAATGCATTTTGCTTAATTTTGCATAACTGGTAAGTCATAAAATTAGACATAAACTTACTACACAAACATGGTATATCATGTTAAACACACAATTTATGTCATATACGTTGTTTTTTCTTGGAATTGACCATTTCGGATATATTCCTTGTTATTTGTTTCAGACTTAAAATACTTAAAATTTTCTCACATGGAAAGTTATAAACTCATGGCCCTGCATAGAGACGGATTTCAACCACATGACAAACAGATTTTAAGATATTTGACTATCGTTTTAGTCTAGTGTATTTCCCTATTTAACTTCTACTTACAAGGAAGCAAGTAATTAAGAAAAATTCTGCTAATGTATATCTCGATTATATAAAGTAGGCAGAAGAATATGATTTTAACAATAATTTGTTACAGTGATATAGAGAAAGTGATGTAAATGGAACACATCTGATTTTTTAATACATACCTATGAATTTGAAGTTTAAAGTGTAGTTTTTATGCCTCTGAGAAAAGAATAGAACTTGCTGGAATGTTTGTGGAGTAGTGTAGTGTACCGGAAGGGATTCCGTACCTCAGCTAGTGATAGGCCTTTTGTACGTCAGATCTCAGGAGGAGAGGATGAAATGAGAGGAATTACAGAGCGCAGCCGGAACCAGACTGCAGCAGGGAGCCATCGAGGAGGGTCACTAACAGTTCCGAAGCAGTTCTTCGTTTCGATGCAGTGACTGCTAAAAGCTTGCGTCTTTGGTCTGAGTATACCGAAGACCCCCAGCGCCATCCTGTCGCCGAGAGCTGAAATTCCAAAGCGCAATTATCTCCACGAGAGGGCGCCTCCATCACAGTCCTCGCCGAACTTACAACCCTGAAAGACGGATGAAAAGGAAGGAAATTCTGGGTAAAAACCTCTGAAAAAAATCCCATGAGTCAAAGAGATCGGCCGCAGGGAATCCATCCCACAACCTCCCGAATGCCAGTCCCAGACGAAACGCCTGGCTCGTTTCTGGTTTTTTTTTTTTGTTTTGTTAGGTTTTTTTTTTTTTTTTTTTTTTGAGTATTCAAGGCTGTGGAAATATCTCCAGTGCTGCCATAGAGCTGTTGTTCTGTAGTTCCGCATTCTGTAAAAATGTGTTTAATAGTGACTTGTGTATTTCAGGCTTCACATGAGGTGGTCTTTGGAGAAGATGTATGGGTGGGTTAATCCAGTATGTCGGATTCGTAGTCTTGTGTTAGTCACTTGTTCTTTCCTTTTCAGTGAACCTATCGAAATCAGCAGTTTTCATACAAAGAATCATACTAGTTAAGTGTTAACTTGCCTTTATGTGCTTGTTAGCCATGACTGAATAATAATAATAATAATAATAATAATAATAATAATAATAATAATAATAATAATAATAATAGTAATAATAACGATGATGATGTACTATATGGATGAAATTCAGGCTTCATTACCATCAATTAATATCCATGCCTAACATAAATTCATTTCACGTGCTATGCGCGCACGTTTTGTTGGGCGCTCGTCTCACTGGTCATTCGTAAGTTTCGCACAATTTCGGAAGCAGAACAGAGCGACAATATTGAGACATGAAGTACGTTATACACCATGATATTTAGAGGCTTCAATGTTAAGATTTCATTCTGTCTGTAGATCCCAGAGTTCATGAAGATGCTTGTGCACTGTGTTTCGTTTAATAATTCAGCTAGTTCGTGGTAAATTAGATAACCTATTCACCATAATGACTGAGGGCCTCAAACAAAGAAACTTTGGACAACACTGCGGACAGACATCTGTCATCTTCCTTCTGGCCCTCGCTTCCCCGTAAAACCAGTGCCCAAGAAAAAGTGATCCAGAATATATTTCCTAACGCAGGTAGAGATGCGCCAACCCCAAACCCGCTTCCGATACTTATATCGTAAGAATGTGCCTCTTTCAAGCAGAGAGCGAGAACAAATATGACACTTCATAACGGTAACTGCGGTTTTACAAATACTAAGAAGCATAGCACTGAATTGCATGTTGACCATAAATTCAGGAATGTCTAATGTTTTGAGCACAGGATTATAGCTATCGCGAATAATAATAATAATAATAATAATAATAATAATAATAATAATAATAATAATATGGGATAGGATCTTGGGGACCAATAGCGGGACACAAATGAATACCAGGTGCATACCCACCGACTAGAGACCGACCTTATTGGCGACTGCACGCGCCGCATGTACATAACCTGTAGTAACGCGTTAGGGAACGTGGCTCGACGCAACAGTATTCTATGTTATATATTACAATACTGTTTTACAGGTAATTAATGCCTTTGATGTTAGTGCATGCTCTTCAGTCAAGATTTTAAAATTTGCTGCTTCAAATGGATTGTATGAAAATATGCAATTCATACAGAAGAACTTTGCAGATATATGTACGGCAATAACACATATTTGGAAACATCGAACATTGAAATGTCTCGAGCCCTGAAAGCTGTCGATGAACTTGTGCAAGCAATTAATCAGAGACTCGTGACACCTGTTTTAGATAAAGAAAATGAAGACAGTGTTTGGAAAAAATGTCAGATTTTCAATAATGCTGATGGAGTATCTTAACCAATAGTCAATTATATGTCCCATTTCCGTTTTGCTGCAATCACATCTTCTGATGTAGCGCGAGTTTTACAGAATATAAAGTCTGTTTACGTGTCAATCGGAGACGATTCACATTTGAGACGTTACGAATGCACTGTAATCTATGTATCTCGAGAGAAAATGAAACGGATAATGATGCTCATGACTTGCTGCACTACATCAATTGAATTATTATTAGTAAGTATTAATTCCCCTAAATCAGCGGTATTTATGTCTACCATCCATTCAATCGCCTACCACTACTAGTGAAAACATCACAGTCTACTACGCAACCACTGCCCCATTTTCACCCAATTAGTACCACTAGGTGCACACTACATTGTCAACACATCATCCCCGCTATCGGTGCCCAAGATGATATCAATAATAATAATAATAATATACCGGTAGATGTGTGCGCTATTTCTTAAGCCGGACAGAGGTCACGCAGTACTTTGAAAAAGTGTACGAGCACTTTTCTTCTTCTTTTAAGATTTTGAGGGGAAAGAAAAGATGACAACTGCAAGCTTTTCCTTGATATGAGTGAGAAAATTGGCCATTACAGGATAAGGTGATGCCATTCCAGAATCCGTGCTGCTTTCGACGTCGGCCGCAATTGGGTTGCTTCATTAACCTCCGCTAATAGTATTTAGCCCATAAGAAGTGCATAAGTAGAAATGGTATTATTTCTTATTTCTTTGTAGGTATAAAAGGAATAAGAGAATATGCTAGGTTAAGGGGAGACAGTCGCAAAATGTTTCAAAAAATTTTAAGAAAAAAAAAATGATTGCTTTAATAAGAAGTAGATACTCTTGTGCACAGTATACTACATTATACTTTTGTAAGGTACGTGACTAATATTTAGAATTGAACTACTAAAGCTTGGTGCATGGAGAATGCCCTACATTTTAATATTTAGACTTGTTTTCCTAAACATATACTTTTCAATATGAACGTATGTACCTTTTTATTCAAAACTACTATGAATACAAATATAACATTTTACACACAGCTTTATAATGATAATATCTTTAATTCTTTGTAAACTGAAATTCAAAATATACATTTTTATAAGTTTTATGTGTATTAATTTTGAGGGAAAAAATGATAAAATTGACTATACATTTAACAAAGTTTTAAAATAAAATAAAAAATAAGCTAAAATAACTAACTGCAGCTAATTGTTATTTTATATATGCAAAATACACATACAAAGTTTCAAGTGAAATGCCTTAGTAGAAATTTATAAATTACAAACTTTAAGCAAGTTAATAAAAATTCTGAAAAATGCACAATTTCAATGGCCTAAGTACAAAATTGTGGAAATAATGCAAGTTCTCAATATTATATGCAGATGAGTGGCTGTACCCCCTTAACGCGATAGTCAAATATTTTAAAAAGCTGGTTGCTATGTAATGATTTTGAAATTATTTTTTCTTTGCATTGTCAGAAATAATAAATAAAATAAAACACAGAAACAATAACGATTTCCCATTTGAGAAAAGTATAAGTATTGGACAATTGAATCAAATAACTATGACTATTTCGAAAACGGTAATTTCACCAAAAAATGTACCTGACATAAATTAAGTGCTTTAACGAAATCTACACTTTTACGTAATAAGAGTTTCTCTGCCGCTTACGGTTTAAAAGTTGGGCAAAGTTCATCCAGAATGAAGACGTCTTCAAAAAGAAATTCACGATATACTCTTCATTTGAAAAATCTTAAACATATGGCATTTTAATCAACATCGTTAGAGCAATTTTTTTGGGAAATTAAAATATTGTAATATTGCTCCATTTAAAGAGTATTTATCAATGGGGGGGGGATTTTCTTGAAAATCTACGTATAGCATTCTTGGAAGAATTCTGAACTTAAATATTCAAGTTTGGCATTTAATGGACTTTTTTTGTTGTTGTTTTTTTTTTTATTTTTTTTTTATTTTTTTTTTTGGTAGTGTTTTACGCCCGCTTTAATTACTTATGGCACCACGGCAATGACACTGATGATACATGAATGAAGATGGAGCACCGGTGGAAAGTGATGGCGGGGGAAACCGGAGAACCCGGAGAAAACCCGCCCCAGCGCCGCTTTGTCCACCACAAATCTCACATGCGGTCGCTTGGGATCGAACCCGGGCGTCTCAGTGAGAGGCGAGCGGTCTAACCACTCGATCACGGCGCGGTCTGTTCTTTTCATATACAGAAACAGAAAACGTTTTTTGATTTAATTGTTTTTTCACACGAGTTGGTTAGGTAGAGTCAACTGAAAAAGTCAATGCCATAGCCCAGATTTGAACCACGGATCTCCAGGTCTCTAGCCGGTTGATCTACCACTGAGCTACCACGGCATCCAAAAATTCTATACTGAGATTTCAACAGTAATACATGTTTTAGGACCCCTGAAAAAAAATGACGTGTTAGACTCATATAACTTTCTCTAGCTGCTCTACGAACTTCTTACAAAAGATTGTTCTTCTTTCTACAAAATACTAATCGAGATAAACACTAGCATAATATTCTTATTACTTGGTTCATTATAAATAGAAGGAAACTAAGGGAATGCACTAGGCTGAAGTGATAGTCAAGTCCTTTTAAAATCGGTCGTTATGTGAAAAATTTAAACTTCATTCGGTTTGCTTGCCACGAGAAACGAGAATGAAGATGTCTTCTCATTTGAGAAAAGTGGTTTAAAATTGAAACCAATAATCCGGAATATCTAAAAAAACAGTTAACTGTACAAAAAATGTGTACAACATTGTGTGTTTTAATGAGATCTACATTTTTTGTGTAGTAAGTTTTTGTCTATCTCTTGTAGTTTGCCAGTTACACAAAAGCTATCCAGAGTGAAGAGGCCTCAAGAGGATATTCGCAGAAAATTTAATATATACATTTCGTTTGTCATAAAATTATTTTAAACATAGCGTTTTTATCAAAATCGTTAGAGCCATTTTTGAGAAAAACAAAAATTTCGAAAAATTTTCTATATAAGGGTAGTTTTTGGTGGGGTATTTTCTTGAAAATCTTCGTGTCGCATCCTTGGAAGATACTAAACCTAAATCCAAGTTTGGTTTTTAATCGTCTTTTCGTTTTTACCTTTAGCCAAGCTTCTCAACTGTCTTTCCGAGTTGAGAATATAACAATACAGAATCGTTCTGTTGATAATGTATAACATATTTCACTAAGTATGCCACCGAAAAATCACTTAAATAAGTACACTAACTTATGTATTGAAGCACAGTTCCCTTTCCTTGCTTTTGCTTCTGCTATTCGAGAAACTAAAACCAAACACCACACACGTATTGGCCATTATACTGGTTTAAAACTTACAGTCTAAATTTACTGCTTAATTGAGCATTTAACAATACAAAATCTAATTTTTGTGTGCACATTTAACCCGCACAAGAAGTCTCATTTCAAAAATGAAGTGGCTAACTATGGCGGTTGAACGAAAATCTTGCTTCACCAACCACAATGCATATAAATAGGATAGTTCCAATCTAATCTCTCTCTCTATATCCGTGGAATAGATTATAATTCGCCAGTGCAGGAATCTCTGGATTTGTTTCCGGTCATGAAAGGTCAGGTCTTTAAGTGCACTATAATAGAGAATAGTTGGTGTTTTTGAGCAATGAACATTTCACCTCCACCAACTACTACACATTCAACAAAAAACAGCTGTCCCTTTTGCTCTCATTTTCTCGACTCGTGCTATAGAGAGCAAGAATTGTCTGAACTACACATCTCTCTTCATGAATGCAAAAGCTTGCTAAGCAAAGGTTAAATCTACTACTTGGCAACTGCAGTCAAGTACCGCTGGCGGTGTGAATCAAAGTTTCGGCTTGTTAAGCGGCAATGGAACAGATTCCAAAGTTAGAAGAAGCTTTTCCAACAGGAAACACTCCCGGAAACTTGGACAGAAGCGTTAATGTCCTTTGAAAAGAACAATTTATACAAACTTTTATTCTCTTCAGCAAACGTGGGCTCTTATTTAAATAGTTATTTATGGTACAAGTTTCTAAATGGAGTTTTAATTTGAGAACAGCAAATGTGTGTGGAAGGAGACTGAATGCCAGCTTTTACAATTCTATGAGCAAAATAAAATCATGTTTAACGTATGTCGTCAATTTTTAGACATCCTTAAATATTAAATTATCATAAGTAATACCACGAGTGTTTTCATCTTGTTGATAATTCACGATTGGAGCGAAGCGACGGGAGACAATTGCTCTAAGAGATGAAAACACGAGTTGTATTTGATAAGACAATTCAGCAAAATAGACTATTAATAATTAATAATATATAGGAAGGGAGATTTTATTATTGTAATACTTAACATTAGTTCTCAAATGGTAGATGCCTCATTCGACAATGTTTACTTACCGAATGTTTTTTCTTCTTTCTTCATTGCCTCCTGAATTATGACATGGCCGACCGTGTCTACGCCCAATGTGCGAATATCGATAGCAACAATTATTTTAATTCAGCTTTTAATAAGTAATACATGAAATGAAAACAAAGGTTATTTTATTTGAGGTTATTGCACTCATCTCATAAATAAGAAATACAAATAATGATTATTTTCACTCCTTTTTTTAACTAAATACATTATGAACTGGATCAAACTTGAAATAAACATTGTAACTAAATGAATTGAAAGTACAATTATGGAACTGACAGTTATTAAAAGTGAGCGGATTGTCACCTTGTTACCAATAACCAAGACAAGAGATTAAACAGACGAACGTCAGGGGCGACAAGATTTCAAAGAAATGAACATCAACTGGGATAAGATTTTTCGACAATATCGCTCCAGTCAGATAACCGTGATTGGTTGCAATTGCCTAATTTTGGACATTCCAGTGGCGCTTTAATAGTTAAGCTGAATTGTCAGTAATAACTAATTTTAACTATATCGTTGAGAAATGTGTATGGAAGTTGTTGAAATCATAATGATTTTTCTAATGATACGCTTAGAAAATAGCCACTAATGCATTATGTAGCCACCTGAAATGTATGTGGAAATAGCAATACACGTTAAGACTTGCGAAATGGTGACCTCTAACTTATTGTTGTTTTGCCTTCGTTGTTGTTTGCCCATCATAGCATTAAGGTTAATATATTCACTTATAGAGTAACAATATTCGATAAAAAAGAAATGTGTATCAAAATTATATAGTGAAACAATATTATCATTAAATATATACGAGGCGTGTCCGGAAAGCAAGTACCGTTTGTTCTACCGCCAATGCAATGCTAGTGTCGCTCTTCCACGCATGTGCACTCGTCTATCTGGTTTACTGTATGTCCACTGACGTTATTGCAGCCAAATCATGTTGTGTTCACAGTTGATAGTGATCATTCAAAGTTTTTTAGACAGTTGCTGATCCCGCTGACTGTGAAATGAGTTCTGTAGTTACGTTTTGAACGCAAGGAATGTTAAACCAACTGAAATTCATCGTCAACTTGAGGCTATTTACGGTGAAAATATAATGACAGATAGAATAGTGAGAAAATGGGTTAGGTAATTCAGTAATGGACCATCCACTGTTCATGGGCGGCCTTCTGTTGTCACTAATATTTGTTTTGAACAAGTGAATGAAGCGATTCGTAAATTCGGCGGTTCACAATAAGAATACTTTCTTTAAAGAAAACTGTTTTGCATGCGATTATCAGAAGTCGCTTAAATTATCGCAAATTGTGTTCCCGTTGGGTTCTGAAGATGCTTACGGATGTCCACAAAACGAAGCGATTAGACAGTTCTTTGACATTTTTTAACCAAATAGTGATGAGGGAGATGAATTCTTAAGCACGATAGTAACCGGTGATGAAACTTGGGCTTGTCATGTCATTCCAGAATCAAAAGAACAGTCGATGAACTGGAGGCATACAGGATTCCCCAAACAACAAAAATTCAAAATAACGTTGTCATGTGCACTGTGTTCTGGAAAGACAAGGAATTCTGCTTGTTGTTCCTTCCCAAGATGTAACCATTCAATGCGGTACGATATCTACTGTGGAGTATTGAGAAATCTTCGGTGCGCAATTCAAAATAAAAGGCGTGCTCAATTAAGATATTGTATTGCTTCATGACAACGCACATACCCATGCTGCTAGTTTCACATAAAACCTTATTTAGCAATTCTGTTGGGGGGCAGTTCAATCACCCGCCTTACAACCCCGATCTCGCGCCTTCTGACTACCCCTTGTTCTTGAACTTGAAAGGTGAGTTCGGAGGCAGGCGCTTTAACAGCAAAAAGGACGCAAAACGGTGTTCAGCAGTGTTTGTTTGTTTGTTGGTTTTTTTTCGCTGGCGGCAGCTTTCTTTAAGAGGGCATACAAAAGAAGTACGGTGCATAAAATACCCCCAAGTCTGATAAAGAGCCTTCTGAGCAAAATTAGGCGATCTTTCATGCTCAATATAGAATGTTACGCTGAAAACCGCAGCAGTTAAAGAACGTCCATACATAACACTCAATTTAATTAAGTTTACACTAATCAACACAAGACCTCTGATTAATATAGCTACATATAATTTCAATCGCAAGAAACATGCATGACAACAATGAAGTGATATAACTTCTATATGGCTCGTTTTAAAAGCTCTACCTTCTTTTAGTCGATTTTAAAAAATCTGATGTGTTCCATTCACATGACGCTCTCTATTTTGTAACAAATTGCTCTTATTAAAGTTTATTTCTCTCTAGCAGGTGACGAATTTTAATCACCATGGAGAGGGAGGAGTACTTAAGTTAAGCGTTTTAGCTGTTGGCTGGTTTAATGTCTTGGTTACCAGGGATGTTCATAAGCCATGCGAGGAATCCGGTACTGCCCGTAACAGCGTTCTGTGGGCAGATATTCGCCCAGAAATCTGATTAGGGCGTTCTCATGGTGGGTCAATCTGGAGTATAAATTTTGAGCCCGGCGCCTAATCACATCCTCCACATATGGAAATGCTGAAGCTTCATGTAGTAGCCACACTGGGAAAAAAACAGCAGACCGAATAGAGGGCCGGAGACCCCTGTTCTGTATCCGCTGTAACTAGAGAAGCCAGCCAGCAGTCTGCTGGTTTGCCCCACGCCTCGCAGGCATAGAGCATCAGGGGAATTATTAGCGCCTTGAAAATACGTAGTACTAGGTGAACCACATTTGGGAAGCCGGAACAGGATATAAGGCGACCACTCAGTTTATCCTTCTCCACACATATTCCCGAAAGGTTAAACCCTTGTCATATTTTGATCTCGTTGTTCAAGATGCACTGGCTGGTATCTACCAAGAAAGATAGATAGGCAGAAGAGGGCAACTCCCATGGCATGCATGTTTCCCCGACCTCAATCCTTAGGAGTTTTTATCTTTGGGGGCATTTTAAACAATTGATTTATGCAGGAGCCATCCCGGATGAAGAAACTCTTAATCCACGGGTCCTGGAAGTCTGGGAAACCATAACGACACCAACAGGGAGATGGGTGCATGCGTGTCTGGACGCAAGAAGAGCACATTTCGAGCACTTGCTATCAGTGGTGTTTATTTTGAACACCTCCTAACAAGCCTACAACGTCAAAAATAACATAATGTATCAATTTAAATGTTTTGATTAATAATATTTTGAGAATCAATAAATAGAAAACGAAGGGTTTTAGGACCTCTGTTTATATGAACATTTTTTCGTGTTTCGATGTAAACAACAAGTTCTCAATCTTTGTAAAAGTATTTTGAATCATTCTGTATAACCAAAGTAGAAATTGAGCTGGCAGTGCTAGAAATATGGGGGTTTTCCCAGTATGCGCAAAAAATGAGTAACCTCTCTTTATACGTATAATTGCGTCTTGGGAGGGCTATTAAACATTTTCGCTCGCATATAATAGTCTCATGAATTTCCTAAAAGCGGTAATATGTATGTATTTAACTAGGCAATATAGCAAGAACCTGAGTGGCTGCGTTTATGGTGGGGAAAAAGGCCGTGCCCTTGTGAACAAACATAATAGTCGAGAATATCCACAGTAGACGCTGAGACAGTATTTATCTCCCTATCCCATGTTGCCGACTTTTGTAAATCATATTCCATTTTGTGAATTTGTTGTTCAAATGTTTTCTTGTTGCAAACTGAGGTTGAAATAACTGGGTGCAACATAATTATTTCGTGTGCTTTCTTAGATGTAAATGTTTTGATTTTCTATCTGCGATTTTGTTCGTTGAAAACAAGTATCATGGTGACATGTTGATTATCTTTGTTGTAAAGCTAGCAATTATAAAAGAGGCTGATGATAAGCAAGGAAAGGGCACTCTGAGACTATTTGTAGTCGAGTGAGATCGACTGTGACTTCGCGCGGTATATATTTCCTAGGCTACTACGTGTGAAGTTGAGTTTCCGTGCTGATTTAGAAACACGTAAATATTTGCAGCGGAATTACTAACTGACTTCCGCTTATTGAACTGGAAAGTAATTAAATATTTTGTTCTGAGTAAGTAAATAGCTTTTCCGTCGGAATTGATAAAAAAGAGAATTGCGAGAGATTGAATTTTTGCGTCAAACAGAAACACTGTACTACATAAACAGTTGCAATTTCGTGTATGGATTGCAAAACCTTATCGAAAATACAGCTCTGCAAAAAAATGTGAGTTATGGATTAGTTAAGAAATTATCGACCAACACCAAAAGCCTGGACCTAGAGCCCATAAACCTTGATAGCGTCCTGAGATAAAAAAAAAGTCTGATGTGTTCCATTCACATGACATTCTCTACATCGCTGTAACAAGTTATTGTTAAAAAAACATATTTTTCTATTTTATGATAATCGAGGTAAACATTAGCAGAAATTGTCTTAGTTACTTGCTTCCTTCTAATTAGAAGAAAAGTAAGGGAATACACAAGGCTAAAACGACAGTCAAATCTTTTAAAACTGGTTGACATATGGTTGAAATCCGTTTCTATGCAGGGCCAGGAGTTGACAACTTTTCGTGTGAGAAAAGTTTAAGTATTTTAAATCTGAAACAAATAACCAAAAATATCTTAGAACTGGTCAAACCCACGAAAAGATTATATAAATTGTGTGTTTTAACATGATCTACATTTTCTGTGCAGTAAGTTTTTCTCCATGTCTTACGGTTTACCAATTATGCAAAAATCAGAAAAATAATTCAAAATAAAGATGTGTTTAGAGGATACCAAGGAAATTAAAGATATACATTTTATTTTCCTTATAAATATCTTTAATATACGTATTTTAATCAAAATCGTTAGAGCCATTTTTGAGAAAAACAAAATTTCGAAAGTTTTTCCATATAAAGGGTAGTTTGGGGGGGGGATTTTTCCCAAAATGTTCGTGTCACATCCCTGGAAGATACTAAAGCTAAATACCAAGTTTGGATATTTTACCGACTTTTCGTTTTTGAGTTATCGTGCTCATAGTCACACACAGGGCCTTTTTCTGAAAGTGTTTTTTTTTTGTATACAGGGGACCCTAAAACGTTTATTTTCGGTGAAATCTCGGCATTGAATTTTTGGGTGGAATGCAATACCTTCTCTATACACTATGTACATAGTACGAGTGGAGAAAGTAAAAACTATTGCTTCTGATTTATGCATTCTGCTTCAACGCTTGCCTTAACGATAGGATAAGTTCAAATTCTAAGGGAATGCCTGGTGAGAAAGAAGTTTTCAGAGAACCAATACTTGTAAGCAGATAAAGGCTTCAACAAAAGCACACGGAGCTTAAAATTTGGGTAGGAAACTTTCCCTTAGACTAAGATATTTGATAAAATTAAAAGATAGAAACCAACCTGGCTCACGCCGGTTTAAACTCAGATCATGTAAGATTTTAAAGGTCGAACAGACCTAGTTTATGAACTTCTACACCAGGGTAGAAAGGTCAAGCAAGTTTACTAAAAATACTGCGTTGTACCCTACGTAACTTCTAATAAAAGTGGAACTATGCGAGGTGTATCGGAAAAATGCGAAATAACATTCGCTCTGGCTATCGGCATTAACTGTTTCCTATAATTAAAAAAAGGACGAAACGTGCCCTCACAGTGATTTGGAGTCACACGTTTTCTCTTTCTGTGCAGGTGTATCAGTGTTCTTTCATTTTCAAACGTCCTTGTAATCAGACATCTGAGAGAGGCATTACGACTTGTTTTCCATAACTGATATTAATTCCTGTGTTTAGTTGGGTTGGTACACAAACTTTGCCGAGATCGTTAACCCTTTCCAGCCCGATTTATCTTTAATTGAAATTTCTTTTTGAAAACTTATGCAATAGAATGTATATTTGGCTTAAAAGTTGGTCTTACCTGATCTCTTATTGGTAGTTCATTTATCTGAACTTCTAAAACATAGAACATAGCTGATCTAGATTGCTTCATAGGTTAACCTCGGATGGAATCCTCGCCACAATTCTATGATAAAGGAAGGAATGGATCCAAGTAAAATAAACGCTGATTGACAGACACACAGATAGATAAACAGACGGATGGATGGATGGACGGACGGATGGATAGATAGATACCTCTTTCGGGGTTTTCCCTTATCCTGAGAAGACGAAAATCGAGTAAATTTAAGCTCCATGGACTCGAGATCATTTGACTATCATTTCACTAATTTCATTCATTGTCCGATATGACCAACCAGGTTGAAGGACGTTAAACTAAAAAAAATCCTTCTGATCTCAAGGTCGCGGGTTCAGATCTGGCCAAGACCGATGTTTTTTAAGTGTGCTTAAAAGCATCAGCCCCCTGTCAGTAGATACGCTGACATGTAAAACAACGACTGCACACAGTCGGTGCTGATGGCTGATCCTGCCAATTGAACAACGTCGTTAAAATATAAAAAAAAAAAAAAAAATTAAAAAATCCGACGATGTAAGAATGTCTTCGCGCAGCTGGACACCACCTTCAACATCACTTATAACAAGGTTAGTACTTATTATTATTATTATTATTATTATTATTATTATTATTATTATATATGTGTATGTTACTAACACTTGTGAGTAAATAACGCGGGAGTCACACAACAGAAACCCCCGCAATGTAACAGACTGTGTGGGAGCACGCTTTCACGCGATCCGCGGCCTTGGCATTAAAAGAAGGCACTTTACCTCCACACTCTTGGTAAGCGAAAAACTCCCACTCGCAGCCGGGGGTAAATCTCGGGACCTTTTGTAAAGCAGGCTACGGTAGAAAGTCTTGTCCCTTGGGGCATCACTAAATATTCACAAAATACAATTTTGAATTAATCAGGAAGGGCTTATTATTGCTTGCGAACAATACCAGTGGTATAGCAACCATTTATATGGTGATAGTGTTGCATAAGGACTGTAGTTATATAAACGTTGAGATTAATTAAGGTACGGACTGGGCTTCTATTGGATACTTTAGCGTTCGTGGATTTTGATATCCGAGAGGGTTTTGGAACCAATTCCCCGCGGATATCGAGAGTGACTGTTAATTACCAGTTTCGTATCCTGCAGTACGCTTATGGGCTTCACTAACAGCTCCAGGGCACTATTGAAGCACATCATTTAACTAAGGTATTTGCTTTTGCTGGATGCCTGCCACTCAAACGAATATTTACATAGCTACTTTTATTTTACTTTTTCTACAATGCACATAGCAAGTAGAGAATGTATTGATTTCCATCCAATATTTGATATTGAAATTTCACTCGAAATTTATGTCTTGTGGTTTCCTGAATGAAAAGCTTTTTACTTTCTCTATACGTACTATCTACATAGTGTTTAGAGAAGGTATTGTATTGCATCCAAAAATTCGATACCGAGACTTCACCACAAGTACATGTTTTGGGACCCACTGAATAAAAAAAAAAAATAGAGAAAGGTCCATGTGTTAATGTGTGTGTGCGTGTGTGTGTGAGTGTGTGTGTGTGTGTGAAGACAGTATAGCTCAAAAACGAAAAGCTATTTAAGTTTGGTATCTTCCAAGGATGCGACTCCAAACTACCCTTTACATGGGAAAATTTCCGAAAATGGTGTTTTCTCAAAAATGGCTCTATTTTGATTGAAGTACCTTATGTTTAAGATATTTTCATGACAAACGAAATGTATTTCTTGGATTTTCTGGGAATACCTCTGAAGACCTCTTCATTCTGGATGACTTTTGTATAACTGGTAAACCGTAAGAGATAGACAAAAAATTACGACACAAAAATGTAGATATCATTAAAACACACAATTTAGCCACTTAAACTTTTCTGAAATGGGAAGATATCTTTCTTCTCATTTCTCGTTTGTTTACTCTTGGCAAGCATAGAGATTGGAATTTCAATTGTTTCACATAGCGATCGAATTTTAAAGAATGATGCTATCGCTTTAGACTGTGCATTTTCTTATTTCCCTTCTGTTTACAAGGAGCTAGTAATAAGACTAATTCTGCTTATGCTTATCTTGATTAGCATGATATTAATATCAGATTAATGTTTTGAATAAAAGGTTTGTAGCTAGAGGACATAATGTGAATGGAACACATTAGATTTTTTCCCCTTCTACTTACAATTTCTACAATAATAAGTACAATTTCTGCTAATGTTTATCTCGATTAGCATGAAGAGATAGAAGAATAAGCTTACTAACAATAATTTGCTTAAACATTTAGAGAAAGGCATGTGAATTGAACACATAAGATTTTTTAGAAAAAGATCCATGTGTGTGTCCGTGAACAGCACAACTCAAAAACTAAAAATCTGTTAAATACCAAACTTGGTATTTAAGTGAGCAACTTCGGAAATGTGACATAATGATTTTCAATAATTTTCCCCTACCTACCCCAAACTATCCTTTACAAGGAAATTTGTTCAAAAAGTTTAGTTTTCTCAAAGGCTAAATTCAAATACCAGACATTAAATATATTCTGAATGACTTTTGCATATCTGGTAAAGCTCAAGAGATACACAAAAACGTCTTCTTTCTTTTCCTCTCCGTTATGCCCTATCGAGCGTCGGGTTTCCTCAGCCGATCATTATCCATTTCATATAATTTATCCTATCCCAGTTAGCTGTTTAATTTAACCTCAAAGTCTTTCCCTTCTTGTTCACTATTTTCTCTACATAATCGCTCCATTCTATTCTTGGTCGCCCTCTCCCTCTTCTTCTTTCCCCTCTGGCCAACCATACCTGTTTCGGTTTCCTGCTCTCATCCATCCTATTTATTTGTCCAAACCATCTTAGAACATTTGTCTCTATCTTTTTACTTTCTCTACGCGTACTATATACGTAGTGTATAGAGAAGGTATTTTAATGCATCCAATAATTCCATGCCGAGATTTCACCGGAAATACATGTTTTGAGGTCCCCCGAATAAAAAATCCTTTTTAGAAAAATGTCCGTGTGCATGTGAGTATGTTTGTGTATGTCTGTTGGCAGCATAGCCCAAAAACGAAAAGTCCTTTAAAAACTAAACTTGGTATTTAAGGTTAGGTATCTTCCAAGGATGCGACACGAAGATTTCCAAGAAAATATGTGGAACTTTTTTTCAGAAATTTTGATTTTCTCAAAAATGATTCTTAACGATTTTGATTAAAATATCGTGTATTAAAGATATTTACCTGACAAATAATATGTATATCTTGAATTTTCTGGGAATAGCCTCTGAAGGCTACTTTATTCTGAATGAGTTTTACGGAATTTTGCTAGGCCGTAAGAGATGGAGAAAAAGTTACCACACAAAAAATGTACAGCACATTAAAACACACAATTTATGTAATAAATATTTTTTCCGTACAGTTGAGCGTTTTTTAGATATTTCGTGTATTGGTTTCAGCTTTGAAAAAATTATGCTTTTCTCATACAGGAATTTGTCAACTCCTTTCTGTTAATGTTCATTTCGATTAGCATGAAGTAGGTACATAAAAAATTAGGCTTCTTGAAAATATTTTGTTACAGAGAAGCAGAGAAAGTCATTTGAATGGAACACATCAGATTTTTTTTTTTTAGAGATGTGGAAGACAACGTTTCCCAAGCTGCTAATCTTCTTTTGTATTTCCGTTAAGTTATTCAATATTCCAAGTAAAGCTGGAAGTGTGACATTTTAAAGCCAGTGCTTCAAACTTTATGTGGCGACTCCGTTAGCGCAAACAAATTCTATATGCGAAAACTCTTTGAGGTTGAAGTATTTAATTCAAGCTATCTCGCTTTGTTCACAGCACCGCAATGCATCACGAAGGCTTTCTACTCCCACGTCTTACTCGCTGGAAAGAAGCGATTAACTGCTAAATGCCTCTTTCAAAGAGCATCAGATAAAGACACCTAAAATTAGTGACATAAGAGATATCAAAGGACCGTGGGAAAAACCGTGAATAGGCAGATAATGAAATGTGCGCGTCTGTGGAAACAAAAGATTCAGACTCTTCTCAGCGCAATTATTAAACATTTTAATATAATTTTTGCAGCACAGTTAAATAAATAAACATGCACTTATGTTCATTAAAATGGAAAGAGAACATTTTGAATTAATAATTAAGCTCAAAAAGGGAAAACGCTTCGAGAGTGGTTTGCCTTTAGACCGTCTTAGAACTGGTACATAAAAAAATATGATGTGTTCCATTCACATGACTTCCTCTACATCTCTGCAACAAATTATTGTTAGAAAGCTTATGCTTCTATTTACTTCATGCTAATCGAGAAAAAATTAGCAGAAAAAGTCTTATTACTTGCTTCCTTGTATGTAGAAGTGAAATAAGAGAGTACCATAGGTTAAAGTGATAGTCAAAAGCTGGTTGCTACGTGACTGAAGTTCCTTTGTTTGTATGGACAGGAGTTGGCAAATTCCTGTTTGAGAAAAGTATAAGCTTTTTAAAACTGAAAGCAATAACAAGGAATATCTAAATAACGATCAACTCCGCGAAAAATATGTATATGACATAAATTGTTGTTTTAACGAGATCTATTTTTTTTTTGTGTATTAAGTTTTTGTCTGTCTTCTACGGTTTATTAGATATACAAAATTGAGCATTATTCATCCAGAATAGACAGGTCTTCAGAAGCTATTCCTAGAAAATTCAAGATATACATTTTACTTGGCATTTAAATATCTTTAATATACCGTATTTTAATCAAAATCGTTATAGCCATTTTTGAGAAAATCAAAATTTTCGAATTTTTTCCATGTAAATGCTAGTTTGGGCGGGCGGGGCATTTTCCTCCAAATCTTCGTGTCGCATCCAAGTTTAGTATTTTACTCACTTTTCGATTTTGATTTATTGCTTCACACACACACACGGATATTTTCCCAAAAATGTATTTTTTGATAGAGGGAACCCTAAAACGTTTTGGAAGCATATTATTATTAGAACATTTACATCATGCTAATCCAAATAAACATTAGCAGAAATGGTCTTATTACTTCGTTCCTTATAAATAGAAGGTAAATAAGAGAATACACTAGGCTAAAGCGACAACCAAATCTTTTAAAAACTGTAGCAGTGGGCTTGATATTGAAATTCGGTTATCTTGCCATAGTTAGGAGTAAAATAATAGAGACACGGATGACATCCTGTTTGACAAAAGTATTCAAAATTCAAACAATAACAAGGAATATCTCGGAAATGGTTAGCTTCAGAACAAAAAGTTACAGGACATTGTGCAGTAAGCAAGTCATCCAGAATAAAGGGTACTACAGAGGTATTCCCAGGAAACTTATTTTACCTTTTATTTATCGTAAAAATGTTTGTAATGCATGTTATTTTAATAAAAATCTGATGTGTTCCATTCACATGACTTTCTCTACATCTCTGCAACAAATTATTGTTAAAAATCTTAAGCTTCTATTTACTTCATGCTAAGTGAGAAAAAAATAGCAGAAATAGGCTCATTACTTGCTTCCTTGTAAATAGAAGCGAAATAAGGAAGTACCATAGGTTAAAGTATAGTCAAAAGCTGGTTGCTATGCCACTGAAGTTCCTTTGTTTGTATGGACAGAAGTTGACAAATTCCTATATGAGAAAAGTAAGTTATTCAAGGCTGAAACCAAAAACAAGGAATATCTAAAAAAAAAAAAAAAAAAAAAAAAAAAACGATCAACTCCACGAAAAAAAATGTATATAACATAAATTATGTGTTTTAATGTGCTCTACATTTTTTGTTTGCTAAGTTTTTGTCTATCTCTTATGGTTTACCAGTTACGCAAAATTCCCTAAAATTCCTCCAGTATAAAGTAGTCTTCAGAGGCTATTCCCATAAAATTCAAGATATACATATTATTTGTCAGGTATATATCTTTAATCTACGATATTTTAATCAAAATCGTTAGAGCCATTGTTTAGAAAATCAAAATTTTCGAAAATGTTTCTATATGAAGGGTAGTTGGGGGTGGGGGGATTTTCTTGAAAATCTTCGTGTCGCATCCTTGGAAAATACTGAACATAAATACCAAGTTTGGTATTTAACGGTTTCTTCGTGTTTGAGCTATGCTGCCCACAGACAGACAGACACATGGACACTTTTCTAAAAATGCTATTTTTGGATTCAGGTGGGTTCAAAACATGCATTTCCGGTGAAATCTTGGTATCGATTTTTTGGGTGCAATGCAATACCTTCTCTATACAGTATGTACATAGTACGTACAGAGAAAGTAAAAATAGTTAGACATTTTTTAGAAAACCTATCATTTAGAGAAATGTTCCACATAGAGGTTAGTTTCTGGTGGGGGGATTTTGCTGAAAATCTTCGTGTCGCATCCTTGGAAGATACTAAGCTTAAATATCAAATTTGATACTAAACGGATTTTTGTTTTTCATTTATGCAGTCCACAAGCGCACGATCGCGTACACACACACACGCACACACACATAATCACATGGACCTTTTTTAAGAGAAAAAAAGTTTTTTTTTTGGAGACAGAGATTCTTATTGTACATACGTGCTAGAGAAAGTAACAAACGAAACGCTGTGACGCGATACATCAAAATTACTGTAGAAATAAGGGAAAGCTGCGTTAATTCGTAGATATAAAGATTTATACTAGGGTCAGCTGATAAGTCCCGGGTCTCTCAATGAAAACAGCATTAAAAAAACTTGTTTGCACTATTTCTCAACATAATCTCCAGAAAGGTCAATACATTTGTCACATCGGTGTTCTAATTTAATTAAATAATCTCTGTGTTACGATTTATCAAGGTCCTCAAAATAGCTGTTTACCGCGTCAATGACCTCCTCGTTGCTGTGAAATCTTCGTCCTCAAAGAAAATTTTTGAGGTTTGGGAAATGTAGTAGTCACTGGGTGATAGATCTGACAAATAGGGTGGATGTTCAACCAATTCCAACTTTAATTCGCACCTTTTTCCCATTGCAACGACCGAACGAAGGGCCGGAGCATTGTCCTGATGAAACAATATATATTTATTTATTTATTGCCAAATGAGGTATTTTTCTTTTCACCTCATCACCCAAATGTTGCAGTAAGCTTGTGTAGTAGTCACCAGTGATACTTTTACCCTTTTCCAAGTAATCAATAAAAACAATTCCTTTTGCATTCCAGAAAACGCTCGCCATAACCTTGTTAGCTGACAAAATTGACTTTACCTTTTTGGAGTTGGTTCACCTGGCGCAATCCACTGTGATTTACTTCTGGAGTGTAGTGATGTATCCAAGTTTCATCCATGATAATAAGCCGTCACAAAAATTAACTGTGCTTTTTACGGTAGAACTCCACATTCTTAACAGTATTAGTTTTTCTTTGCAACTTTTGATTAGGTGACAACAAACGCGGCACCCATCTTGCACAGACCTTTTGAAAGCCCAAAACATTACTTAAAATATTTATTATCTGCACGTTCTTTTGATATGTTTACAGGCTCTGCTATCTCAAACAATTTTAATCTGCGGTCTTCCAGTACTAAACTATGACTTTTTTTCAATGATCTTTGGAGTTGGCAATTCCACAGGGCGTCCAGTGCTAGTACGTCCCATTTTAAACTCTGCAAGCCACCTTTTAATCATTGAATATGAAGGGGCAGAGTCTTTCAATGTACTGTCCATTTTCTCCTTGATTTCTTTAGCGTTAAGCTTTTGAAATAGAAGTATTTAATTACTGCCCGTTTTTGCAAATCCTCCATTTACGTGAAAACTCTACAGTTTTCTTGTTTAAAATGCTGTCATTCGAAAACTAAACAAGCTATTGACCTGTAACTATGCATACAGGTTAGTCTAGAGTATACGATCCTACCTTCTAACCGATCTAGTGGTGCCATATCTGTGTGAGTCCCGGGACTTAACAGCGGACCGTCGTACTTGGAAATCATTGAGGTTCCTAAATTTTCCCAGCCAGCGTCCCTCCACCCCTTGTAAACCCTGCAATTGTCAAGTTCCCACCAGATGTACGAGTGGTGAATAAATCATTAAAATAAAGTTTCTGCATGACATTTGAAATGCTGGCATCAAGAGCACTTTGTCAATCCATGACTAAATTAATTTACTTCTACGCCTATTAATTTACCTGAAAACGAACTCAAATCTGAAAACTGGTTTAAACTCAAAAGTGCAGCAACTTTAAAATATATATGATATTGCTAGATGGCACCAAGCGAGATGGCTGCGCGGTAACTTACATTCCAGAGGTCCCGGGTTCGATTTCCAGGACCGCCCACACTCACCATTGATTGGTTTATTAATAGTTTTCCTCTTGTCGCCGAGGCGAATGCTCTCGTGGTGTAGTCCCTTTTCCTCTCATTTCATTTCCCTTTCATGTTTCAGATCTGATTTCAGGTCCTGCAGTATCTGCGGCCGGGCAGATGGAGGAGTTCCTTGCACTATGGAAATATTTCTCATCGTGACCGCCAGAGTGAGCTGTCTCGCCTGCTAGGGTCACTACCAAAGAGTTGTTTGCCTTTCAATTTTCAAAATTTTGTAAAAAAAAGTCATATTTACATTCCGGGAAAACCACTTTAAACATTACGTATCGGATGAGTTTCAAATTAGTTAAACATTATTACAGGAAAATGCATTTTAAAATTTTCGTTCACACGTTTTCATATTTTTGTGAGTTAGTTAATGTTTTTAATACAATTACATTATTAATTTTACTATTTGAAAAATTAATTCGATAATTTTATTCATTATGATATTAAAGGTTCTATGATACAAAAATAAAACTGATTGGTTAAAATGTGCACCGCAAGGCGCATTTTTAATATTTATATGCGTTGGAAAATGCATTTAGAGAGACATGCCTTTTAGTATTTGAAGTCGCATTTATTAATATTAAAACTTTAAAAGGTCGCGCGGCAAATGTTTAAATTACAAGTAGCTGAAAATAACTTCGTTATATTAATCTACATGAACCACAGTATATTAATGTGTTGAAATACAAAAAGCAGATTTTTAAGAATTTTGATCAACTTTCACTGGTTAGTCCCTTAATTATCTAATTATGGACGTAATATACAGCTTCAGGCCGGCGCCGTGGCCGAGTGGATAGACCTCTCACCTTCCAAGTAGACGGTTTGGATTCCAAGAACCCGCATGTGGAATTTGTGGTGGATGCAACGGTGTCTGGGCGGGTTTTCTCCGGGTTCTCCGTTTTCCCCGGCCATTCATTCCATCAATATCTCCATCTTATCACCCATTCCTCTTGCATTTCATATCATCCACTTGCTGACGCTCCGGAGGACGATGGATTTTTTGCGGGCTTAGCATGGCTTCATTCGGAAAGAAAATAAAGTAGTTGGTCCCGTGCCGTAAATTTACGGCGCGTAAAAGAACCTCAAGCCTAATAAAGAGGCTTCTGAGCAAAATTAAGCGATCTTTCACGGTCAGTGTAGAATGGGACACTGAGAACCACAGAGCGTCCATAAATAAAACGCCATTTTCATTACTTCACGCTCATGCCCGGCTACGGGCCGACCACTCGTTCCAGGTTCTCCATTCTGTCGTTTCGTGCTGTTGGCTCCCCGACAGCCTTCTGACCCTTAAGCATCAGCTTGTAAGTCCTAAGGGCGTGCCAGTCGTAAATACGGGGAGGGTAAGCCGGCTACGAAAACAAATTGATGTGTTACACTCATGACTTACTCTAACTGTTCTACAAACTGTCTTCTTACAAAAGAGTAAGTATTCTTTTTTCTACGCCATGTTAATCGAGATAAACAATAACTTATTACTTAGTTCCTTATAAGTGGAAGGGAACTAAAGGAATGCGCTATGCAAAAGCGATATTCAAATGTTTTAAAAGCTATCATTATGCGATTGTCATTGAAAATGGATGTTTTGCTTGGCCAGGAGTGCAACAAAAGAAAAACGGATACTTTCTGTCTGAGAATAGTATAAGTATTTTAAAATTCAAACCAATAACAAGGAATATCTTGTAAACGTGAGATCTACGTTTTGTGTGTAGTAAGTTTTTGTCTATCTTATACGGTTTAAACGTAAATGCAAAATTCTGCAAAAATCAACTTCATAGGCCATTCTCAGACGATTCAAAATATACATTTTGCTTGTGTGTTAATTTTTTTTTTTATTTTAATTGTTTAACATCAGTGGTCATGGTGGAGGCTTTGACTTGTGAAACAGCTCGTATTACTGCAGGTTTAGAGCATTAGGTTAATCATTTCGTATAACTAAACACACGCACATTCACTCTCACATTCATACTTCCAGACTCTATGGGGGATAGGGAACAATTCTGGTTAAAGAAACATTCCCCGCCCCAGTTGGGAATCGAACCCGGGACCATGGGTGAGAAATGAGCTAGCTGCTCACTCGACAACGGAGGCAATCATTATTATTAGTGTTGTGAATAACTTAAACAGTATTTTAATCAAAATCATTAGAGCCATTTTTTAGAAAAACCAAATTTTCGAGATTTTTTCCATATAACGGGTAGTTGGGGGTAGGGGGATTTTCAAGTTTGGTATTTAACGTTTCTTTTAGTTTTTGAACTATGCTGTCCACACACACACACACGGAACTTTCTCTAGAAATGCTCTTTTTTTTTTTTTTTTTTTGATCCAGGAGTCCCAAAACTTATATTTTCGGTGAAATTTCGGTTTCGAATGTACAACTTCAAAGAGCAACTTGGATCAACAAATTCGCGAACCAGTAGCATCTATCACTGACTCATGAATTCGGAAATTTCTAATCTAATCCGTGTTTGCCATCAACGACAGGTTTGTGCAAGATTTCTTAACGAACACTAATACACATGCGTGATATGTGGATTACACTGGCATGTTGCAGTTCACCATCTCTGGCGCTGTGACATTCCTTAACGAACCGACACGAACATGACAGCAGGAGTGAAATATGGCATTGCTACATCCGAAGCTTTAATGTGGCATACTACATGGGAAATTTCCATTAACTGAACAGTGTATATCATCTCCTAAAAAGCTTTCCATTAAGCTATGTCTAAAGTTTGACGATTCGTAACTGTCAGTGACTCAAACTTTTGTTTGAAAGTTTGCCCTTTAGACAAGTGTAATCTAGATGTCCCCGAGATCATAAGAACAATACAATTCGACATAAACTCAACTCTGAGAGCATTTATCGTCTGAAATGGCCCATTTCAAGTTGATCTGAGAAATGAATCAGCGACAGCAACTTTTAATACTTGCTCACATCAGTACTATTTCTTGCAGACGTCATCATTTATTGCTGCAAAATCATCAAACAGTAACGTAACTGTACAAAGAGTAACTTTTTAGGGACACTGGGAGAGAATTTTCAAAGTTCCATATTTTTAAGGAATTTTATGAGAATTTTACTGTGACTGCATTGCTAAAACTGGATAAATATTTTGAGAGCTGTAGTTAAAACACACAGTTTATGTCATATATTTTTTTTCTCAGTCAGTATGTACAATGTATTGATAGAGAAAGTATTGTATTCCACCCAAAAAGTCGATTTCACCGGAAATGTATGTGTTGAAGTTCCCTGAGTCCGAAAAAAGCATTTTTAGAAAAAGGCCCATAGGTGTCTATGGACAGCATAACTCAAAAACGAAAAGTGTGTTATACACCACCTTGGTATTTAAGGATGCTACTAAAGATTTTCAAGGAAATCCCCCCACCACAAACCTCTCTTTACATGGAACAATTTTTGAAAGTTTTGTTTTTCTCACAAATGTCTCTAACGATTTTTTATTAAAATACCGAATATTAAAGATGTTTACATCACAAATAAACTATATATTTTGAATTTCGTGGGAATAGGTTCTGGAGACCAGTTTATTCTGGATAAGTTTTGCAGAATTTTGCATAACGGTTAAACCGTAAGAGATAGATGAAAACTTACTACAAAACAAATGTTGATCTCGTTAAAATTTGTCATATACATGTTCACTTTCTCTATATAGTGTACAGAGAAGGTATTGTATTCCATCCAAAGTTTTGATTCGAGATCTAACCGGAAATACATGTTTTGGGTACTGCTGAATCCCAAAAAAACTTTTTTAGAAAAAGGTCCGTGTGTGCGTTTGTGTGCAAAGCTAAAAAACGAAAGACCGTTAAATACAAACTTGATATTTAAATTTGCCAGTTTTCAAGGATGCAACACGAAGATTTGCAAGAATATCCCCCCACCCAAAAATACCCTTTACATGGAACATTTTTAGAAAATTTTGATTTTCTCAAAAATGACTAACTATTTTGATAAAATAACCTATGTTTAAGATATTTATTTTGATTTATTATATTCTGATGACAAACAAAACATATATCTTGAATTTTCTGAGAATAGCCTCTTCATTCTGGATTACTTTTGTGTAACTGGAAACCGTAAGAAATATACAGAAACTTACTACACAAAACATAAGCTCTCATTAAAACACTTAATGCGTTTGTAGAGTTAACACTTTCTGAGATATTCCGGATTATTGGTTTCAATTTTAGCCACTTCAACTTTTCTCAAACGGGAACACGTCTTTCATCTCGTTTCTCATTTGTTTACTCCTGACAAGCAAAGAGATTGACATTTCAATTGTTTCTCATAGCGACCGGCTTTTAAAGGACGAGACTGTCGTCTTAGCCTGTGAATTTTCTTATTTCTGTTTTGCTTACAAGGAAACTAGTAATAAGATTAATTCTGTTTATGTTTATTTTATTAGCTTGATGTGGATAACAGATTAATGTGTTGAATAAAAGGATTGTTTACCGAACAGCTAGAGAACATAATGTGAATAGAACACATTACATGTTTTCCCTTCTACTTACAAGGGACCAAGTAATAAAAACCATTTCTCGATTAGCATGAAGTAAATAGAGGAATAAGCTTTTTAACAATAAGTTGTTGTAGAGATGTGGAGAGAGTCATGTGAATGGAACACATCTGATTTTTTTCCACAAAATTTCAACATGCTCCACTACTTGTGTAGTACTACTTGTCTTTCAATTTCTTTTATATACAGTATGTGTTAATAAGCTTAGGTGATTTGATTTTTTTTTTTTTTTTGATGGCTTTACGCCTTTGATCTTTTACTTTCAAAGGTTAAGGGACAAACTAGTTTGAACATACGGAAATTACACTTTAACTGAGTTAAATTACCACTGCTCTTAAACTTCTCAATGGTTTTCTCTCAAATTTTCTTGAATTATTCTATCAATCATGAAAATTATTTCAAGTCGTTGTTTGTATTGATAGCTTATGTGGTTGAGTATGTAAAAAGTATTTGATTGAGCAGAAAAATAATAAAATTTACTCTTAAAACAAATGAATTCGTGTCCTTTTTCTCTGATATTACTTGCAATACATAATCACATGTTTGCATGCTTATCTTGTATCTTGTTTAATCTTCTTAACCTCAATTTTTAGTTATGTATATCAGTTCATTAGAAATTGAAAAAAAAAAAAAAAAGTTGCAAAGTAAATAAAATAAAAATATGTAAAATTTGCAATGTTGTAGCTTTTTAATATTATTAATATGTATTATAAAATTGGGATTGTGGTTTAGAAAGTTTAAATACAGGTTGTATACATGTACTGAAAATTTCAGCTCTCTACCTCTTATAATTTCTAAAAAATGGTACATAAGCATCCAAAAATGTTGTTTTGAGAAAACTGAATTTAAAGAAATCAATGTTCTAAAATGTGATGTGTTCCATTCACATGGCTTTCTCTTCATCTCTGTAACAAATTATTATTAATAAGCTTATTCTTCTACTTCATGCTAATGAGATAAATATTAGGAAAATCTATTACTCAGTTCCTAATAAGTAGAAGGGAAATAAGGGAATACACTAGGCTAAATCAACAGTCAAATGTTTTAAAATGTGGTTACACTTTCTTTGTGTGGTCAGGAGTTAACAGGTTCCCGTATGAAAAAAGTTTTAAGAATTTTAAAACTGAACTCAATAATAAGGAATAGCTCGAAAACGGCCAACTCAACGAAAAAATATATGTGACATAAATTGTGTGGTTTAGGGAGATCTATATGTTTTGTGCAGTATGTTTTTTGTCTATCTCTCACAGTTTACCAGTTATGCAAAATTCATACACAATCAAGAGATCTTCGGTGGCTATTCCCAGAGAACTCAAAATATATGTTTTACTTGTCGTTTAAATATAATTAATACCTTTAGAGCCAGTTTTGATAGAACCAAAATGTTCGAAATTGTTTCTATGTAAAGGGTAGTTGGGGGCGGGATTTTCTTGGAAATCTTCATGTCGCATCCTTGGGAGACACTCAATTTAAATATCAACTTTGGTATTTAAAGGGCTTTTCGTTTTTGAGTTATGCTGTCGACAGACATACATTTACACAGACTATTTTCTAAAAAAAAAATTTCTGACTCAGGGAACTCCAAAGCATATATTTTCTCGACATCAAACTTTTGGGTGAAATACAATACTTTCTCTATCCACTATGTACATTGTGGAGAAAGTAAAAATGAGATTTTCGACCATTTCAGAGTGCCTTGTCCTCTAAGTCACTTGCGAGATTGTGTCCTTTTATCTATATTTACTTTTGTCACTTATATTGTGTTTTCTGTCACTCAGTGGTCTTTTTTAACGCTTAAAAGTCTAAGGAGTTTACATATCTTGTAAATGGTTTTAAAACACTTTTTGCACTGGCTAGTTGTCTGTTTGAAGTACACTTTTACTTGGAATTCTCTTTCACTTTTTACTTTCTCTATACGTACTATGCACATAGTGTATAGAGAAGGTATTGCACTCCACCAAAAAATTCCATACCGAGATTTCACCGGAAATATGTTTTATGGTCCCCTTTATCTAAAAAAAACATTTTCGGAAAAAGCTCCGTGTGTGTGCGTGTGTGTGTGTGTGTGTGTGTGTGTGTGTGTGTGTGTGTGTGTGTGTGTGTGTGTTCGTGTGTCTGTGAACACGATAACTCAAAAACGAAAAGTCGGTAAAATAAAAAACTTGGTATTTAAGTTTAGTATCTTCCAAGGATGCGACACGAAGATTTTGAGAAAAATTCCCCCACCCCCAACTACCCTTTACATGGAACGTTTTTCGAAAATTTTGACTTTCTCAAAAATGGCTCTAACGATTTTCATTAAAATTTCGTATATTAAAGATATTTACCAGATAAATAAAATGTATATTTTGAATTTTATGGGAATAGCCTCTGAAGAGTACTTTATTCTGGATGGATTTCACGGAATTTTGAATAACTGCTAAACCGTAAGAGATTGACAAAAACTCACTACACGAAAAATGTAGGGCACGTTAAAACACACAAGTTATGTTATATAATTTTTTTTTTGGATGGATTTCACGGAATTTTGAATAACTGCTAAACCGTAAGAGATTGACAAAAACTCACTACACGAAAAATGTAGAGCACGTTAAAACACACAAGTTATGTTATATAATTTTTTTTTCGTGGAGTTCATCGTTTTTGAGACACTCCTTGTTTTTGGTTTCTGCTTTGAAAAACTTATATTTTTCTCATACAGGAACTTGTCAACTGCTTTCCATACAAAGGAACTTCAGTGACATAGCAACCAGCTTTTGACTAACACTTTACCTATGGTATTCTCTTATTTCGCTTCTGCTTACTAGGAAGAAAGTAATAAGACTATTTCTGCTATTTTTGTCTGATTATCATGAAGTAAATATAAGTATAAGCTTTTCAATAATAATTTGTTTCAGAGATGTAGAGAAAGTCATGTGAATGGTACACATCAGATTTTTACTTTCTCTACACATGCTATGTACTTGGTGTACAGAGAAGGTATTGTAATGCACACAAAAATTCGATACCGAGATTTCACCGGAAATACATGCTCTGAGACACCCTAAATCTAAAAAAAGCATTTTTAGAAAAATGTCCATGTGTATGTCTGTCTGTCTGAATGTGTGTGTGTCTGTGAACACGATAACTCAAAAACGAAAAGTTTGTAAAATACCAAACTTGGTATTTAAGTTTAGTGTCTTGCAGGGATGCGACACGAAGATTTTGAGAAAAATGTATATCTTGAATGTTCTGGGAATAGCCTCTGAAGACTACCATATTCTGGATGAATTTTTCGGAATTTTGGATAACTGCTAAACCGTAAGAGATGGGCAAAAACTTACTACACGAAAACTGTAGAGCACGTTAAAACACACAATTTATGTTATATACATTTTTTCGTGGAGTTCATCGCTTTTGAGACATTCCTTGTTTTTAGTTTTTTATGCTTTGAAAAACCTATATATTTCTCATACAGGAATTTATCAACTGCTGTCCATACAAACAAAGGAACTTCATTGACATAGCCACCAGCTTTTGGCTATCACTTTAACCTATGGTACTCCTTTATTTCGCTTCTACTTACAAGGAATCAAGTAATAAAACTATTTCTGCTATTTTTTTTATGATAAGCGTGAAGTAAATAGAAGTATAAGCTTTTTAAGAATAATTTGTTGCAAGAGAAAGTCATGTGAATGGTACACATCAGATGTTTTTGTCATGTTTGGCGTCAGGTGGATTTTGGTTGTTAGTCTGCTTTCCACTGTTGGAAAACATTACTTCCTCATTGTGCCTTTTGAAGTATCTTCCCATTTCTCTTGCCATTCGCTTTTAGTCTCTCTCCTGAGAGGTTGTTTTGCTATCGGTAACTTATCATAGTAGATTTGTCCTATTTTCGCTGCTTCGTTTGCCAGTTATCAGCTAGCTCGTTGCCCTGTTGCGCAGTTGCATATTTTTAAAGACTTTTATGAGCATTAAAATTGAACAAATACTTTGAGAGCTATTAAGCTGTCGTTAAAACACATAATTTATGTCATACATGTTTGCTTTCTCTGCACTTAATATGTACATAATGTATAGAGAAGGTATTGCACTCCACCCAATTTATCTGTAATAACTTTGGAAGGTATTTCCTATTATTCATTTGAAAATAGCCATAATACCTTTTAGAAAAGTTATATGCAGCTTTTGGTGATTCATTTATGATGTCATCAGTCCATGCAAATAATAAATAATATCAAGGCTTACATATTCCATTTGCTTTTTAACAGCAGACTGTTCACCCAGCCTCCTCTGTGTCTGCGTACCTGCAACAATACAAAGATACATGATTATAAAGAATATGTATCATTAACAACTGGCATAACATAGTAAACTAATCCTTTTTATCATCATCTTTAGAATAAATATGAGAGTAAATAACTTCTAAAATTAATCATATGTTATTTATTTAGAATAAAATACTTCTGCTTCCTCAATTTTGAGGATTATTGGATTTAAATCAGTTTCTTTACGTGGCCAGGTGTGACAAGTTCCCTATGAGAAAAGTAGATAAGTACTTAAAAACTGAAACCAATAACAAGGAATATATCGAAAACGGTCAACTCGCTCCCCACCCAAAAAAAAAAGTATAGGGCATAAATTGTGTTTTAACGAGATCTTCATTTTTTGTTTAGTAACTTTTTGTCTATCTCTTATGGTTTACGAGTTATGCAAAATTTCTCCAGGTGTAGCTGTTCCCAGAAAATTCATTTTATTTGTGATGTACGATATTTTAATCAAAAAGTTTAGAGCCATTTTTGAGAAAATCAAAATTTTCGAAAAATGTATCATGCAGAGGTTAGTTTGGGGTGGGGATTTTTTTGAAAATCTTTGTTACGCATCCTTGGAAAATGCTTAACTTAATTTGGTATTTACACAACTTTTCGTTTTTGAGCTATGCTGTCCACAGTGACATAGGCAGGTAACACTCCCACATACACATACACAAACATGAATCTTTTTCTAAAAATGCTTTTTTTGGACTAAGGGGACCTCAAAAGACATATTTCCGGTGAAATCTTGATATCAAATTTTTGGGTGGAATACAATAATTTGTCTATACACTATGTACATAGTACGTGTAGAGAAAGTAAAAATAACAAATAAAAATTAAGGTAAAAGATTACAAAACATAAAAAGGCACAAAAGGGTTACAAATTAAACTGTAATGGTAAGCAAAGCAAGCAATAACAAATTAAGGATAAAATATAAAGCTGATATTAATTATTGCCATTTATATGAGTTTAATTTTCTCCAGCACGCATGTGCAATGTACACATATAGAGAAGGTATTGTATTCCACTCAACATTTATACACCGATATTTCATTGGAAGTGGGTATTTTGAGGATCGCTTAGTAAAAACATTTTTAGAAAAAAAAATCTGATGTGCTCCATTCACTTTCAATATATCTCTGCAACAAACTATTGTTAAATCTCTTATGCTTCTATTCTCTTCATGCTAAACGAGAAAAAATTAACAAAAATAGTCTTATTACTTGCTTCCTTGTAAGTAAAAGCGTAATAAAGGAGTACCGTGGGTTAAAGGATATTCAAAAGGTGGTTGCTATGTGACTGAATTTCCTGTATGAGAAAAGTATGTTTTAAAGGTGGGATCAAAAACAAGAAATAACTCAAAACTATCAATTACACGAAAAAATGTATATAACATAAATTGTGTGTTTTAATGTGCTCTACAGTTTTGGTCTGGTAAGTTTTTGTCCACCTCTTACGGTTTAGTAGCTATGCAAAAATCCGTAAAATTCATCCAGAATAAAGTAATCTTCAGAGGCTATTCCCAGAAAATTCAAGATATACATTTTATTTGTCAAGTAAATATCTTAAATATACGAGATTTTAATCAAAATCGTTAGAGCCATTTTTAAGAAAATCAAAATTTTCTAATTTTTTTCCATGGAAAGGGTAGTTTGGGTGGGGGATTTTCTTGAAAATCTTTGTGTCGGAAGATACTAAACTTAAATACAAGTTTGGTTTTTAACGGTCTTTTCATTTTTGATTAATGATATATAGTAAAATGTATATGTTGAATTTTCTGGGAATAGCCTCTGAAATCTTCTTTATTCTGGAGAACCTTTGCATTGCCAGTAAACTGTAAGAGATAATGTCTTACTACCAAAACATCAGATCTCATTAAAACATACAATTTATGTTAAAAACATATTCTTGTGGAGTTAATCATTTCCATATTATTCCTGTTATTGCCCATATTTTATATTTCCCAATGCTTCTATCTTGCTTTCTCTGCCACGTATAATGCGCATAGTAGACAGAGAACTATCACATTCCACCCAAAATTTCTATATGAGATTGCACCGGAAATAATTTTTGATGACTCCAGAAAAAGACGCATTTGTGTAAGTGTGTGTATGTGTGTCTGTGTTCGTTAACAACATAACTCGAAAACAAACAGTTAGTAAAATACCTAATTTGATATTTAATTTAGGTATCTTTCAAGGATACGGTCAGAAGATTATTTAGAAAATCCCCCAACCCAAAGCATTTTACATGGAAGATTTTTTAATAGTTTTGATTTTCTCAAAAATATAGATTCGTATACTTAGTATACGAAAAATATAGATCTCTTTAAAGAGCACAATTTATCTGCAACGCATTTTTCGTGGAATTAATCATTTTCAAGATATTCCTTGTTGTTGGTTTTTATTGTTCAATATTTAATAGGTCATTTTATTAAATGGGAAGTCGTAATTCGTCTTTCTAGCTAATACTTTTATGTTTAACTCCTGGCCATGGAAAGAGAACGGAATTTCAATGTCATCGCTTAGCAACTTTTAAAAGCTGTCACTATCACTTTAGCCTAGTGTATTTCCCCTTATTACCCTTGAACCTACAATAAAATCTGTAATAAAACCATTTCTGTCAATGCTTATTTTGATCATCATGAAGTAGATAAAGAATAAACATTGGTAAGAATAGTTTGCTGCAAAATAGATAGAGAAAGTCCTGTGAATGTAACACATAATATTGCTACTTTCTGTAAATAGTACATGGTACACAGGTAGAGAAGGTATGGCGCTTCACCCAAAAATTCGTTGGTGAAATTTCACATCAAATACGCGTTTTAGGGTCTCCTGTATAAAAAATATCTGATGTGTTCCATTCACATGCCTTTCTCTGCACATCCGCAACAAATTATTAATAAAAAGCTTAGGCATCTATTTACTTTATGCTAATTCAGAAAAAAAAAATAGCACAAATACCTTGCTTCTTTGTAAGTAGAAGCAAAATAAGGGAGTACTTTAGGTTAAAGTGACAGTCAAAAGCTGGTTGTTATGTGACTGAAGTTCCTTTGGTTGTATGGACAGGAGTTGACAAATTCCTGTGTGCGAAAAGTATGTTTTTCAAAGCTGAAACTAAAAACAAGGAATATCTTAAAAACCATCAAATCCACAAATTAAAATGTACATAACAAATTCTGTGTTTTAATGTGCTCTACATTTTCTGTGTGGTAAGTTTTTGTCCATCTCTTACGGTTTAGCAGTTATGCAAAATTCCGTAAAATTATTCCAGAATAAAGTAGTCTTGAGAGAATATTCCCAGAAAATTCGAGATATACATTTTATTTGTCGTGTAAATACGTTTAATATAAGTCGTTAGAGCCATTTTTGAAACATTCAAAATTTTCGAATTTTTTCCATGTAAAGGGTAGCTGGGGGTGGGGAGATTTTCTTGAAAATCTTCGTGTCGCATCCTAGGAAGATACCAAACCTAAATACCAACTTTGGTTTTTAACGGTCTTTTCGTGTTTGAGCTATGTTGCCCACAGACACACACACATACACACAGACAGACAGGCACACACACGTACATGTTTCTAAAAATGCTTTTTTTTTTTAATCAGGGAGTCTCAAAACATGCATTTACGGTGAAATCTCGGTATCGAATTTTTAAGTGCATTACAATTCCTTCTCTACACACAATGTACATATAACGTGTAGAGAAAGTAAAAAAACGCTTTTAAGAAAAGGTCTGTGTGTATGTTTGTGAACACGATAACTCAAAAACGAAAAGTCAGTAAAATACCAAGGATGGGACACAAAGATTTTCAGAAAAATTCCCCTACCATAAAGGGTGCATTAAAAAAAATGTAGATATTTGTTATTTTCTCTAAAATGACTCTAACGTTACATGACAATTAAAATATATTTTTTTTAATTTTCTGGCAATAGCCTCTGAGAACCTCTTTATTCTGGATGAATTTTGCTAAATTTTGTACCACTAGTAAACCATAAGAGATAGACAAAAACTTGCAGAACAAAAACTGTAGATCTTGTTAAAACATACAATTTGTCATATACATTTGTTTCATGAAGTTGACAATTTCTGAGATATTGGTTTTAGTTTTAAAATACTTAAAACTTTGCTCAGACGGGAACTCGTGTAGTCGAACGTTGTAAGTATTTAATTTACTTTGTGGAACTATATGGGAATCAAATTCGACATGTGAAAAGTCTGACTATTCATAACTTCAATATTTGAAGGTGGTTTTAATTGTAATTTTATAAAGATTGTTTAAATGATTAGAGCTCTATAATGTAAACTCCTGGCCATTCAAAGAAACGGATTTCAACCACATGACAGCCAGCTTTTAAAACATTTGACTGTCCCGTTAGCCTAGCTTATTCCCTTCTACTTACAAGGAAGCACGTAATAAAAAAAAGTTCTCCTAATGTTAACCTTGATTAGTAGGAAATAAATAGAAATATAAGCTCAAATTCTGCTTCTTCATGTTCCTTATGCATGCCGTAAATAAGCGAAAGCTTATAGATAATATATTGTGTGAGCACATTGTTGTGAATCAATTATATTTATGGCCCTCACGTCGTGTATGTTGTCGCCTTGAGCAGGGCAGACGACGCAACACAATCTCACTAATTAAGTGTTGTAACTCCCTTGACAATCTCTCTCTCTGCGTTTAATACAAGTGCTGTTTCAAAATGTAGTAATCTTGCTGGTACAGTAGGCAACAATATGAACCATGCCGTGGGCTGCTGCTAACAATGGCATCCCTAAGTTCAATGACCGCAGATATTCCTTGCTTTAAGCACGTAAAAGGGGGAGGCAGTATTCTTCGACATCTTAGAACTAAAATTAAATAAACACCGTAGGGTAAATTACGATATAATTTATCCGTTCTTAGAAACACACTTTTTACTTTCTCTATACTCGTCATTCAGGATAAGGGAAAACCCCGATAAAAAATCTTAACCGGGTAACTCAGCCTAAGCGAGATTCGAACTCACGACCTGTTAAACGTGAGGCAGACACGCTACCACCACATTACCCAGGCGGGCATGGACCTTTTTATAAAAAATATTTTTTATGGATTCTTTATGAATTTCCGGTAACATCTCGGCAACGAATTTTGGGGTAGAATACCATTCTTTCTCTACCTACTATGTACATTGTACATATGTGCTAGAAAAACTAAAGATGGGACTACGGTCACATGACAATTTCTTTTTCTGTAGCTTCATAAAATAATATTTTGATATTCTCAAGTTTAAAATGATATTGATAAAACAGGAGTGTGAACTTTCCCTTTGTTGAGAAAACAATGGATCTTCCTTGTTTTATCCAACCTAAATGACATTGACATGCAATTCGCGCTTGAAACGTCCGCTATTCCTAGGTTATAAATGTTTAATAATGTTCTCCTGATTTCAAAACAATCATGGCCAACTTTGTCATTTACTACAGCACTGTGCAGTGAATAATGGCTCTGCAGCCGTATTAAAATATTGTAATTCAGTTTTTCACAGAATAGGAATTAAAGGGCAATCCTTGTTTTCCTCCGACACCCTTATACGAGAGTATGTTGCTGGCGGCAACACCAGCAATGTAGATACCATGGCTCTGCTTCTGAAAGCTATTTTTTTATTTAAACAAATTGTTTACAGCCCGCGTTTTACCTAGAAGTATATTACGGAATATTTACATATTTTGAACACCGTATACTTACATAGTTTTACTTTCTCTACACGTACTATGTACATAGTGTATAAACAAGCTATTGCACTCCACCCAAAAATTCGATACCGAGATTTCTCCGGAAATATATGTTTTAGGGTCCACTGTACCCATAAAAAGCATTTTAACAAAAAGGTCCGTGTGTGTGTGTGTGTGTGTGTGTGTGTGTGTGTGTGTGTGTGTCTGTGTGTGTCTGTGAACACGATAACTCAAAAACGAAAAGTCGGTAAAATACCAAACTTGGTACTTAAGTTTTATTATGTACCAGGGATGCGACACGAAGATTTTCAGAAAAATCCCCCACCCCAAACTACCCTTTACATGGAACTTTTTTCGAAAATTTTGATTTTCTTAAAAATGGCTACAACGATTTTGATTAAAATATCGTATATTAAATATATTTACCTGACAAATAAAATTTATTTCTTGAATTTTCTGGGAATAGCCTCTGAAGACTACTTTATTCTGGACGAGTTTTACGGAATTTTGCATAATTGTTAAACCGTAAGAGATGGAAAAAAAAACTTACCACACAAAAATGTGGGGCATTTTAAAACGCATAATTTATGTTATATGCATTTTTTTCATGGAGTTGATCGTTTTTGAGATATTCCTTGTTTTTGGTTTCAGCTTTAAAAAAGTATACTTTTCTCACACAGGACTTTGTTAACTCCTGTCCATAAAAACAAAGAAACTTCAGTCACATAGCAACCAGCTTTTGACTATCACTTTAACCTATGGTACTCCCTTATTTCGCTTCTACTTACTAGGAAGCAAGTAATAAGACTACTGCTAATTTTTTCGATTAACATTAAGTAAATAGAACAATAAGCTTGTTAACAATAATTTGTTGCAGTGAGGTAGAGAAAGTCATGTGAATGGAACCATCAGATTTTTATTTAAGTGTGCGGAAAATTCTTTTGAGGAATTCTGCGACTGCAACTGTGTTGGATTGAATCTTCAGAACCACTGGTAGTGGAATTGAGCGTGTTATAGATTTCTTGAATAGTTTGCTGCACTCATCAAGTGTAGGGCCGTCTGTGGAAGTTTTTCAGAGCAGCTCCAGAATGGTGGAGCTCTCATTTTCATTTTGTGGAGGTAGGATTGTAAGCGGCCAAAATGTGTAATGAGTTGGATAATTATATGACTAGGTGAGAGAGATAAGGACGTTTGTGATGTATGCTGGGAATGAAAAGTTTGGTCTGATAGTCTTTACTGGATGTGGGCTAGATAGCATTACAAATTTAGTGTAATATGCAACAGCTGCTTGCTCCGAGTTTTGTAGTCTAAGGCAGTTTATAACTGCCTCGCAAGGTGGTAGACAAAGCGATGTCGCACCGTCAGATATTTTGGTCCAAATATCTTCCAAATTCAAGAGTTGTGGAACAAAATATCTGACCGTGTGACATCGCTTTATATAAATCAGGTACCAAGCTAAGTGGCTCAGGCGTTTCGTCAGGGATTGGCATGCAAGAAGTGATGGGATCGGTTCCCGCGGCCGACCTCTCTAACCCATAAGTTTTTTCGAGGGTTTTCCTGGGTCGCTAGGCGAATGTTGGAGAGATTTCTTCATTCCCCCGAACTTACTGTCCCTTTATTTTATCTCTATTTCATCCATGCAGTCTCTTTCAGGGTTATGTCGGCGAGAACTGCAGTGGTGGTGCTCTCTCGTGGAGGTGACTGCGCTTTGGAAACTCAGCTCTCGGCGGCGAGATAGCGTTGGGGTCATCGGTAGAATTAAGGGCGTTTGGTCAGACCTGAGACGAGGGCTCCTAGCGCTGCTCGCATCGAGATGAACTGCTTGAGAACTGTTGAGGACTCTCAACGGTGGCTCTCGCCCGCTATCTGGTCCTGGCCACCCGCTGTAATTGCTCTTCATTTCATCCTATCCTCCCGGGGCCTGATGTAGAAAAAGCCAATCAACGGCTAAGGTGGGGAATCCCCTCCGTGACACTATTACTACTAAGGACATCAAGAGTGAATGTACAATATGGTTAGTAACAGGCAATTGTTTTCCCTTATCATATTGTAACAGATTTTAATTGTGTTCACGGCTTCAAATTAGTGTTAAATGCCAAGAAAAAATGGTGACTCTTCTACAATTAAAGCATTGGGAGAAAATTGCATCAGAAGTTTCAGTACCAACAGTTTTGTTAGGAAGCATGGTATACCACATTATACACTTATTAAAGGCAGGAACATTTGGTCTCTAAAACTTACGAATTTCACTTTAATCAAGTACATTTTGATAGCTAACTGGTAAATGAAGTTTTCACATTATTTAGGTGTGGCAGACGTACATTCACTTCCTGGTGCCCTTAAGACAAACCAACAATAGATAGTGTAAATAACCTATAAACAGCCATATTCAGATACAGAACATGGCGCTAGCGAGGTCCGGAAGCCGGATCTGGGTGCGCTAGTCTCCCCTTGGGCACACGTTTAGCAAACCATCCCGGAATTCATTTGCATACAAGACTGATGTCCGTCTGTCGCTGCCGGGCGGGCGGTCCACTCAACTAATTAATGTGCACCTAAACGCCAAGTACAGCCTAACCGCTGAAATAACGTGACTTAGGCGCGTTCGTATAGCGTTATCAGTACTGTATTAACGGGTTAAAAGAATTAAATCATGTACCATTATTGAGTGGCACACTCTGTAGGCATGCAAAACGTGTCGATACCACAAAGACTGAAAACTGTGACCGTTGATAGGAGTTTATGTATTTTACTTTCTCTACACGTAGAATGTACATAGTGTAAAGAGATACTATTGCAATGCGCCCAAAAATTCGATACCGAGATTTCACCGGAAATACATGTTTTATGACACCCTGAATGCAAAAAAAGCATTTTTAGAAAGATGTCCGTGTGTGTGTGTGTGTGTGTGTGTGTGTGTGTGTGTGTGTGTGTGTGTGTGTGTGTGTGTGTCTGACGGCAGCATAGCTCAAAAACGATAAGTCCGTTAAATACCAAAATTGCTATTTAGGTTCACTACCTTCCAAGGATGCACCACGATAATTTTCAAGAAAATCCCCCACCCCAAACTGCCCTTTAATGGAAAATGTTTCGAACATTTTGATTTTTTAAAAAATTGCTAACGGTTTTGATGAAAATATCGTATATTAAATATATTTTCTTGACAAATAATATGTATATTGTGAATTTTCTGGGAATAGCCACCCCCAACCATCCTTAACATGGAGCTTTTTCCGAACTTTTTTTCGAAATACACGTTTTAGGGTCACCTGTATCAAAAAAATCTGATGTGTTCCATTCACATGACTTTCTCTACTTCTGTGTAACATATTATTGTTAATAAACTTATTCTATTTACTTCATGCTAATCGAGAAAAAAATTAGCAGAAATAGTCTTATTACTTGCTTCTTTGAAAGTAGAAGCGAAATATGGGAGTATCATAGGTTAAAGTGGTAGTCAAAAGCTGGTTACTAGGTGACCGAAGTTCCTTTGTTTATATGACCACGAGTTGACAAATTCCTGTATGAGAAAAGTACAAGTTTTTCAAAGCTGAAACCAAAAACAAGGAATACCTAAAAAACGATCAAATCCTCGAAAAAAATGTATATAACATAAATTGTGTGTTCTAATGTGCTCTACATTTGTTGTGTGGTAAGTTTTTGTCCATTTCTTACGGTTTAGCAGTTATACAAAATTTCGTAAAATTCATCCAGATAAAGTAGTCTTCAGAGGCTATTCCCAGAAAATTCAAGATATACATTTTATTTGTCCGGTAAATATCTTTAATACACGATATTTCAATCAAAATCGTTACAGCCATTTTTGAGAAAAATCAAAATTTTCGAAAAAAGTTCCATGTTTAGGGTAGTTGAGGGTGGGGGGATTTTCTTGAAAATCTTCGTGTAGCATCCTTGGAATGTACCAAACTTAAATACCAAGTTTGGTATTTAGCGGTCTTTTCGTTTTTGAGCTGTGCTGTCCACAGACACACGGACACACACGGACCTTTTTCCAAAAATGCTTTTTTTTGGGATTCAGGGGGACCCAAAACATGTATTTCCGGTGAAATCTCGGTATCGAATTTTTGGGTGCAATACAATACACTAAATACACTAAATACATAGTACGTGTAGAGAAAGTAAAAAAATCTGATGTGTACCATTCACATGACTTTCTCTATATCCCTGCAACAAATTATTCTTAAAAAGCTTATACTTCTATTTACTTTATGCTAATCAGAAAAAATTAGCAGAAATAGTTTTATTACTTGCTTCCTTGTAAGTAGAAGTGAAATAAGGGACCATCATAGGTTAAAGTGATAGTCAAAAGCTGGTTGCTATGTCAATGAAGTTCCTTTGTTTATATGGATAGGAGTTGACAAGTTCCTGTATAAGAAAATCCTAAGTTTTTCATAGCAGAAACCAAAAATAAGGAATGTCTCAAAAACGACGAAGTCCACGAAAAATTTATATAACATAAATTGTGTGTTTTAACGTGCTCTACATTTTTTGTGTAGTAAGTTTTTGTCCATCCCTTACGGTTTAGCAGTTATTCAAAATTCAGTAAAATTCATCCAGAATAAACTACTCTTCAGAGTCTATTCCCAGAAAATTCAAGATATACATTTTATTTGTCAGGTAAATATCTTTAATATACAACATTTTAATCAAAATCGTTAGAGCCATTTTTGAGAAAATCAAAATTTTCGAAAAAAGTTCCATGTAAAGGGTAGTTGGGGGTGGGGGCATTTTTCTCAAAATCTTCGTGTCGCATCCCTGGAAGATACTAAACTCAAATACCAAGTTTGGTATTTTACCGACTTTTCGTTTTGAGTTATCGTGTTCACGGACACACACACACACACACACACACGGACCTTTATGTGAAAATGCTTTTTTTGGATATTGGGGACCCTAAAACATATATTTCCGGTGAAATCTCGGTATCGAATTTTTGGTGGAGTGCAATACTTTCTCTATACACTATGTACATAGTGCATATGGAGAAAGTAAAAAGCATTTTAAGAAAAATGTCCATGTGTGTGTGTGTGTCTGTGGGAGCTTAGCTCAAATACGAAAAGTCCGTTAAATACCAAACTTGACATGTAAGTTCAGTATCTCCCAAGGATGCGACACGAAGATTTTTAAAAAACTTCCCCCACCCCAAACTACCCTTTATATGGAAAAAAATTCGAAAAATGTTATTTACTGAAAAATGACTCTAACGATTTTGATAAAAACCTCTTATATTTAAGATATTTACATGATAAATAAAATGTATATATTGAATTTTCTAGGAATAACCGCTGAAGACCATTTTATTCTGGAAAGTTTTTATTGAATTTTGCATAACTGTTAACCGTAAGAGATAGACAAAAGCTTACTACGCAAAAAATGTAGATCTCGATAAAACCACAATTTATGTCTTATACATTTTTTTCATGGAGTTTTCCGTTTTCGAAATATTCCTTGTTATTGATTTCAGTTTTAAAATACTTAAATTTTTCGCTTGACCACGCTAAGAAACGGATTTCAATCCTATAGCAACCACATTTTGACTGACAGTTTAGCTTAGTGTATTCCCTTATTTCCCTTCTGCTTATAATAAGACCGTTTCTGCTAATGTTTTAGCATGAATTAGAATAAGCTTATTAAAAATAACTTGTTACAGAAACGTCGACAAAGTCATGTGAGCGGAACACATCAGAGTTGTATTCGTCCATTATAGTGTTTGTGTATTAAATGCATAAATGAGTTCTATTCATTTGCACTTACCCTGTATTTGTACCTACAGAGATGAAATAACCACATCTGAACTTTGCTTTCTCTAGCGCTATGTACAATATACATAATGGATGGAGAAGATACCTACTGCATTCCACCCAAAAATTCGATACCGAAATTTCACCGAAAATACGTATTTTAAGGTCCTCTGAAAAAAAATTGTTAGAAAAAGGTCGTGTATGTCTGTGTGTGTGGACAGCACACCTCAAAAACTAAATGTCGGTTATATACCAAAAATGGTATTTAAGTTTAGTATTTCCAAGCTTGCGACACGAAGATTTTCAGGAAAATCCCCCCAACTACCCTTTACACGGAACATTTTTCGAAAAAGCTGATTTTATCAAACCTGGCTCTAATGATTTTGATAAAATACCATTTGCTTAATATATTTTTGTGACAAACAAAATGTATATCGTGAACTTTCTGGGGATAGTCTCTGAAGACGTCTTCATTTTGGACGACTTTTGTATAACTTGTGTATAACTGGTCAACTGTAAATCTTACTATAAAAAATGCAAATCTCGTTAAAACACACATTTTATGTTATATACATTTTTGTAGTAGAGTTAACCGTTAGTGAGATATTTCGTGTTATTGGTTTCAGTTTTAAGATACTTAAGTTTTCCCAAACTGAAAAATATCTTTCGTTTCATCGCTCTTTTGTTTACTCTCAGCAAACAAAAAGATTCGAATTTCAATTGTTTGTTATAGCGGCCGGCTTTTACAAGAGTTTACTTTAGGCAAATGCATTCCCTCGTTTCCCTTCTCCATACAAAGAAGCAAGTAATGAGAACATATTTTGTGCTTATGATTATCTAATGTTTAGCATGATGTACATAAAAAAATATTTTGTAAGGAAAGTTTGTTTGCAAAACAGTTACAGAAAGTCATGTGCAGGAACACTGAGATGTTTAAGTTATGATATTTAATTCTTATTTGTTTTGATAAAGCGTCTCTCACCTATTGAAGAGGTTCTCAGCATATTTCGTAGTAGCCTGAAGTGCTCTTGGATTTCAAAGTCTTTAGAAACTGCGCACAAACATACAAATACTTGAGCCAAGTCAGTCGTTTCATATAAAACTACATGAAAATAACTCGCTTCCTGAGTTTCACAAGCCAACGACCCTTCGTTTTCCGCATGGTGTGACATCCACTTAAAAGATTCCCTCTCGTGTACACTCCGCACATGGGAATATCCACACTGATGTTCCACAGACTCACGAATAATATTTTGTTCATATTCTACAGTTGCTTTGCTATATATAACTTAATTAGCCTGACTGGAAAATCATGAACTTGTTTTATGTAAAACGAAAAGAGCACCTTAGAGTCTTGCAGAATCTCCTTTCATGTAAAGTTGTTAAAGGCTTTTCATCTGCGGGAATGGCTGATATGAAAACTCCACGTAAACGTTACTTTATTTAAGAACTAAAAAGTATAATAGGAAGTTATTGTGCGATTCAAACCTCGAATACGGTGGAATCGCTTTGTTGCCAAATTTCACTCCGCTTCCGCGTTTGTAGTAAATGCCCTCGCAACCAAATAAACTTTTATTTTGATAGTGTTTAACACCCGCTTTTACTACTATGGCACCGCAGGCGATGACACTGGTGATACATGGAATGTGATGGCATGGGGAGAACCCGCAGAAAACCTGCCCCAGCGCCGTTTTGTCCGCCTCAAATCCCACATGCAGTCACTTGGGATCGAACCCAGGCCGCCTAGGTGAGTAGCCTACAACGTCCTACAACTTTCACTACCCATTTTGTATTTTTTTCTTCTTTTTGTTTGTTTGTTGTTTTTTATTATTATTCGCAAACCTTAATGGCTCCAATCCAGAATATGTTACTGTCATGGAACTCTACTTATATGCTGTTTACCTTTAGAGGATTGCTTCCAACAATGTATGACTTTCCTGCGAAGGAATGTTTCTTCAGCTGGCAGTTTTGAATTCTTCGTTTAGTATTTCGTAAAATTTATCGGCGCAGGCGGCGTTATTTTGTGAAAACCACATAAATTTTTGTTCATAAAATTGTAAAATCATAAATGCCAATTGATATTAAATAAACAATAACTTTAAGCCAGCAACGTGTTTATCACAATCTCAGCTATATTAAAAGTCTACTATAAATATCACAAAAGGTAATTAAAAAAACCTTATGTGTTCCGTTCACCAGACATTTTCTAGCTGCTACGCAAACAACTTTCCTTATAAAAGAGTATTCTTTTCTAAGACATGCTAATCAAGATAAACTTTAGCAGAAATTGTCTTATTACTTACTTCCTTGTACGTAGAAGAGACATTAAGGGAATTGAATAGACAGTAAAATCTTTAAAAATCTGTTGTGTTCTATTCACATGACTTTCCCTACATCGCTGTAACAAATTATTGTTAAAAAAGCATATTCTTCTATCTACTTTATGATAATCGAGATAAGCATTAGCAGAAATTGTCTTAATTTCCTAGCTTCCTTCTGAGTAGAAGGAAAATATGGGAATACACTAGGCTAAAATTATAACCAAATCTTTTAAAAGCTGGTTGTCATGTGGTTGTAATCCGTTTCTATGTAGGGCCAGCAGTTTACAACTTTCCGTGTGAGAAAAATTTAAGTATTTTAAATCTGAAAAAAGTAGCAAGCAATATCTCTGAAATGGGAAATCTCACGAAAAAAGCGTATATGACATAAATTATGTGTTTTAACGTGATCTAAATTTTTCGTGTAGTAATTTTTGCCTATCTCTTACGTTTACCAGTTACACAAAATTCAGCAAAATTCATTCAGAATAAAGAGGTCTTTCGAAGCTATTCCCAGAAAATTCAAGATATACATTTTGTTTGTCATGTAAATATCTTTAATGTACGGTACAGTCAGTTTTGAGAAAATCTAATTTTTTAAAATTTTTTCCATGTAAAGGGTAGTTTGGTGTGGAGGGATTTTTCTCAAAATCTTCGTGTCGCATCCTTGGAAGGTACTAAACTTAAACATCAAAGCTTGGTATTTTACTGACTTTTCGTTTTTGAGTTATCGTGCTCACAGACACACGGATACACTCATACACGGACCTTTTTCTGAAAATACTTTTTTTGGATTCAGGGGATCCTAAAACGTCTATTTCCAGTGAAATCTGGGTGTCGAATTTTTGGGTTGGAGTGCAATACCTTCTCTATACACTATGTACATAGTACGTGTAGAGAAAGTAAAAAAAAACTGATCCTATGTGAAACAGCTGAAGATCGGCTCGATTTGCACGGCCTGCAGTAAAACAGGAGAGATGATACGAAACGTTACCTTCCGTTTGAGAAAAGTTAAGTAGTTTAAAATTGAAACCAATAATAAGGAGTATCGCAGAAACGGTCAGTTCTACATAAAAAACGTATATGACACAAGTTCCCGTAAGAGAAAAGTTTTAAGTATTTTAAAACTGAAGCTAATAACAAGGAATATCTCGAAAACGGTCAACTCAACGAAAAAGATTCTGATGTGTCCCATTCACATGACTTTCTCTACATCTCTGCAACAAATGATTTTAAAAAACTTGTTCTTCTATCTACGTCTCGCTAACCGGGGAATAAATAGCAGAAATTGTCTTATTACTTGCTTCCTTGTAAGTAGGAGAGAAATAAGGGAGTACCATAGACTAAAGGAATACTAAAATGATTTAAAAGCTGGTTGCTATGGGATTGAAGTTCCTTTGTTTGTATGGTCAGAGGTGACAAATTCCCGTATGAGTAAAGTATAAGTATTTCAGAACTGAAACCAATATCAAGGAATATCTCAAAACTGTCAATTCCGCGGAAAAAATGTGTATAACATAAATTGTGAGTTTTAATGAGCTCTACATTTTTTGTTAAATAAGTTTTTGTCTATCTTATACGGTTTACCACTTATGTAAAGTTCCGCAAAATTCAGAGGCTATTCCCAGAAAATTCAAGATATACATTTTATTTGTCATGTAAATATCTTAAATATAACTTTAATCAAAATCGTTAGAGCAATTTTTGAGAAAATCAGATTTTTTTTCTCAATTTTTTGCCCAAAGACACACACACTGATAGACAGACACGGACATTTTTCTATTTTTGGGGGGGGATTCAACACATATTTCCGCTGAAATCTCTGTATCGAATTTTTGGATGCAATACAACACTTTCACTATGCTCTATGTGCATAGTACGTGTAGAGAAAGTAAAAATGTATTTGACATAAATTGTGTGTTTTAAGAAGATCTTCATTTTTGTGTAGTAATTTTTTGTCTATCTCTTGCGATTTACCAGTTATGCAAAATTGAGAAAAAATCATTCAGAATAGGGAGGACTTCAGAGCCTACTCCCAGAAAATTCAAGATATGCATTTTATTTGTCATGTAAATATCTTAAATATAGGAGACTAGAACCAAAATCGTCAATTCATTTTTGAGAACATTAAAATTTTCGAATTTTAAGGATTTTCTATGTTAAGGGTAGTTGGAGTGGGGGATTTTCTTGAAAATCTTCGTGTTGCATCGTTGGAAGATAATGAACTTAAATATCAAGTATGATATTTAACTGGCTTTAGTTTTTCAGTTATGCTGTCCACAGACACACACACGGACATTTTTCTAAAAATTGTTTTGGGGGGGTGATTCACAGAATCCCAAAATGTGTATTTCCGGTGAAATCTCGGTATCGAATTTTTGGGTGGAATACAATACCTTCTCTATATACCATGTGAACAGTATGTGTAGACAAAATAACTATTAAGACATACAATTTGAAATGTAAAAAATGTGCTTGCGCTTGTTCAGAAAAGGCATCTTTTAACCTAGGTACTTGCTGTTTTTCAATAACATGAAATATGCTTGGCCGCACATAATATACGTTTCGAGTCTTACAAACTGCAATCTTGCACTGTCTATGAAACATCGTTGCTTAGCTGCAACAAGACACTTGTGCCATAGTACAATAATGGACATATCTCAAACGTCAGGAGTTATATACCCGATAGTTATAGCTGTTGGGGTCGATAGAGTGGAAAGCATCTGTACCCCGTGACGTAAGCAGGAGTGAGCCGCTTTTGGAGGAATAGGAGTGAACAGGTTTTGTTACCAGACCGTAAGAGTATTAGATTAGTTACAGCATATAACAATTTGTACATCCTTATACGATGTAACAACTTCTTAATGAAAAATCTGATGTGTTCCATTCACATGATTTTCTCTAGCTGTTACACAAACAACTTTCCTCACAAAAGATAATTCTTCTATCTACAACATGCTAATCAAGGTAAACATTAGCAGAAGTTATCTCATTACTTGGTTACTTACAAATAGAACAGGCATAAGGAATACATTAGGTTAAACCGATAGTCAACTCTAAAAGCTGGTCCTATGTGAAACAACTCAAGTCCGCGTCGCTAAGCATGGCCTGCAGTAAAATAAGAAATGAAACGAAACATCACTTCCGGTTTGAGAAAAGTTTTAATTAGTTTAAAATTGAAACCAATAACAAGTCAATTGACTGCGAGCTGACTTCTCATTCGGAGGTCCCGGGTTTGATTCCCGGCTGGGGCGGGAATTTTTCTTTAACCAGAATTATTCCCTATCCTCCACAGAGTCTGGAAGTGTATATGTGAGAGTGAATGAGTGTGTAATTGAGGAAAATGAAAACGATTTAAACCCAACGTAAAGAACCTACAGACAACGAGTTATTTCTAATGCAAAGCCCCCGATATGACCTTAGATGTTAAGGGGGGCTATATAAATGAAACAATACAAACAAAATAAATAAATAAAAATAACAAGGAATATCTCAGAAACTACATAAAAAACGTATATGACATAAATTATATGTTTTAACGAGCGCTACATTTTTATGTAGTAAGTTTTTGTCTATCTCTTACGGTTTAATCGTTATGCAACATTCTGCAAAATTCATCCAGAATAAAGAGCTCTTAACAGGCCATTCCCAGAAAATTAAAAATATACATTTTATTTGTAATTTAAATTCCTTTAGTATACAGTAATTTAATCAAAATCGTTACAGCCATTTTTGAGAAAATCGTTTTCAGAAAGGTTTCCATGTAAAGGATAGTTTGTGGTGGGGAGATTTTCTTGAAAATCTTCGTGTCACATCCTTGGTAGATACTAAAGATAAATACCAAGTTTGGTATTTAACGGTCTTTTCAATTTTGTGCCATGCTGTTCCACAGACACATACGGACCTTTTTCTAAAAATACTTTTTTGGAATCAAGGGACCTCAAAACATATTTTCGGTGAACTCTCGACATTGGATTTTTAATTGAATACAATACCTTCTCTATCCACTATGCACATTGTACAGACGGGCTAGAGAAAGTAAAAATCTATTCTTTTCGTAAAAGAACATTGTAAGAATTATAAAAAATCTTCCTGAGAACTGTCTTGTAAGCATGTTACAGAACAAAAGATGGTTGTGTCACAAAGGTAGGATGTTGTTCTACTAATAATGAAACAACGCGACAAAGTTTAGACCCATTACATCGTTGAATTATAAATTATTAGAGAGGATATTAGCCAGCCAAAAAAGAACCTTACGTGATAGATTAACTCATTTAGCGCAGGAATATGGTCCTTCTGGTCCTTCTATATAAGATCATGTGACGTTCTTTACGAGATGCTGAAGCATAATGTGATTATTGTGGGAAACAACCTGTTACTGCCTCTCTAGAATTTAAAAATGAACGTTGACAGTTTGTATCATCGGTTCCTGTTTCAGTTGTTGAATTGATGCGACTTTAGTGACCCGTTTATATCTGTTCCTGACTGTTTATACTTCAAATTTACAAATTAATGGGTTTCTGACTGGAGATACACCAATTAAGCGATCCTTTCGACAAGGTTGTCCATCTTCAATGATTTGTATTTTTAGCCATACATTTTTTATTGCACATGCTATAATTTTTATAGAATATAAATTGGCCAGTTCAGCTTATGCCGATGATGTCTGTAGCATAAGATCCTCTTCACGTGTACGCTAAATTTGAACTAAAAGTCTACTCGAGCTTATACTTGGTTTGGAATAGCAATCGACTCTTCTTAGGGCGTTTTAATGGGTTTCACAGTCCCAGACTACCTGGCGACTTCTTAATAAATCGCTAGGATTTTCTTTGTAGAATTGTAATTTATTTTGTAATCATTTTGTACAATTCTAAAGTGAAACTACAATCGCCCAATGCAATTTATGTGCTTGTTGAATGCTGCAAATATTTGTACGCATATAATTCTACGCGAACACATTAATATACGGTAATCTCCAAGTGGTCTTTTCCATACTTATGAAAAAGCCTCTTTCTTTTTTGATAACTGGCTTCACAAGGAACAAAATCAACATGTAACTATGATACTCATTGTTGGAAAACAAAATCGCATAGAACAAATCAAAACACTTATACGCGACGAAGCACAAGGAATAATAAACATTTGCACCAGCGATTTCAACTTGATATGCAACAGAACAAAAACATTTGAACATCAAATATTACAATAAATGACACGAAATTCACAAAATGTCGGCAGATTTAGTGGTTAGGATATACATATTGCCTCATGTCTATGCTATTTTATCTGCTGACTCGGATGGTATTAATACGACACGCGTGTTGACGAATTTGGCAACGTGTCTGGATTAGCCATTAATGAGGATAAATTCTGTATGTTACCAATGTCCGTGGAGAGTACCACCTGAAATAACCTTTGAAAAGTGTGAATAAGCTAAGAAATTAAAAGTAATTTATATCTCTTGTAAATTGGGCTCCTTTAGCTGTAAATACATGTATAATCGATAGTTTTATTTGTATGAAAGAAGTGGGCCACATACATTTCGCTGAGAACCACAGCAGTTAAATAACACGTCATATACATTTATGTCCCTTCAAAGCTGTGGTATTTAGCACACTCGGCATTACGAAGCAACGTCATCCTCAAATTACTGCAGCTGTTGGTATATTTTGCTTGAAATATATTCCAAATGACAACCCTTTTATTTTCAACCCGAGAAGGTGGTATTGGTCTTTGGAACAGAGATGAAACGCAGACCGCTTTGCATCAATTGGAATTAGAAATTACTGGAATTGAATGTGCGTTCTTCAGTAAATGGCTGCAACATTGGATTGATGATGTAGGAATAGATAAACCACAAAACATTAGAAGAATGCCTGCAACCTTAAATTTCATGCACCTGTGTGTTCATGAACGAATTTACCTATCTGAGGAATAATGTTGCACATCGAAGCCAATGATACGCTGGTGCTTCCTGTAATGCTCCTAGGATGAGAACAATGAAATTTTGCCTCAGGACACTTATTATTCAGATTTTTTTTACATATCTTCTTGAAAAATCTTCCGGCTGGAATGCGATCCTTGTGATTTTTAAGTGGTGCACGATATTCTCCACTTGGAGTAGATTTCATAAAATTCATCTTACTGATTCTAGTGTGTGCATGTAGTGAGACGTAGAGGTCACGCTGAAGCATAGATTATATGAATGTTCTGCATATGTGTGTGCCTACTGTGAAGCATTTTTGGGTTCTCTGAAGAAACTACGGTTGCATCATTATAAATGATTTACTCCCAACATTCTTTTTGTCATAGCTCAGATTTCAAAACATAAATTTGTGTTTTGGTTAATATCAAACACAATGTATTATGTGTGATATGGTCACCTGAGCCTTGTGGACTATGCCATTTATATGAATTCAGAGCATCCTGTTTCTTCTGTTATAGTGAATCTGCCGATTTTAGGTATATAAACACTTTTTGATCGGGTTTAACACTCATTAATGTACGGTAACGTGTTTTTCACCAGACAAATGTTTACCACCAACTTTGGTGTAATTTATATTGTAAGTAGTTAAAAGCAAATACAAACTAATTGCTAAAAAGGTCAGTCTTTTCTGACCGGCTTCAACATTCAGTTTTGCCACTAAGCTCACCCTTGGAAGCCTCCCACTATGTAGCCTCTGCTGATGCTGACACTTCTGTAAGACCTGGTAGCAGCATCTGATATCATCAAAGCACCAAGACAAGGCAGAGGCCAGCACTACATTGACATGAACACATTCCGTTTTAGAGTAGGTAAGGCCCTAATACGCGCCTGCTGAATTTTTACTTGCATGTACCTATCCGCGAGTACCCTAATGTATTTGACGCTACATCCGATAAAGACCAAAATTCCATGTTCAGTGGCTTGTTGGCCAAAACGAACCTTCAGAATTCTTTCTAATCTAATCTATACTCCACCAAAAGACTGAGTGAACTTATGTCTACTTGTAATAAAGCTAACCAGATCTCTAATTTTTCAGGAAACAAAATCAGAGACCTGTCACACCGAGTCACTGGTGTATTCACTACCCAGGTCGGGGATGTCAATTCGTCTAAAGCTACCCTTTCTACTTTACGGTTGCGAGATTTGGTGCATGGCCACAGAATCCAGTCTGCTATAGCTGCAAAGGGCACAGAGTAAAGGCGTTCAGGCCCTTTATTCTATATGCCGTTTCTTCCACGTAGACATCTTCACGAAGCCTCAACTCTTCCCTATGTGGAGGATGGAATTAGGCACCGAGTCGAGAATTCTATGTCAGATGACCCTTTCATCGGAGTCTTCGTTGGGTCTCTTGAGAATTAGAAGCCCAGAAAACGCCGCTTCATGCGACATGGGTTCCCCGCAAGTCATATGGGCACCTACGTTAACACAGGATCAATTCTCGGTAGCTAAAGCTGAGCTCCTACACAATCCATCCAAGAGATGCTTAGATTCAAAATTACAATAGGAATCTATAAAGTAACTAACGTTTACTTTCTCTAGCCTGCATATACAAAGTACATAGTGCATAGAGAAGGTATTGTATTCCACCCCAAAAATTCGATGTCGAGATTTCACCGGAAATATATGTTTTGGGGTCCCTGATTCCGAAAAAGGCATTTTTAGGAAAAGGTCCGTCTATGTACGTGTGTGTGTGTGTGTCTGTGGACAGAATAGCTTAAAAACGAAAAGACCGTTAAATACCAAACTTAATATGTAGGTTTGGTGTCTTCCAAAGATGCGACATGAAGATTTTCAAGAAAATTCTCCCATCACAAACTATCCTTTACATGGAAATTTTTCGAAAAGTTTGATTTTCTCAAAAATGGCTCTAACGATTTTGATTAAAATGCCGTATATTAAAGATATTTATATGACAAATAAAATGTATATCTTGAATTTTCTGGGAATAGCCTCTGAAGACCTCTTTATTCTAAATGAATTTTGCCGAATTTTGCTTAACTGCTAAACCATAAGAGATAGAAAAAAGCTTACTATACAAAAATGTAGATCTCGTCAACACATGCAATTTATAGCCTTTACGTTTTTGTTGTGGAGTTAACCGTTTCCGAGATATTCCTTGTTATTGGTGTCATATGTGAAGTACTCATACTTGTCTCAGGCAGGAAGTGTCCGTTTATCTTTTGTTCTATTCTGTCCAAGCAAAGAAGCGATTTGCAATGACAATCGCACAACGACAGCTTTTATACCATTTGACTATCAGTTTAGCCTACTGCATTCCTTTATTTAGCTTCTACTTATAAGGAACTAAGTAATAAAAACATTCTGCTAATGTTTATCTCGTTTAGCATTGTGTAGAAAGAAGACTAATCTTTTGCAAGAGTTTGTAGAACAACTAGAGAAAGTCGTGTGAATGTACCACATCTGATTTTTACTTTCTCTACACGTATTATGTATACAGTGCAGAGAAAGGTATGCGCCCAAAAATTCGATACCGAGATTTTACCAGAATACATGTTTTGAGACCCCCTGATTTAAAAAAAATAGAAACATGTCCATGTATGTATCTGTGGGCAGCATAGCTCAAAAACGAAAAGTCCGTTAAATACCACACTTGATATTTAAGTTGAATATCTTTCAAGGAAACGACACGAAGATTTTCAAGAAAATACTCCCATCCCAAAGTACTCTTTACACGGAACATTTTTCGAAAATGTTGATTTTCTCGAAAATGGTTCTAACGATTTTGATTAAAATTCCTTATGTTTAAGACTTTTTAGACAAATGAAATGTATATCTTAAATTTTCTGGGAATAGCCTCTGAAGACCTCTTCTTTCTGGATGACTTTTCTATAACTGGCAAACCATAAGAGATAAATAAAATCTTACTCCACAAAAAATGTAGATCTCATTAAAATATACAATTAAGTTGTATGCGTTTTTTTCTTTTCTTTTTGGTAGAGTTAACCGTTTTAGAGATATTCCAGAGTATTGGTTTCAATTTTAAGCTACTTAAATTTTTCTCAAACGGGAGGACATCTTTATTCTGTTTCTCGTTTGTTTACTCCTGGCAAGCAAAGAGAATGATATTTCATTTGTTTTTTCACAGAGTGATCGGCTTTTAAAGGACTTGACTCTCACTTTATCCTGTGCATTCCCTTATTACTTTCTCTATACGCACTATGTACATAGTGTATAGAGAAGGTATTGTACTCCACCCAAAAATTCGATACCGAGATTTCAACGGAAATATATGTTTTAGGGTCCCCTGTATCCAAAAAAAAAATCATTTTTACAAAAAGGTCCGTGTGTGTGTGTGTCCGTGTGTCTGTGAACACAATAACTCAAAAACGAAAAGTCGGTAAAATACCAAACTTGGTATTTAAGTTTAGTATCTTCCGGGAATGCGACACGAAGATTTTGAAAAAAATCCCGCCACCCAAAACTACCTTTACATGGAACTTTTTTCGAAAATATTGATTTTGTTAAAAATGGCTCTAACGATTTTGATTAAAATTTCGTATATTAAAGATATTTACCTGACAAATAAAATGTATATCTTGAATTTTCTGGGAATAGCCTCTGAAGATTACTTTATTCTGGATGAATTTTATGGAATTTTGAATAACTGCTAAACCGTAAAAGATGGACAAAAACTTACTACACGAAAAATGTAGAGCACGTTAAAACACACAATTTGTTATATGCATTTTTTTCGTGGAGTAATCGTTTTTGAGTCATTCCTTGTTTTTGGTTTCTGCTATGAATATTTATACTTTTCTCATATAGGAATTTGTCAACTGCTTCCATACAAAGGAACTTCAGTAACATAGCAACCAGCAAGGAACAAAGCAAACATAGCATCAAGGAACCAAGTAATGCTATTTTAGTCTGATTAACATGAAGTAAATAGATGTACAAGCTTTTTAAGAGTAATTTTGCAAAGATGTAGAGAAAGTCATGTGAATGGTACACATCAGATTTTTTTCCTTTCTATTTACAAGGAAGCAAGTAATGAGACTAATTCTGTTTATGTTTATATTGATTAGCATGATGGCTATAAAAGATTAATGTTTTGAATAAAAAGCTTTATTTGCGGGACAGCTAAAGAAAAACATATAAATGGAACACATCAGATTTTTTTAACAAATTAACCTGAAAGCAAGTAGAAGTATTGCCCTAATTGTCGGAATAATTATCGCTTCAGCATCTCACGCATGAGCGCAAGTTTAACCTCTTAACTCAGAGCGATTAATTTGCACGCAGTATTCCGCCTATTGCTAAGTTAAGATCTCTTGGGAAACTATAGCACACTATAATTATTGTGATCCTTGTTTTTTGCCGTGTAGATCCCACGTTACCTTATGGCACAATGTGACAGTATGTGATCACAGAACAGAAAGTATACAGAAAGGAAACTCTGTGCGTCAAAATTCAGTGCGCATGCGCGAATTCTGCCATATTGGGACCGAGTAAACACTTCATAATATACATTTTATTAATGTTATTAATGGTGTATTCTAGCTGCTGGGCTTATATGCTACTCAAAAGTAATTTTCTAAACTGTACAAGTTAGTATATTTGTTGACTCTTAAAGTATATTTGTTGCTCTTATAATGAGTAGTGGTAAGAGAAAGGCAGCCAATGCTGCTCAGCACCTAATGCAAAAATAATTAAAAAACAAATAAGGTTTGCATTAAGCTTTCTATCATTAATTTGTTTTGTGTAATAACGAGAAGTATAACATATCGTATAGATTACATATTAGTAATGTGGTTTATTATGTGTTTGCATCAAACTTCAGTTTTGCATTTCATTTAGTTTTTGTTTGTATGACAGGACTGATTCATTCTGTCTAACCGCATTTACTTCCATTCTAATTCCATATCTTAAGTTTTATTATTCTTTTACTAAATGAAACTTGACAAGCCATTCAATCACTTGGTTATTTACTCCAACCTACATATTTACGTAACGTTGCATGTTGTTAGAGTTTGTTTTGTAGCTATGAGTAGCAAAAATAAATAAATAATAATAAAAAAACCAGTCCAAAAAATCTGATGTGTTCCATTCAAATGGCTTTCTCTAGCTGTTCCACAAACTTTTCTTATAAAAGATTATTCTTTTATCTACAGAGCATGCTAATCAAGTTAAACATTACCAGAATTAGTTTAAAAGCCGGTAGCTATATGAAATAATTGAAATTCAGTTCTCTTTGCTTGCTAGAAATGACTTTCCATTTGAGAAAAGTTTAGATATCTTAAATTGAAACCAACGACTCGAAATATATCTAAAACGGTAAATTCTACAACAAAAAAAGATATATGACATAAATTGTGTTTTTAATGAGATCTACATTTTTTTGTGTAGTAAGTAGTTGTCTATCTCTTACAGTTTCCCAGTTATACAAAAGTTGTATAAAAGTCATCCAGAATGAAGAGGTCTTTAGAGGATATTCCCAGAAAATTCAAGATGTACATTTCATTTGTCATAAAAATATCTTAAACATATGACATTTTAATCAAAATCGTTAGTCATTTTTGAGAAAATCAAAATTTTCGAAAAATGTTCCATGTAAAGGGTAGTTGGGCCTGGGGGGGATTCCCTTGAAAACCTTCGTGTCACATTGGAAGATACTAAACTTAAATACCAAGTTTGGTGTTTAGCCGAGTTTTCGTTTTTGAGCTATGCTGTCCACAGAGACACGCACACACGGATCTTTTTTTAAAAGTTTTTTCGGACTCAGGGGACCTCAAAGCATATATTTCCGGTGAAATCTCGGTATCAAACTTTTGGTTGGAATACAATACCTTCTCTATCCACATCGTACATTGTACATACGGGCTAGAGAAAGTAAAAATGGCTCTAACGAAAAGGACATTATCAGAAATGGTCTTATTACTTTCTTCCTTATAAGTAGAAGGCAAATAAGAGAATACACTAAGCTAAAGCGATAGTCAAATGTTTTAAAATGTGGTTACTATGGGATTGAAACCCGTTTCTTTGTATGGCTAGGAGTTAAGTTACCGTAAGAAAAAATTTTAAGGATTTTAAAACTGAAACTAATAACAAGAAATATCTCGGAAACGGTCAACTCCACGAAAAAATGTATACGAAGTAAATTATGTTTTTTAACGAGCTCTACATTTTTTGTGGAGTAAGTTTTTAACTATCCCTTGCGGTTTACCAGTTATGTAAAAGCCATCCAGAATGAAGAAGTCTTCAGAGGCTATTCCAGAAAATCCAAGATTTACATTTTGTTTGTCATGTATATATCTTTAATATGCAGTATTTTAATCAAAATCGTTAGTCATTTTTTAACAAAATCAAACTTTTCGAAATTTTTTCCATGTAAAGGGTAGTCAGAGGTCGGGGGATTTTCTCGAAAATCGTCGTATCGCATCCTTGAAAGATACTGTGCATAAATCTCAAGTTTGGTATTTAACGGACTTTTCGTTTTTGTGCTGTGCTGCCCATACAGACATTTTTATAAAAATGCGTATTTTTTATTATTTACGGGTCCCAAAGCATGTATTTCTGGTGAAATCTTGATATCGAATTTTTAGTAGAATACAATACCTCCTCTACACACTATGTATATATAGTACGTGTAGATAAAGTAAAACTTGCTTTTAAAATTCCTCTGAATGTAGTAGTGAGATGTTTAGCAATTCTGTGTTTTACGAAACGATGTTCTTGTTTTTCATTAGAAATTTGAGGGAAAGTACTATAAAGGGAATAAGACCACCTGGATTGTTATCCTGCTGCTAAGTTTAATGTCACCGAACGCTTTTATCGCCTACTTTAAATTAGACAATAATACTGGTTTCCTGCCGTTTTTTATTTTCGTATATCCTTTGACTCGGGAAAACAATCGACCTCCTAAAGCGTGCGTTCTGCTCGGGCGCGCGTTTCACAATAATACAATCAGAAAGTATATAGACAAGGGCCTTTGGAGCTCGTTGTGCTCTCATATTAATTTTTAATTAATTTCAGAGTCTTTAATATATCTTGGACGTTGCTCAGTAGTAGTCGTGGTGGTGGTAGTGGTGGTAATGGTGGTGGTGGTCGTCGTCGTCGTCCTCGTAGTAGTAGTGGTAATGGTGATGGTAATGATAGTGATAGTGGTGGGGGTAGTTATAGTGGTAATAATGGTGGTGGTGGTCGTCGTCCTCGTAGTAGTGGTAGTGGTGATGGTAATGATAGTGGTGGTGGTGGTGGTGGGGTAGGAGTAATGGTAGTAATGGTGGTGGTGGTGGTGGTAGTAGTAGTGGTGGTGGTAGTGGTAGTAGTAGTGGTGGTTGTGGTGATAGTAGTGGTGGTGGTAATAGTAGTAGTGGTGGTGGTGGTAATAGTAGTGGTGGTGGTGGTGGTGGTGGTGGTGATAGTCGTGGTGGTGGTGGTGATAGTAGTAGTGGTGGTGGCGGTGGTGGTCGTCGTCGTATTTGTAGTATTGGTAGTGGTGGTGGAAGTGGTAATGGTAGTGGTAGTTGTGTTGGTGGTGGTGGTAGTAGTAGTGGTGGTGGTGATGGTAATGATAGTGGTGGTGTTGGTGGGGGGTAGAAGTAGTGGTAGTAATGGTGGTGGTGTTGGTAGTTGTGGTGGTGGTGGTGGTAGTAGTAGTAGTGGTAGTGGTGATGGTAATGATGGTGGTGGTGGTGGGGGGTAGAAGTAGTGGTACTAATGGTGGTGGTGGTAGTTGTGGTGGTGGTGGTGGTGGTGGTAGTTGTGGTGGTGGTGGTGGTGGTGGTAGTAGTAGTGGTGGTGGTGATGGTAATGATAGTGGTGGTGGTGGGGGGAAGTAGTGGTAGTAATGGTGGTAGTGGTAGTAGTGGTGGTGGTAGTGATAGTAGTGGTGGTGGTAGTAGTAGTGGTGGTTGTGGTGATAGTAGTGGTGGTGGTAATAGTGGTGGTTGTAATGATAGTAGTGGTGGTGGTGGTGGTGGTGGTGGTGGTGATAGTAGTAGTGGTGGTAATAGTAGCAGTGGTGGTGGTGGTGGTAATGGTGATGGTGGTGGTGGTGGTCGTAGTAGTATTGGTAGTGGTGGTGGAAGTGGTAATGGTAGTGGTGGTAGTAGTGGTGGCGGTAGTGGTAGTAGTAGTGGTGGTGGTAGTGGTAATAGTAGGGGTGGTGGTGGTAGTAGTGGTGGTGGTGGTAGTAGTGGTGGTGGTAGTGGTAATAGTAGTGGTGGTGGTAGTTTTGGTGGTGGTAGTAGTGGTGGTGGTAGTGGTAGTAGTAGTGGTGGTTGTGGTTATAGTAGTGGTGGTGGTAATAGTGGTGATAGTAGTGGTGGTGGTGGTAATGATAGTGGTAGGGTAATAGTGATGGTGATGGTATTGGTGGTGGTAGTAGTAGTAGTGGTGGTGGTGGTGGTAGTGGTAGTGGTAGTGGTGTTGGTGGTAATGGTAGTGGTAGTAGTGGTGGAGGTTGTGGTGTTAGTAGTGGTTGTGGTGGTAGTAGTAGTGGTGTAGGAGGCAATGGTAGTGGTAGTGGTGGTGGTAGTGGTGTTGGTGGAGTGGTAGTAGTGGTAGTGGTAGTAGTGGTGATGGTAGTGATAGTAGTGGTGGTGGTAGTGGTAGTAGTGATGGTGGTGGTGATAGTAGTGGTGGTGGTAATAGTAGTAGTGATGGTGGTGGTAATTACTAGTAGTGGTGGTGGTGGTGGTGATAGTAGTGGTGGTGGTGGTAATAGTAGTAGTGGTGGTGGTGGTGGTGGTCGTCGTCGTCGTAGTAATAGTATTGGTAGTGGTGGTGGAAGTGGTAATGGTAGTGGTGGTGGTAGTGGTAGTAGTGGTAGTGGTAGTAATGGTGATGGTGGTAGTTGTGGTGGTGGTGGTGGTGGTGGTAGTGGTGGTGGTGATGGTAATGATAGTGGTGGTGGGAGGGGGGTAGAGGTAGTGGTAGTAATGGTGGTGGTGGTGGTAGTAGTAGTGGTGATGGTAATGATAGTGGTGGTGGTGGGGGGGGGTAGAAGTAGTGGTAGTAATGGTGGTGGTGGTGGTAGTAGTAGTGGTGATGGTAATGATAGTGGTGGTGGTGGGGGGTAGAAGTAGTGGTAGTAATGGTGGTGGTGGTGGTAGTAGTAGTGGTGATGGTAATGATAGTGGTGGTGGGGGGGGTAGAAGTAGTGATAGTAATGGTGATGGTGGTGGTAGTTTTGGTGGTGGTGGTGGTGGTAGTAGTAGTGGTGGTGGTGATGGTAATGATAGTGGTGGGGGGGAAAGTAGTGGTAGTAATGGTGGTGGTGGTAGTAGTAGTGGTGGTGGTAGTAGTAGTGGTGGTGGTGGTGGTAGTGATTATAGTGTGGTGGTAGTAGTAGTGGTGGTTGTGGGTATAGTAGTGGTGGTGGTGGTGGTAATAGTGGTGGTTGTGATGATAGTAGTGGTGGTGGTAATAGTAGTAGTGGTGGTGGTGGTAGTGATAATAGTGGTGGTGGTGGTGATGTAGTGGTGGTGGTGGTGGTAATGGTGGTGGTGGTCGTCGTAGTAGTAGTATTGGTAGTGGTGGTGGAAGGGGTAATGGTAGTTGTGGTGGTAGTAGTAGTAGTGGTGGTGGTGGTAGTGGTAATAGTAGTGGTGGTGGTGGTAGTAGTGGTGGTGGTAATGGTAGTGATAGTAGTAGTGGTGGTGGTGGTAGTGGTATGAGTAGTGGTGGTGGTAGTGGTAGTAGTGGTGGTTGTGGTTATAGTAGTGGTGGTGGTAATAGTGGTGGTTGTGGTGATAGTAGTGGTGATGGTGGTAATGATAGTGGTAGGGCAATAGTGATGGTGATGGTATTGGTGGTGGTAGTAGTAGTGGTGGTGGTAGTGGTAGTGGTGTTGGTAATGGTAGTGGTAGTAGTGGTGGAGGTTGTGGTGGTAGTAGTGGTTGTGATGGTAGTAGTAGTGGTGTTGGTGGCAATGGTAGTGGTAGTGGTGGTGGTAGTGGTGTTGGTGGTAGTGGTAGTAGTGGTGGTGGTGGTAGTGGTGATGGTAGTGGTAGTGGTGATGGTAGTGGTAGTGGTGGTAGTGGTAGTGGTGATGGTAGTGGTAGTAGTGGTGGTGGTAGTGGTGGTGGTAGTGGTGATGGTAGTAGTGGTAGTGGTAGTGGTAGTGGTGGTGGTAGTGGTGGTGGTAGTGGTGATGGTAGTGGTAGTAGTGGTGTTGGTAGTGGTAGTGGTGGTGGTAGTGGTGATGGTAGTGGTAGTGGTGATGGTAGTGGTAGTGGTGGTGGTAGTGGTGATGGTAGTGGTAGTAGTGGTGGTGGTAGTGGTGGTGGTAGTGGTGATGGTAGTGGTAGTGGTGATGGTAGTTGTAGTGGTAGTGGTAGTGGTGATGGTAGTGGTAGTAGTGGTGATGGTGGTAGTGGTGATGGTAGTGGTAGTAGTGGTGGTGGTAGTGGTAGTGGTGGTAATGGTAATAATGGTAGTGGTAATAGTGGTGGTGGTAGTAGTGGTGTTGGTAATGGTAGTGGTAGTAGTGGTGGTGGTGATGATAGTGGTAGTGGTGATGGTAGTGGTAGTGGTGATGGTGGTAATGCTAATAATGGTAGTGGTGGGTGGTGGTGGTCGTCGTCGTCGATTTACATGAAAAAAATTTAGAAAATTTTTATTCTCTCAAAAATGTTGCTAACGATTTTGATTAAAATGCCGTATATTAAAGATATTCACATCCCAAATAAACTATACCTATATCTTGAATTTTCTGTGAATAGTCCCCGAAATTTGCATAACTGTTAAACAGCAAGAGATAGACAAAACCTTACTGCACAAAACAATGTAATTCTTATCAAAACACAGTTTATGTCCTTTACATTTTTTTGTTGTGGAGGTAACCGTTTCCGAGATATTCTTTGTTATTGGTTTCAATAATGAAGTACTCTATTTTCCTCATACAGGAAGTGTCCGTTTTTCTTTTGTTTTACTACAGGTCAAGCAAACAAGTGGATTGCAATGACAATATTTGACTGTCGCTTTAGCCAGGTGTATTCCCTTAGCTCCCTACTACTTATAAAGAAATAAGTAATAGCATTCTGCCAATGTTTATCTCGATTATCATGGTGTAGAAAGAAGAATAAATAAGCTGTTGTAAGAGGTTTGTAGAATAGCTAGGGAAAAGTCAGATTTTAAACACTAGTGAGTGTAGGCCCTTCTTAACAGGTGCTTCAATTTGCAAGCGAATGCGGGATGACAACTAGTTTAGTCTTGTCATTCCTCTTCAGCTCACTCAGACGAAGCTGCTATGATTTTCCATCTGTCTGCACTCACTCACCATGGCAAGTCAGCCGCAGCGCAAAAACACCGTTACTTTTTTGCTGTTGAGCGTCAGCGTAAACATCGGCGGGTGAGAGCGGAATCTACATAAGCAGGAAGCACCCAAAACGCCCGAAGGCGCTCGCTATACGCTCTAATCTGCTTTAGCCAAACTGCGGAAACTCATTTCACAGAAATACCGGATTATGGAAAAAATACACCGCATTTTTATCGAGCTATAATTGTGTGAAAAATGGAAGCTTGTATGGGAAAAATGTGATATGTTCCATTCACATGACTTTCTCTACCTGTTCTGCAAACAAACTATTCTTACATAAGAGTATTACTCTATGTACTTCATGATAATCGAGATAGACAGAAATGATCTTATCACTTAGTTCCTTATAAGTAGAAGGGAAATAAGGGAATTATACTTAAGCGTAAGTCAAATATTTTAAAAGTTGTCACTATGCGTTTGACTTTGAAATTCGTTTCGGAAAAGTATATGTAGTTTAAAATTGAAACCAATAATAAGGAATACCTCGGAAATCGTTAACTCTACGTAAAACAAGTAGGTATAGTATTTTTACTTTCTCTACATGTACAATGTTCATAGTGTATAGAGAAGGTATTGTATTCCACTCAAAAATTAGATACTGAGATTTCACCGGAAATACATTTTTGGGTCCCCCTGAATAAAAAAAAATTTGGGAAAAGGTCCGCGTGAGTGTGTGTGTGTGTGTGTGTGTGTGTGTGTGTGTGTGTGTGTGTGTGTGTGTGTGTGTGTGTGGACAGCATAGCTCAAAAATGAAAAATACCAAAAGCCTTTAAATACCAAACTTGGTATTTAAATTGCGTATATTTCAAGGATGCAACACGAAGATTTTCATGAAAATCCCCCCACCCCAAACTACCTTTTACATGGAAAAAATTTCGAAAATTTTGATTTACTCAACAATGATCCTAAAGATTTAGATTAAAATCTCTTATATTTAAGGTATTACATGCCAAATAAAATGTATATCTTGAATTTTCTAGGAATAGCCTCTGAAGACCTCTTTATTCCGGATGAATTTTTCATTTTTGGTGAACCGTATTAGATAGACAAAACCTACCATAAAAAGCATGTAGATCTCATTAGAACATAGATGATATGACTTATGTCGTACACGTATTACTTTCTCTACACGTACTATGTACATAGTGTATAGAGAAGGTATTGCATTTCACCCAAAAATTCGATACCGAGATTTCATCGGAAATACGTGTTTTGGGTCCCCCTAAATCCAAAAAAAGCATTTCAGAAAAAGGTCGGTGTGTGTGCGTGCGTATGTCTGTGTGTGTGTCTGTGTGCCTGTGGACAGCATAGCTCAAAAACGAAAAGACCATTAAATACCAAACTTAGTATTTAAGTTTGGTATCTTCCAAGGATGCAACACGAAGATTTTCAAGAAAATCCCTCCACCCCAACTACCCTTTACATGGAACTATTTTCAAACATCTTGATTTTCTAAAAAATGGCTGTAACGATTTTGATTAAAATGTCGTATGTTAAAGATATTTACCTGACAAATAAAATATACATCTTGAATATTCTGAGAATAGCCTCTGAAGACTACTTTATGCTGGATCAATTTCAATCTGCATTACTGCTAAACCATAAGAGATAGATAAAAACGTACCACACAAAAATGTAGAGCACGTTAAAACACACAATTTATGTAATATACATTTTTTTCGTGGAGTTGGTCGTTTTTTAGATATTCCTTGTTTTTGGTTTCAGCTTTGAAAAACTTATACTTTTCTCATACAAGAATTTGTCAACTGTCCATACAAACAAAGGAATTTCAACTATATAACAACCAGGTTTTAGAAGATTTGACAATCACTTTAACCTAATATACTCCTAGTATATTCCTAGTATTCTCCCTTCTACTTACAAGGAATAACACCATTTCTGCTAATTTTATCTGGAATAGCATTAAGTAAATATAAGAATAAACTTTACAACAGTAATTTGTTATAGAAATGTAGAGTCATGTAAATGGACACATCAAACGATTTCTAAAACGCTGATGTTTCAATTCAGGGGCCTCCAAAACATATACTTCCGGTGAAATCCCGGTATTGAATTTTTGGGTGAAACACAGTACATTTTCTACCTACTTACGTACGTTGTACATATGTACATGCTATAAAAAGTAAAAACTGTAATAGTATAAATAATTTAAATGGGAATTAAGACTCAAGAACCTAGAGAAAGGTTGTACTATATTTATAACACAACATGGGAAAAAAATCTAATGTGTTCCATTCACATAACTTTTTCCGCATCTCTGCAACAAACTATTGTTGAAAAGTTTATGCTTCTATTTACTTCATTCTAATCGAGAAAAAAATAGCAGAAATAGTTTTATTACCTGCTTCCTTGTAATTAGAAGGAAAATAAGGGAGTAACATAGGTTAAAGTGATAGTCAAAAGCTGGTTGCTAAGTGACTGTAGTTCCTTTGTTTGTACGGACAGGAGTTGACAAATTCCTGTATGAGAAAAGTATAAGTTTTTAAAAGCTGAAACAATGAAATGATCAACTCCACGAAAAAAATGTATATAAAATAAATTGTGTGTTTTAACTTGCTCTGCATTTTTGGATGGTAAGTTTTTGTCCATATCTTACGGTTTAGTAGTTATGCAAACTTCCGTAAAATTCATCCAGAATAAAGTACACTTCAGAGGCTATTCCCAGAAAATTCAAAATATACATTTTATTTGATAGGTAAATATCTTTAATATACGATATTTTAATTGAAATCGTTAAGAGCCATTTTTGAAAAAATAAAAAATTTCGAATTTTTCTCCATGTAATTGGAGGTGGGGAATTTTCTTGAAAACACCAAATTTGGTATTCAACGGTCTTTTCGTTTTTGAGCTATGCTGTCCGCTGACACATAGACAGACAGACATACATACGGACCTGTTTCCAAAAATGTTTTTTTTTTTTGGGATTCAGGGGGACCCAAAACATATATTTCTGGTGAAATCTCGGTATTGCATTTTTGGATGCATTACAATACCTTCTCTATAAGCTATGAACATAGTACGTGTAGAGAAAGTAAAAACAGTTAGACTTTCATTTCATAAATGATGAGAACAGATTTTTCTTTAAGAGAATATAACAGTTCAGTGACGGACTAAACCGTGGCGTTGATGATGCTGTTGATGATGGAAGAATTTAAGATATGAACCATGTAAATCAACACAGTAAATCTTAACTAAGTACATGAACAGACCATTAGTTAATTTTTGTCTTATAGGTAAGGAAACGCTCAACATGCGATCTCAAGTAGAGGGAATTGGCACACCACTTTCACTATAGCCTGGAGCTCAATCGAATGATAGCATTCCAATGAACATTTCATCTTTGTGGCTCTCTTGAAAGATTCAGCATGCACACTTAATAAGAATTAAAACTCGAAAGTCCTTGTAGAAGAAATAAAACCTGTTGCCGTTTCCAACAGCCAGCGAAAGTACTTTCATAACACCTGATATCATCAAGAACACCATCCGGATGACCGGATTTAACCGAATTCTTACATTGAATACTATTAGTATTTATATGTTGGCCTTTTTACTTTCTCTACACGTACCATGTGTATAGTGTATAGAGAAGGTATTGTAATTCAGCCAAAAATTCGATACCAAGATGTCACCGGCAATGCATGTTTTGAGACACATTGAATCCAAAAAAT